>VZTF01004921.1:2121466-2262078 GCA_013397755.1 Cnemophilus loriae | reverse complement strand
TGCACTTAATTCCTAGATCTGGTAGTATGAGCTCTGTGCTTTTTTTCTTGTTCTGTTTCTGTAACACGTTCTCCCGCTGCCTATTTCAATGTCAGGCACCTCGATGACATCACACCCACCGCTTTATTAAAGCGATGGGTTTGGAAGTAAGGTCTGAGACTTACATTAATTTTATTCAAATACGGTGGGTTACTGAGGGGCACATTTAACACGTAAATGCTTCTGCGAAATGTTTCTGAGACTCGACTAGCATGGAGGTTGGTGGTTAAAGAAATACATCTCGTTAATTTCAGTGACGGTGCCAAAGTTTTCCATTAGGGAAATACAGGATCTGATTTGATGATGCAGCCTGCAGATGCAGTCTAATGATTTCTGCTCTCTTACGACCAGCGATTTAAAATCTCGAAATGCTGGAGTGTTAAATGTTTAAAACTTCTATTTCCCAACTTTTTTTTTTTTTCCTCCCCCTACTCTTTGACAAAGACTTAGGGGCGTGATAGGATGAGGGAATGGGTAGTGCAGGGAGCAGTGGGAAGGGCGCCTAGGGGAGCTGTGGGTGAGGAGCCGAGTGATGCTCCAGGAGGGGCTGGAAGGAGTGGAACGGAGCCCTGGTGAAAGGCTGGAGATCAGGCAGGACAGTGTGAGGGGCTCCTGCAGGGCAGAGCCGCCTCTGACCGAGGCAGAGCTCTCAGCTGAGACTCACACGTGTTGAATGTGCTTAAGCTCTCCCCACCCTGCTACGAAAATGTTGTATTTTTACCTGTTCAAAGACAGCAAATCCCTTTACGTTTCATTTGTTTATGCCTCATGAAGATGCCCCTGGTTGGAAGAACCTGCTCACATCAATGTGTTTAGCATTCACGGTTTCAGGTGTAATGCGTGAGGGGTGTTATCAGCACACCTGAAACTTTGCTCAAGGATTGTAACTTAATTTCATTCTGTCATGCTAATTAAATGCTTAATACCTCATTTTATTCACAGATTATTATTTCCCTTGCACAGTTTATACTTACTGGAGAGAATGTTGGGTAAAAACAGTTAAGTGCATGAGTAATCTTAATTATTTTTGTTTGCTTTGAAGTGACCTGGGAAGCACTGCAATGCACGTTATCAAACAAATCAAACACGGTAGAACTGTTGAAAGACATGCTCACAGTATTTAGTTCTGTACCTGGAAAGTGAAGGCTGGAAAATACGTGATCTTTTAAAAATATTGCTCTCAACTCAGAATACTGTGCATTGCTTTTCTAGTTAATATTTTTTTTGATTGATAGCTATTTATTTATTGATTTGAATACTGGAGAAATGCGGCAGTAAACTCAAGAGCTGCCAGAAAAAGCAGCAAGAAATGCTGGGTATCATTATTTTCCCTGATGGTCGACTTGTAAAAGTCAGCATCTCTTATGTTAGTGTGCTCTTTTAGTCATTTTTTTAGTTGGAATGCAAACCATCAATTCTATATAACTGGAAAAAAGGATAAATTCCATTTCTCCTGCTTACTCTATTGCATTTTTTTAGTTGAGTTTATCTACAGAGCTTGTAAAAGCTGCAGAGAAATACGCTCGTGGGCGAAAGTTCTCTGGTGTTTGTGTTGTGTAGCAGGAGTTACTCTGTCCAGCAGCTTTGACCTGTGTATTTCTGTAGTACATTCACGTGTACCATTGAAGTTTTCATCAGCATGTAAACAGAACGTTCCTAAAATGTTTGTTGTTAGCCGGCACCATGCACTCTAATTTGCAAGCAGGGTTTGTGAAATGAAACTAACAGCTCATTTCCTTACAGGTCCCACCTTCAAGTGAGTACAGCATACTGACAAAATCTAGCTCCTGATGGGCAATACCTTACAAGATTACTTAAATTATGGAGGCATGCTTAAATTTAGTAGTAAAGCATACGATTTACTTAATTAAAAAACCCCAAACTATAATGAAGATTTATTTTAAAAATGAAATTTAAAGCTGTAGTAAGAACACGTTTATGATAGTACATATGTCAATCCTGAAAAACAGGATTTATATGAGTATGATCACAGCCTCTCCTGCAGGGTTCTGTATGTGATAGATGTTACTGGCCACTGAAAAAGCATAGTGTTGGTCTGGATTATTCAGTGAATAGTCAGAATACTTGCCAGAAAAGAGCATTTCAGTGCATGGCATATTTTTTATGATTTAAAGTAACCGGTTAAGCTAATATTTTGTATTACTTTGGCTATTCACAAACAATAAAAGGCTTTAGAAATGAATTTGAGCAGTAAATGCAGACATTTAATTTTATGAGATAATGAGGGTCTAGTCATGTTGACTATTAAAAGCTACCCTATAGTCAGCAGTACTCTGTCTTTTATTAGGAGACTGATGTCAAGATTATAATTAAAGCAATCCAGCCATGTAGCTCTGCACACAGCTTCCTGTATATTGATAGGAAATGTGGACATCTGATTGTCCATAAACTTCTTTCTCTAAGTGGATATTTAGCCTGCATTCAGACTTGGCCAAATTTATGAATTTTGGAGGTGTTAGCATTTTTAAATAAAGATCAGTTTTTCAGTTTGCTTCTCTTGCTTGGAGAGGAGACTCACTTCAAACACTCTGGAGAGAGATCAGTGGCCAAGTGGATTCTGCTTGAGATGGAGAAAGGAATTTTCCCACTTTCTGAGCGGTGTAGTTATGCTTTTGGAAAAATCCCTCTTTCTTTTTGGGTATCTTGAAAGTCTGTGCCTGTTCAAAACTCCTAAAATACTTGAATATTTTCATCAGATGCATATCTAATCTGGAGAACCCTTGATTAAAATTCCCTTCTTTCTTCATGGCACTAGAGCTCCCCATTTGAAGTATAACATGCTTTTCCTCCAAAATGGAGTATTTGTATGATTTCTGCATGTGTATATGCATAATACATATGTAATTTTCTACTGAGACTTCTACAACTGAAAAATACTGTGTTTTTGTAGCAAAGACAAAAAAGCTAAACAATTAGGTATTAATGATATTCTTGTTGCATATTCAAAAGGTCTTTGCAAGCATTTCTTCTCCTTTTTTTCTTTTCACCATTTCAACCTGCAGAACTCTTCACTGTCACTTCAAATCACACAATTCTACAAAGATAAAACAACATTTAAACTCATTTGCTTTGGGAGGAAAATTGAGCATTTGCACCCAATAAGCCTGATTGTGGAACTGCATGCAAATTGTGTTTTGATTTATCTCTTTTGCACTTTTTTCCATTTGAATTGATCTTGCATTAATTTCGCCAAGCGGCTCTGTGAGGCTGCAGATGTTGCCCTGTGTTTAATAAATCAATGAGACAGATCTGAATGAATCACTTCAGATGGATTCTCTGCTCGGTTTGATGTCTAGATGTTATTCTTAGCTTGTTATCATGACAGATGCATTAATGTTCCCATACACTGCCAGCAATGTCAAAGAGATTGAAGCTTTTAAAGTGGCGGTATCCCCTTTTCCCCCTTCTGTTGGAATAACTAAATTGCCTTTAGGAATAGGTCGAAATAGAAATTTAATCTTGGCATTATTGTGGGGAGGATGCTAAACTTCTGATCGTATTATAGCACAGGCGAATGCAGATTCTTACGGAATGATTAATTATTCTCAAATAGTGGAGATCAATATTAAAATCTAAACATAGGATAGCTCCTTAATAGAGTAACCACTTTCTCAGCATTAATATTTCATTGTAATAGGAATGATACGAATAAATAATATAAGACTAGAACATGTTAAAAGTATTGCTATAAATAGAATATCATTGTGTCCAAATTGATTACAGGCTGAAGTAAGGCTTTTTCTCTTTTTTTCTTCTTTTTTTACCTCATTGAGAATTTTCTTTTAAAGTTAAGTATGTCTGGATTGAACATCTGTTGGATTTAAAATACTTGTTTATTATGCTCCTGCTACTACTACTCCCCGTGTAGGGCCAGATATGTTGGAGAAGTTGTTGATCACTGTTAATTTCGGGTCAGTTTAGTCTGGAATCCATTATCTTGGACAGAACCTGTGGAACGCAAATCATAAAAGAGGCTGGAATGTGTCTTTGTGGAAAGGTTTTAAATTCTGAAAAAAAGAGCACAGAGTGTAAAGTACTCTGCCGTGAATAACGAAGGTCTATTTCCCATGTAGGCTACGCACAGCTATTATTGGCTTTTATTCCTTAGTGTTTACTAAACCACTAGTGGTCATCTTTGTTTTTCTTTAGGGGATAAAATAGTATTTTGTTAAACAGGATTTCTCTCTGTGACGCTTTTGTTTTCATTTAAAAAATTATCAAGAATGTTCCTTTTCCTAATCTTTCCTCCACACAGAGGAACTTTTGGCTTTTTGTCTTTAAGGCTTCTGAGAACAAATTGGAGAAACTGGCTGTAACAGATCTAGATTTATGTGGGCATTCTTGGTATTCTTGCTCCAGTAGTTCCAATTTGATAAAGGAAACAATATATGTAATAGAAATTCACAGTTTATTCAAATGAGTTTAAGCTTTAGCATTGTTATATTTGCCTTTCTCTCACCAATATATCAATGTGTGGCAATAGCATTATACTCAGAAAGCCTCCAGAAGGGACCAGCTCTGTACACGGGGAATTATTCTCACGCTGGGGCTGTGGCTGCACACGCAGCCTCTGTTTGTGCACTGGTTTGAAAGGCAGGGAAAATCAACTTTGGTAGGACTGAGGAGCACAGCAAAACCCACTGAACTAAAGAAGCATGTTTTATTGTGTGGCGGTGGCCTCAGAGTGAGAAACTAGTCTCTACCTACCTTAGTAGTTTCGCAGAAAATATTTCAAATGAGCCTCGCGAGATGTTTTAAGGAATTGTCTTGTTTATTTCACTGCTTTCAGGCTGGGATTGGCGTTTTGTAAGGGCTGTTTGTCAGGATCGGTATTAAAAAGGTGTTGAAATCTGGGCTGTAAAATCTCTGTTTTGACTTTGCTGAGGTGAACCTCCCTTTTATGCCAGGGGCCGTTTGCCAGAACAAGGGCAAAGAACTTAAAAATGTTTCTAGGATCTGAGCCCTTCTCATTAGAGGTGGGACATATTTACTGAACCCCGTGTTTGAAAAATTACGTGTTACTGTGTTTTTGAGTCTGATTTTGTACTTGATGAATGTAGGATCTCGAATCTCTTTTGTGCCTTTCCAGAGGTGATAATTACGGATTTTCTGAAATGACGAATTTTCCGAAGTTGCGAACAAAATTACACAAATCCTTACTTCAAAATACGTGGAAAGTTCCCAGCTGGTTGCTTTTGTAAGTTCTTCGTGTGATTATCAGTGTAATAAAACCTGTAGGTGTATGGAAATGTGTAATTTTAGTGATTATTTACATGCGCAGTACTAATATCAAACCCAAACATAATGAGGCTGCTTCAAGAGTTACTGCTGTCTGGGATGTGTTCCTTTGGTGTAAGCCAAGGCAAGGTTTTTATATGTTCTGATTAAACCTGCATTCCCAAGCACAAGTATGTTAGTTAGTAATGATTCTTCGTGATTTAGATTTATCCTGCTTGATATTAGAACTGTCCCTCGGGGCTACGTGCTTTTGATCTTTGTTCCCTCTTGGTAAAACAGCGTTATCCAAAGTGACTCTGTAATAGGGTTTCCCCTCTCTCTCTCCATTCTACAACCTGTAAGAAACACTGATAGCTATTAACTAATGTACTTTGATACCTGCCCCAGAAGGTTCCAATATCCGAATCCTGTAAAGCAGAAATTTCTTTGCTTGCCTTTCATTTTTGGTAGCACAGCCCTGTTGTTGTTTTGTGCGTGTGTATAAAGTTTATTGTCACTAGCAGGCGTGGGGAGATTATATTCCCTTGTCAGTACATCTTGACCCGCTGAGCCCATTTTGCTCATTAAAATAGATTATGTCAGAGCCTTTCTTGACTCACTCACAAATACCACTTCTCCAGAAAGTAAGAACCAAACCCAATTAATGTGCTCCCTTTATTACTGTGTAGTGGCTTAAAGTGTGATGTTTAGCAGTGTATATTGTTCCTATGATAAGGTATAAAATGCTCCATTGCAATTGTGCCTGATGTTATCAAGTTTCTGGAAATTGATATCTGGTACCGGCATTTAACCTACATCCACTCTGTCTGCTATCTATGGGATGGGTTAAAAAGAAAAAGTACTATTGATCTGTAGCTGGATTAAAGTTTGAAATCGGCAACAGCATGAGCACAAAAGGCTTTTTTATGATTTCTCAGCTTGCCATTGATCTACCAGTTTTATTGCATTCATTATTTATTAAAAGAATTTGCAAGCTAAACATAACGTTAAGCTAGTTTGCACACAGGGACTGCACTTAGGAAATTGAATGGAAATTGCATTAGAGATGAACATCTGTGCTATTTTTCCACTCGTGTGTTTATGGGTTTGTATAAAAGGTGTATTGGATTAACAGTTATAACCATTATAGCTTGCAGCAATATGTTAGAACCCCAAGCATTTAGTAGTTATTTAAGAAGGAGACTCTTTTTTCTTAAGCTAGAAAGTATGGTAATGCCATGACCAACAGAGCTTTTACTGGATTATTCTTTATTAATGGGCTTTTTACTACTAATGTGTAAAACTTGAGGTATCTTGCCATGTTATGCATGTGCACTATTATCTATGCTACATAAAGCTCCATTAATATTGTCATTAATTGAAGGTTTCCAGTGACAGTATTAGTTAAGGATTTGGCATATAGTCACAGAAGTATTGAAATGTGTTTTATAGGAATTGTAAGTATTGAAAAGATCCTTAATATATGTTCCTTCAGATTTTTCCCAGCAAGTCAAGTAGTTTTCTGTCCTCCTTGAGCTGGGTACCTTCTGTGATGTATCATATCAGTGAATCAGGTGAAATCTTAAATCTTTTGAAATATTTTTCCATTTCAGTTAAATGGTTCAGTTGCCGCACAGGCTGTAGTTGTGTGTGACATACAAAGCTGTAGGGTAGATCTAAAATTTTGAGGTCATCTCCTGTAATGATTTTAGAGTTTCTTTTTCGATTGTGCTCCTTCTGTAAAACAGAGGAAAAACTACTTCAGAGGCTTTGGGTGAAAAGTATGTTTGTATAATTGAGATATTACCTATTTATTTGGTCTAAAAGTAAGTTCATGACTAAAATGCACTGAAATATGTCACGTTGTGCATCACCAGTGCACTTGCGGTTATTCTATTCGAGACTCAACCTGATATATCTCACAGCTTGTAAGACTTGAGGCTTTCCTGTGCTGAGACACGGAAATGAGCTTCATGCCAGGAGGTTGTGCTGCCTCCTTTGAATGCCACCCCCTCATCCTTTTTGTCTCTGGTAGGATGACAGTATTTTGAGCAGAGGTAGCTCTGATTTTTCTTTGAAGGCATCTCAGGGCTGTTTTTCAGCAGCATTTTGCATTCACTCTTCTTAGTCTTCCTCGCTGTTGTTCCCAGCCATAGGCTGCTGTGATCAGAGTTTTCATTTCTATCAGATAACACGTTTCAGCTACCTTGGAAGTTAAAGCAGGAGTTATATTTAATACAGGATTTATGCAGTTAATACACACACATGGTCATTGATAAAATGTTTACATATACACAAATTTATATATGATGTGCTTTAAACTAAACTTCTGGATTTTTCCAAAGCCCTCTCAGCCATGGAAATCAACCTTGATTTTTGGAGAGGGAGACGTTAGACTAATCCAGAAATTTAGTTTAAATTGCATTTGCTATGGGTGTGAAGTAAAATTGCTGAATAAACTTACAGGGCTATGTGGGCTATCTTGGTGTCCTTATTAAAAGCCTTTATGTTTTTTTATGCTTGTCATGGCCATGTAAGTGAGTAACATTCTCAGCATGTAATTCAATTCTGTCCAGTCTGTGGCAAGAGAACTTTTAGCCTGGGATGCCCTTGTGGTATTTTAAATCAGCAAAATATCAAGACTTTTTTCTTTCCTGTTTTCAAGCCTCAATGGACAGTGGAATTAAAACAGAACACTTTTTATTTTAAAAAGTTCATCAGAGTTACTTCATGCTGTGTATACAGTTCCAAATCTGACATATTTTGCAGAATCACGGAGTTGTTGACTTTAGCAGAGTCCCTGAGGTCATCTTTGTGCATTTTGAGATCACGGCTATCCCTGTCTGTAAACTGGAGCCATGTGGACTGGATGGATGGACCGTGGATGAGGAATTGGCTGCATGGTCACGCTCAGAGCTGCAGTCAGCTGCTGGATACCCAGGTGGTGCCCAGTGAGCAGTGATGTTCCAGGGATTGCCACTGGTGCTGTTTAACATTGGTGTCAGGGACAGGGACAGTGGGATGGAGCCACTGGTGTCAGTGACAGGGACAGTGGGAGGGGCCCTCAGCAGCAGCCCCAGGCTGGGTGGGGTGGTCACATGCTGGAGGGAAGGGATGGATCCAGAGGGGCCTGGGCACCCTGCAGAGGTGGGACTGGGCAAGCCTCGTGGAGCTGGAGAAGCCCAAGTTCAGGATGNGTTACTTCATGCTGTGTATACAGTTCCAAATCTGACATATTTTGCAGAATCACGGAGTTGTTGACTTTAGCAGAGTCCCTGAGGTCATCTTTGTGCATTTTGAGATCACGGCTATCCCTGTCTGTAAACTGGAGCCATGTGGACTGGATGGATGGACCGTGGATGAGGAATTGGCTGCATGGTCACGCTCAGAGCTGCAGTCAGCTGCTGGATACCCAGGTGGTGCCCAATGAGCAGTGATGTTCCAGGGATTGCCACTGGTGCTGTTTAACATTGGTGTCAGGGACAGGGACAGTGGGATGGAGCCACTGGTGTCAGTGACAGGGACAGTGAGAGGGAGCCCTCAGCAGCAGCCCCAGGCTGGGTGGGGTGGTCACATGCTGGAGGGAAGGGATGGATCCAGAGGGGCCTGGGCACCCTGCAGAGGTGGGACTGGGCAAGCCTCGTGGAGCTGGAGAAGCCCAAGTTCAGGATGCTGGTTGCCCAGAGCAGCTGTGGCTGCCCCTGGATCCCCAGAAGTGTCCAGGGCCAGGTTGGATGGGGCTTGGAGCAGCCTGAGATAGTGGAAGGTCCCTGCCCATGGCAGGGAGTGGCACTGGATGAGCTTTAAGGTCCCTTCCCACCCAAACCATTCTGGGGTGCTGTGGTCTAGACCAATTCCTCTGTCTCAGCGGAGTCAGCTGGATTTGGTTGTCCCGAGCTGTCTCCAGTTAGATTTTGAATTTTTGCCTTTCTGGGCAACCTATTTGCAGAGTAGAAATAACTGTGCTGTGGGAGAAAGATTTTACTGGGATGCCTGCATTCCGTGGGAGTTGGGAGTAGAAGTCACAGGCAGTCACTGCTGGGGTCACTGCCCTGCTGAGGAGTCACTCAGGCAGGGCAGTACAGACGCTCTGCTGTTGTGTTTGTCCTTCCTGGGAATCAACCATGTCATATTGTGCCATCTCCATCTCACAAATGATTTCCTGAAATCCTGTGTGTGTGTGCTGAGGAGCTGACTTGCCCTGTTCCCTGCTGCCCTTAGAGAAGAATATTGTATATTTGTAATTAAAAAAATAAAGGTGGCTATAAAGAAAGCTCCTGGCACAGAGGTTGTGCCAATAGGGGGATTTAGTTACTTGTATGTTACAGTAACTTAAGAGTTGCTAATTAAGAAGATAAAGCTAGTTGAAAGAAAAAATATTTTGAGCTACATTTAGAACCTCTAATCAGCATGTTTAAGATATTGTACATTATACTTTTTCTTACATGTGTAGCGGTTGTTTTTGCCTAGTGCAAGTTTTACACGCTAGCTAATAGACTGTTTTGATAACAGTTAATCAGAGAATGTCCTGTGTCTGTGAAATGTTATCCCTGTTGTTTTCTGTGAGGCTCATGAAGGCATCTCTCTTCAGGGCTGCAGGTGTCTGCAGCTGCCTCCTCTCCTCCTTGTACTTTTAAATGTTGTGTGCTGAAGGAGGGCAATTTTCTAAAGAGCTGCTGAGATAATACTGAAAAATAGAAGCAGGAAAAATGTCAAGTCTTTCCAGTGAGACTTAAAATACATGTCTAAACAAGAAAAGCCAAAACCCCTCCCCCAGACATACAAAAACTCCCAAAACCAACAATTAAAAAAACAGAGCAGAGCAAGGTAGTAAAATGCTGGCAGTTAGACAAGAGCAGAATATGGATACTGAAACAAGACCCAAGGTAATGAACTCGGTGTTCAGTTCCCTCTGTTGTATGAGCTTGTTGCTGAAAGATGTATTTGTAGGTTTGGGGACTCTTTTGGCTTGTGAGGCTTTGTTTTTAGGGTTTTTTTAATATGGCAATTCATGTATCTGATAGGTGACTTACCCAAAATACCTCGAGTTGAGCATCCTGCCATTTTGAAATCATATTTATATTCTCCAGGGCTGTCTGACTGTGTGCAGAGAGCTCAGTCCAGGCTGCCTGCACCTTTTGCTCCTGTGCTGCGTTCCAGGTGTGTGCTGCATTCCAGGTGTGTGCCGTGCCCACCCTGTGCTGTGCCTGTGTGCCTGGGCTGACGTGCTGCTCTCAGCAGCCACAGTGCCTCTTGCAGGAGCCCCCAACAAGGGTTTGGCCAGAATTGTTGCTGTAACACCCTGCAAACCTCACTTGTTCTCATGGTCAGCAGTGCTGAAGAGCATTATTTGATCCCGCTGTTGTATGAACTAAGATTTCTTGTCTCAGAACCAGAATGGCTGTCACTTCCTTCTGCTCTGTTTTAATGAATTGCCTGACTTGTTACACAACTGATTTTTGGTTCGAACGAATCTGTTTCTTCTTGCTGGAACTTTCGAACATTTCTGTCTTGCAATTTCATGAATGACTTTTCTCTTGCGTGTTAAGCTAGAGAGTTTCTGGTCATCCACTTAATCTTGTCCTTTTTGAATATGCTTTCTTCAAAATTTTAGTTTGCATGTCCGTCTCCCACCCCGCAACCACAGCCCTCTAATAAACTGTTCCATCTTAGTTATTCATCCTTAAAGGAGAGAATCTCTATTCATGTTGGTATGGAAGGAAAACAAAAAATACTGATGAGACATTTGTTGTAGTCATCTCTCCCAAGTAATGCAGAGAGTGCAATAGAGTAGTTCAGATTATGGCATTAGACTTTTAAAGACATTTTTAAGAACTTGTGTTCACTGAGTAAAGGTCTGTTGAATGACTGAGTTCTTAACACTGATATATTCTGATCTGGATAGAAACTCTTCATAAGAACTTTTTTCCTTCATTCGTGTGAAGTTTGTGATAGTATAAACACGGTATTTTTGTTGTTTTTTTCAAACTTAGCTATTAACAAGAAATTAAACGCCTGGCAGGGATGAACATCTTTGCTGTTCAGTCTCGCATATAAGCCAGCTACGTAAGGGGCTTATTCTACCAGCACTGCATTTCATTTAAGTAGTGTGTTGTATTAGGGTCTGAATGGGCCTGTTCTGTGATGATGTTTCCCCCCATCCTTGGCTGGCACAGAATTTCTCTTTGACATCTTCAGGTTCTTGTGGCCACACAGCCTCATCTTTCCCCCTCGTCTAGATTGGCCTGTCATTCACAAAAACAACATGATAACCAAATACACAACCAGCAGACACCACTCACAGGTTTCATTTGTTGTGTTGGTCACACTCATTTGTGAGTTGTCTTTAAAACTTTAAAAATGTCTTTGAAGCTCAAAAAGTTTAAGATTTTCTTGACCATATTTTGATATTGGTGTTCGTAGGGGTTTTTGATGCTGCTGTTCATTCTTTTGCATTTTGGTTAGAAGCTCTTTTTAGTATCTTATGCACATGAAGTAGTTTATCTGATGATGTCAGATTGTTTCCAGAATAATCCCCTGTAGCGTCTAGTGCTGTGAGAATTTGAGTGATGGTAAACAAGTTTACAGACAGTAGGTGGGCAAAGAGTATTTTTATTTAAGTGCTTAGGTTGATTGCTTAGTTTGGTTGTATGACTGTGGGCAAAACTTGAAAGTTCCTTTTTCTGCTGTTGGTTTTTCATAATGTCCTGACCCAGCCATTGCTTTCTGTGTAAGACTGCAGAGGAGACTGAATGAAACAGAGGCTTTGGATCTCTAAGGAAGGAGGAGATTGCTTTGCTTTGTCTTTTTGACTCATTGTGGGTAAAATTCCATAATGGAACCATTGTAGAACCAGAGTCTTCCAACTGACTTCAGTGATTTTTGGATCGCCAGCATAGAAAGCATCCAAACCTAAGTGCATAGACATGAGTTAATCTGTAAGCTACTTAGGTCCACATCAGGAAAGATTTCACACAAATTTGCAAATGGAATAATGAAACAATCCTTGGGACATCAGTTGTATCCCCTGTGTATTTAGCTAATCACATATTCTGATAGATTTTTATTAATTAAGTGCATATACTTGTACAGGAAATAAACTTAGAGAAAGTGCATGGTGGAACCCCAAAACTTTCCAGTAAAGAATCTGTGTATCTGCGTTTTTGCATGGGTTAGGAGTAGTGAGAGTCAATAGATGTTTGTTTGCATTGCCTGGTAAACACTTGTCAAGAACGAGACGTTACAGGGTGAATAGGAATATTCACTTTTTCCATTGAGGGAAGCGCTTACCTGTGGTGATAAATAGAAAACATTTTTAGTATAGGGAACACTGTGAACTTGCTGCAGTTCGTGTATTGTACACTGCTGATATTCTGAAATCCTTACGTGGAGCATAATAATATTTCATGTATTTGAGGCTGTCTTGATTACTTTTAATCAGGGAGTGTGTTTTAATAGTCTAAGTAGAGGTGACTGCATGTAAAGAATAGTGAAAAATAATTCTGTGTACCTTAACAGCTTAAAAAGTAGTAAACTGATAATTATTATGTATTTAATTAGCATGTACATTTCATAAAGGTTCTGGTATCATAGGTAGGTATATCCTGGTAGATATAGGTAGATATATCCTGGCTATTTAGCCAAATCTTGATTTATTCTTGCAGAATTCAGAAAAGACTGTAAATATGATGAAGGGCAAACCACCAAGTCCCTGTATTTGTGAATACTGTACAAGCCCAGGTGGTTGGTGATCAGTCCTTCACACATGCACCTGGCTTTTCTGGGAAATCCTTTGCACTCTCTGAACAGGAGTGGCCATTGGTGGGCTATTTATGTCTCTGGTTTTGGTGGAAAATTCGGCCTTGTGTGTCATTTAGACTTTGTGACACGTGTAGCCTCCCAGGGCCTAATGACTTGTCTGCAGATGGGCTGTTATTTATTACAGTCATGTAGAATAAAATTGATTGTCTTCTAAAATTAATTTTTCATTTGCCTCCAGCTCTGCTTTAATAGAGGACACACAGTTGCCTGTTTGCAGAAATACTGTTTAATCACATTAATATCTCAGCCCCCCAGGCTGGTGAAGATAATTGTACAAACGAACAGCAAAATCTGTATCTTTAACTTCTTTTTATGATTAAATTATGCAAATGACTTATCTCCTGCCCTTCCAAGCACTAATCATCTAATTAGGAATGATGTGTTAAAGGGATGATTTTGAATCAGGAGAAGGGGAGAACGGAGGAAGCAGAAAATGGGACCTGACAATGAAACTGCTGAAAGTACTATAGCAGTACAAGATAAATTTGTGTCTATGTTCAAAAAGCAATAATAAAGGCTTGCTGTGCTATTTCTAGTCCTGTTTTAGTGCTATTTTTCATAAGTGGATAATTCTTCTGTCTGATCTTTGCCCATAATTTTCCATATTAACTTTAAATTCTATATTATTGTCGTTAATAATAACTTAGTAGTTTCTCTTCCAGTTCTCATAAACAGTGAATGCAAGTGTCTCTGCATTTGGCTTTAGTAATAGAATGGTTTGAAAGACAGAATATGTTTGTTTGTAGTTTGTTTTTTATAAAAGTGCTTGTCATTGTGCTGGTAGATGTCCTGAGTCTGTTAAATACTTCGCGTATCTCAGTCTCTCTTTTTTGAATACTTAACTGCTGGATAAAAAAAAAAACTAACAGTTTTTTTAATATAAAAATGCAAGTGTCCAAGTGAAGAGGGTGCTCATCTCTTCAGTGTCCTGTGCCTAGTTTGTGTAGTTTCCCTTTGAGTGAAAGCCTTTAAATTTAGATACTTAGGCAATCATAAATTTATATTTTAAGCATATTTATATGACATAATCATGCCTTGACCTCTGCAAGAGCTTACAGCCCAGTTTGCTGTGTTTCTTTTTCCTATTCCGTAAGCAAATTCTGTTTGTTTTTAAGTCATGCCTTTATAACCGGATCCTCCTGCTTAAGGCACATTCCCACAGTGGGTCCAAGCTATCAGTGTGTGTTATTACTGTGGATAAAGGTACAACAAACCAACTCATAGCAGGTGATAGCCCTGAGAGAAGAATATTTTTTGGTTTTTTTTGGTTTTTTTTTATTCTTGTTTTCCCTTTACTCAGTTAGTGCTGTACTTTCTATACATGATGCAAGTGCAGTTAACCAATAAAATACGAATATTCTAGAGACTGAAATGTCAGGTATTCCTCTATGAGAATGTATTAATTTCTTGATAAACATGTGAGAGTATTCATGCATGAGAGTATATGGGTTCATAGGATGCTATATGTAGATAACCAGTAGCTTCCACACTCCCTAAGACATCTTCCAGCATCTGCCTCATTCATTAAGCAACCTCTGCTTCCCTGCCTGCGGGTCAGTCTTGTGCTCCTGTGTCTGTCAGACACAGGTTTATGGACACCATCTGAGGAGCTTAACTTCCCCAGGAAGGTGTGAAACACTTTTACAAAGGTAGGTATCCCCCAAGAGAAGCCAAAAGCAACGAAGTCAAGATAATCTTTTTGTTAATGCTTAGGTGGATGTCACAGGGATTTAAGAAAGATGAGAAACCTCATACAAATGAGTTTTGAAAAATGAAAGTGCTGACTGGGCCAGATAATCTGGCTTTTCTGTGTTGTTTTTGGATGGTTCAACATAAAGGATGCAAGTTCTGACACCGCTTCCATTTGTCTAACACAGACGTAAATTGCTGGTGGAATGTTTTCATAAACACTTCGTGGATGGGGAGGCTGCATTTCTTTCTGTACCTTCAAGCCGTAGGATTGAATTAAATCAGTTCACATCTATCTTTGTGTATATTTTCATAATTATCCCCCCAAATTCTTCTCAAAAGGAAAGATGAGACCACCTCGTTGAAGAGCTCTTGCCCCAAGTCTTTGTGCCGTAATATTCGTGTAACTAATTTTGGTACACAAGGTCTAAATATATTTTGTCAGAATTATGGGAGACTCAAAAGGAACATGGGATTTCTCTTTGGATGAAAAGGTTCTGGGATCCATCAGGGATTTAAATCGCAGTAAGGGCGTTGAGCAGATCTGTCCTTCTTTGGGTAGGAGATCTATGATAATTAACAAGTAAACAATCCTAGACTACTTTCTTTTGTTTCTTTTAGATTGGCTGGATCCAGATACTCACCACAAGAAGAGATAAAAATAGAGGCTTTGTGCTTAGGCTGATAGTGTGTGATAAGTCAATGGAGAGCGTGCTGGACAGCATCCAGCTGCCATTCTTTATGTGGCTGAACTTCCTAAGCCTGGTGCCTTTTGGCTGAGGTGTTTTAGTCTGTAGGACAGTGGTACTGAGGTCAGGATGTCTGAGATGGGCACCTGCTGAGAGACCGTTTGTAGATGGTTTTAGTATCAACAAGGAATCTAAAAACTCGTGTAATCTGTAGCCTGCATTTCCCAGCTCTTAGGCAGAAGCAGATTTGGAAGCAGGTAATCTGCAGTAAGGATTTGGATATCTTTTTCTTTTCTGTGTCTGCACATGCTCAGGGCTTTATCTTACCCAGCTGCTCATTCAGATGTTTTCCTTATCTCTCTACTGGGCAGTTTGCACTGAGTAATGATATGTGACAACAGATGGTAGATAGTGAATTGTTTTGTGAATTAAGTTGGTCTTGCAAGAAGGTGAACAGGAAAGAATTCTTCTAAGACTTCACAATTAATAGGTACAGTAGTGGAACCACCTCATTATTTTTCTTGGTGTTTGGGAAGTATTGAGTCATTTAAGTTTACCCCATGAGTTCTTCGTCTTGGTGGTTGGAGTGCTGGGCTTACATAGAGTGACCAGTTCTCTGTGCTGACATAAATGATGGCTACTAAAATATCCAGCAGCCTTTCTTAACGCAGTCAGATTGTGAAGTCTTGTAAATGTGAGAGAATTTAAGGCAATCTTGACCCCTCTGATTACTGCCCATGCAGGGCAGGGTGAGAGAAGTGGGGAGGAGTGTTCCAGTTACTGTCATGCCTTACTGGTCTTGTACTTTGTGAAGGGTAGGATTATACCCAAGTAAACGGCAGGAAAGTTAATACCTGCTACTTTTTTCCTTCTTTTGTTTTGATTTTCCTTTCTCTTATCATTCAAGGTAAAGGCTATTTCAATATTAATCAAGGTACATATTAATTATTGCACAGAACACTAAGCTGTTACGCCCTTTCTCTAGCATGATCTTACAGGAAATCCTGGATCAGTGGTAAGGTCTAGGCCAACTGTGACATTTAAGAGCAGTGAGAGTTCTTACAGAGGAGTGGTCATAGTTATTGATTTGTCTGCTAATTTCAACTTAATTTAGTCTAGAAATCCAAATGAATTCCTTTCTGTGGTCTTATTGTGGGTTGGGGTAATTGAATATTTTTGAAGAAACACATAATCCTGTCATTGGGCTGAGGTTTTGGCGAATACTGAGAAATAGTAGAGCATTTAAATATTCAAGGCTGCAGACTGTCAGTGTACATTGTGATGCACAGTTTCTGGAATTATGGGTAATATGGAATAAAGCCGTGTTGGTCAAGTTTCTTTGACTTCCCAAGAATAACGTGAAGATCTTTCTTCACCCATATGGCTGAAGCTCCAGTTTGATAAACAGAAAGCAATAGTCTCTGCTTTCCACAGCAGTAGGGTGCTCACTGCTTCATCTTGTTTTCAGAGCCCAGTAGTACATCAGTGTGAAATAACACACTGAGCATATTTGTGTGGTCAGTTTAATATATTCCCATAGCTCTGCTATTTCTTCAAAGTTATAATCTTTGATCTTGGTTTTTCAGAAATTGCTGAACTTGTACTTTTGATGACTCACAAACATTAGAGAGGTCAACTTTCTTCATGGACCTGTGATTAGCTGTCCGTGACTCAGTGTTGTTCAAGCTGGAATATGCGATGGTTTTCAAATTGCAGCTGTATGAAAGTGTTGTGGGAAAGTGTGTGGAAAAACCAGTGGAAATACTGGGAGGATACACATCCCCCTTTAAACTATGGAGGCTGTACATAGGTTACCCTTGGAGTGTACATTCTGCCAAAGTCATCTCTCTTGATCGTATTCTGGTTAAGAGTCAGGAGAAATAAGCAGTCATTAAAATAATTAGTGATGCCTAAGAAGGCGAAGTTGGGATTTCAAGGCTGTACAGACACGTGGGTTAATACTTCTCTAGGAATTGTTCTGGTTTCTGCAGTCTCTGGTGTTGACAAATCCTTGTCAGCCATGTATCATGGAAAGCAGGACTGGGGAAGGATTAATGTCGTATTTTTCAGGTGGATTCTTTGTCCAGTTTTGCAGCTGGTATGCTTCTGTATGTGCAGGAGATATTTAGTATTAATATCTCAGGATGGTAATGTCTGATTTTGGCAGTGGACAGAGCAGTAGTTTGGGGGTAGTGAGAGTGCCTTTTATGAAGTGTGCTGGTACACGTGTCTTTTCTTTGACTGCTAAGCTTCATCCCTCTGCCAGCAAACAGGGTGAAATAGTAACGGGGCACATCAATTCTGGATCCGTTCAAATACAAACAGACTGCCTGAGGGCTCTTTATGTAGTTACTTTTACTCAGAAAATACTAATGTTAGACAAACCACAACTGGATCTTGTCTCTTTACCTTTGAGATCACACTCATGTCTCTGTGTCTCTAAACCTGTACAGGCAGCCTGCTTGTAAAAATATGTATCTGAGCAGTTAGCAAGGAGCAGCATGATTCCTAAGGCATGGTTGGAAATTATTTGGTGAAGTCTGTGGGACAGACAGAAAACAGTGATATGGGACTCTGTAGATTCAAGTGGCTCTTTCATCTTGGAAACTGTCAGGGGAGAAGTGAAGGAATGGGAGCAAAGGTATCCAGGAGCATTGGCCATGTGATCTTTGGCATAATGTATTCACCTTGGGTGAGCAATTAAAGTTAATTAAAAAAACCAAACCAAACAATCACTCTGCGTGTGAATGCATAATATGAAATACACATGTAATAAGCTAGAAGAGTAAGGTATGTATTCCATAGTGCAGTTAGTTTGGGCTGGAAGGTTCCTCAGATCCCAGTTGAGATGTTAAAAATGAATTTTCAGGAATGGAATAATTTTTTTGTATGGCAAAATATAAACTTTAAAGGGAAGAGCCTTTCCCTACAGGATGTTTTAAATAAATTTCTTCTAACTTATTTTCTTGAAGACAGTTGGAAAGAATAAGTCGTAAGTATAGATCATATGAAAAGAATACATTCCAAAACTCCTTTGAGTACAGCAGCTGCCCCAGAAGACTGTGGAGATCATTTCTGTAGAGTGAACAGCCTTGGGTTGTTCCCAGCTGGTCAGGCAGGAGCTGGTTCCATTCCTGGTTGGAGCCCTTGGACACAGGTCTGTGCCTGGCAGCAGGAATTGGTTTGGTTTTCTTTGAATCCTTCTCACTTGATGCTGTGGGTTTGCAGAATTGAGGTTGCATTTGATTTTGGAAATCAAAGCTTTTTTTAACACGTAAAAATTCCCAGAAATGTATTATGCCTGGACAAAATGATGTGGTATGGATTGTTGCATGAGAAATTATTACTTTTTTGTTTTAGTTTTCTGTATATGCACTATATTTATACTGTGTATGTATAACTCATAAACGAAATTTTCCAGAGGAGTGTTCGTTAATCGTAACTAAGTTGTTTTTGTAGTTCTATGGCACTTGGTGTTGTGGTGATCTCAGGAATTCCCCAAGGTGTTAATTCTCCCTGGGTACTGGATATTGAACTGCTCCAGTAGTTTATGAATCTCAGGTCTTGATTTTCAGGCAATTGACAAAAAGCATGAAGAGCAGATATATCCCCAGGGCCCCCTGAAATTCTCTGGGTTACTGGGGCAAGATGAGTCTTTCAGTGGTTGATTTGGAAAACTTCAGCCAGAGTCACTCAAGGTCGAAGGAAAGTTGGACACATCCGAGAAACAAAATTTGGAGAGGCAACTCCTCCTCATACCCTGAAAATACAGCGGCGTAGAAAGTGATGCTTTACAGAACTCTGTAATAGTAACTCTATTTTATTATGGGATGAAGGTGAAAAATACTTTCTAGATTTTCCCCTTTGTGTTTCCATCATAACGGCAGCCTTAAATTTCACTATAGGAAGAAAAATGAGGTTTTTTATCTCTTTATTCTCCTAGTACCAGCAGTCTGTAGCTGGGGTTTTTTTCTTTTTCAACCCCTGTTACACTTAAGAATCAAAGTGTGAAGTATAACATTGATAAATTCAGTCTCTGGATCCTTGTCCTAAATTAATTTATTTTTTCAAACATTTATGTGCAAACTCAGTTGGAATTAAGATTAAAAGATCCAAACAAGTTGAGCTTGTCACATCTATGGTTGCATAAAAATAGGATTTTACTTCATGATATTAAAGCAACAAATTACTGGTTTATTCCTAGAACAGGCAGATCATCCTTCTCAATATAGAGTGGTTTTATCATTTATAGTTCTGTGAATATCCGATATAATTTGCACTTTGCAGATAATGTAGACTTTGGAAGATTTTCACCCTGGAATTTGTATTTCGTTTTTGTTGTAAGAAGCAGAGAAATAGGGAACAACCCTCTCATCCTTTATGTATCGTGACCCAGCATCTCGGAGCCTTGGGCTATTATTTCAAAATCCAATATATTCAAACTTTGGCCTCAGAGAGCAGTAGCATCAGTACACAAGAACAATAGCGTGATAAATATAGATTTTTCATTAAGGAAAAGACTATATCCTGTCATTTTTGAATCAGTGTTGGAAGGAGGATCTGAGAATTCACAGCCTCCTATAGGCTCGGACGTTATTTTTGTTCCAGAAAATGACTTTTCCCATCCTTTCCACCTTGCTGTGTGCGAGGCACCGCTGCCACAGAGAAACAAAATTTTAATATATGCTAAAGGAGGGATCCACTAACACCGTGACAGTAACTGAACTCCAGTCAGTTTTGAGCCGCGCGTGATGAGCGGCGAGATGCGGAGCCCCGCTCGTTCCCAGGGCCGGATCGCGCGGATCCAGGTGCAGGGCCTGGGCTCGGGGTGAGCTGCGCTCGGGGAGCTGGGCTGCCTCTCCTCGGTGCACGAGAAATTCGCTTTTGTGGTCACAGTGTGCACAGGATGATTCTTTGAACACGCAAAGCCCGGGTTTCCGGGACGAAACGCGGCTCCTGGATGGATGGCATATGCTTTTAGGCATGTCCTGGGTGAGCGTCCATATGTACGTGGAAGCACACCACCCCCACGGAGCAGGGGGATCTGCTCAAGTCCTAGAAACTGCTGAACTCCTCAGAGCCGTTAACACATGTGATATTCTGGGAGACTTTCCGATCCTAGGAATGCTTTTTCTTTCCGTTTAAACAGATTTTCACTCAATTTCCTTAAATAGAGCAGCTGTGATAGTGTACAAACAGTCAAAATTTATGCTGAAAAGTAATTCTTGTGCTGTTTGTTTCATTCTCAAGGGAACAATTTATGTTCTCATTTTGAACCCAAGAGTCTGATGCTTGTTACCGGAGAATGCACCAAACAGTGAAAACTTCTGGTTTGTGCAGTGAATTTCAGAAACCTGTGATTTTTGCTGGGCTCAGATGCCACAAAAGCATGTTTGACCTCATCTGTCAATATATGTGTACCTACTTAACCACACGTACTTCAGATCTGAATGTAAACAGCAGCGCTGGGGAGGGCTTGGGGTGGACTTTGTATGTATGTGGTGTTATATATTGCTGTTGTACCTTTTGGAAGTTTACAGAGGAGACCTGCGTTTGATTTGGTGGGAGGGAGGGCGGAGGTGGAATGATAAATTATGGCCTTGGTTTCCAACTCCTGACAGGGAGATGCTTTATTCTGTATTGTTATCAATGAGAAAATAAAATTACAAAAATAATATTATTTCAAAAGTTTTCTGCTTGCTTTTAGCTGACAGGTCTCAAAGTGGATATAGCTTTTTCCACCTGCAATCAAATGTAATAAACCATCTTCACTGCAGAAGTCAAATTCCTGGAAAAAAAGAAGTTGGAAACTCACACTTACACCATAAAACCTTGTTTATTGCGCCCATCAGTCTTGGAAGATATGCCCCACAATGGGGTTTGCTAAAGCCATTACAAGGTGCCGTATGAGTTCCATTTGCCTACAGTAAATAGAATGTCAGAAGTGTCAGGGGGAAATAAATATCGGGCTGGTTAAAAGGGAGCAGAGATGGCTCAAAGCATCATTGAGAGGATTGATTTATCTGGCATGCTGTAATGACTGCAGATGTGGATCTGTTATTCTAGATGAGCAATGAATTTGATGAGCTGATAACACAGGGCCAGAGAGGCCTGGTTTTAATTACTGATGAGGAATTTATTTGTGAAGCACTGTGATTTACTGAGGGTTTGTTCTGTTATTGACAGGTGACCTTGGGGCTTTTGCCTTTTGATGAATAAAAAAAGCAGCATTTTTTAAAGGAAAACTGTTTTATCAGTGCTGTGAATACAGCGAGGTCATTTTAGATAGAGTATTGTCTTTCAAACCATCTTTATATATAATTATTTTTTGCAGCAGTTGTTAATTGCCTCTCTCATTGAGATTGTTGTGTATGCTACACTTGCTACTTGAGAGACACTAATTCTGGTGCAGATTGTTGCTAGCAAGAATATGTTGAGCAGAACTTTGTGGTAGAGATCTTAAACCAAATAACAAAAAGTCAAATGAACCAAGTGTATATTACTGGGTTGTTCAGCTTTTCAGCTGCATGTCTTATCCTGCATGTATTAATTTTACTGCTCTGATTTTCCTTACAGACCACCAAGGGGAAAAAATACAAAGAATTAAACAGCTTTTTGTTTCTCTGTCTGCTTGGGTTTGTTTTTTATAGTAAACATATTGTTTTTATTATTTTAAGCAGCCATTTGGTTGAAGTTGTGTCCATCAGGATACACTCTTTTGTTAGGCAGAAAGTTATTGACATGCCTGTTATTTTTATATGCTTAATTTACTTCATCTTCTCCCACAGAATATAGTTTTCTTCTTGCTCTCTACATACAGTGGGAATTTTAGTTTTGACTTCTGTGCTTATGCTCTTAAGTTCTGTGCTGCACTTGCAAATTAGCATCAGTGTAAATCAAAGCGATTTCTGTCTGAACTGTGTGCAGGTACTGTAGATGTTTTCCAGTTTGTAGGTGCTGTTTGCTCTTAATTAAGCTTTTTTTTTTTTTTAACTAAGTAGGAATTCATTTGGACTTAGCATTTTGTAGGTGATGTCTTGATGAATGTATCTATGATTCTGGACATGGAGGAAGGGTGATAAGAATTAGGAAGAAAGAAGAGAAGAATGTTCTTTCATTTTTTACATGAAGACATAACTTCTGGAGATACTAGAGAAAAGAAAGGAACAAAGATCAGTTGATTAAACGCAGAATGACAAAACCCAAACCAAACCCACCAAAACCCCCTTTGAAGCGAACACCTCCCCTTTCCCCCCGCCCCATAGTGCAGTTTTGTTCCCTTGCTTTCCCTTGCTTTTTCGGTGGGATTTTCCACGGAAAGGGAGCAGTTAGCTAATCATGAATACCATGTATCTTATTATAAACACTCGGTGTTTAGCTCTAGGGATAGTATTTCAATTAAATGCATCTGACAATTTTAGATCTACTCATGACTTAAGTATTGCAGTTAAGCAAACTGCAGTTAATAAGAGTCTAAAACAATGTTCTGTTTTACAGATTAACTGGGTTTAGGTCTTTCTTGGTAAAACCAATGTGCTTTTTACACCAATGAAGTATATTTCACCCACAAAGGTGAATATTTGCTTAAGTAACAACAACAAAAATTGGTCTCCACCTTTTTTGTGTGGCTCAGTTCAGAATATTTTGTGGGACTTCCCTGATATTAATAAAGTGAGGAGAGATCTATTGCATGAATTTTCAGCAAGGGTTTGGGTATTTCTATACAGTAATTGCCAGCCCAAATTTTGGTCTGGTAGGTGACCTGCAGCTGCTGAGGTCGGTTGATTTTTGTCATTGATTACAGCAGGAGACGGCTGCAGGCCACAATTCAAAGCAATTGCAATGCTATTTATAAAATTTGGGTTTTTTAAAAATCACTTCTTACGTAGCACCTTACTATGCACAATAAATATAACAGAATTAACAGACTTGGAAGTTTTTATAGCTTCTGTAGGACTGGGCTGAACTTGGAAACAATGCTTCAGGAGACACATTCCTTATTGCTGCTTTCCCGAGTGCCAATCTGTGTTTTGTGTCACTGTAAGTAGCAGGGATGGAAGGGACAAATAAGCTGTTGTATAGGAGCTCTGCTTGTTTAGAACAGGGTTTACTTTATTTTTCCCCCCCTCATGGATAATTAATGTAGTTCTTATTTTAAGGTTACGGTCTGCTGCTGAATCGCTTCTCGCTCTTGTGGGAAGGTTCAGTGATAGTTGTGTGCGTGAAAATAATTTCTTGTACAAAGTTTGCATAATAAATTAGCTGTGATTTTTCCTAATTTCATGCCCTTCTGTGGAAGCCCTTTTACTCTGTGTATCCTGTGATTCCACGCTGTTGGTATGAGGGAGTTGGTGCCTTAACTGCCCTTTCATCCCTGCGTGGCCACTTTGTGATTAGTGTTTAATGCCTCCAGCTTCATTGTCTGGATTTACTGATGCCGTCAGGAAGGAGTGAAACTTGTGAATTCCAGCCCACTACAGGGAGCTGTCTTTGGAGAGGAAAGTGCAGCCTTGGGGTGACCTGGAGTGGCTGTTTGAGGAGCTCTGTGTTTTAATTTCTGGGTGTTCTGGTGTGATGCCGAGATGACCCCACGCTGCTGCTTGTCCCTGAAGTCTCATGGCAGCCCTGAGCTACCCGTGCTGCTCTGGGCTGCAGAAAGGGACAGTGTGCCTGTGTATCTGCAGCTGTAGAGACGGAGAGGCATCTTCTGAGTGCTCTCTTTCTGGGATGTGCAGCAATACCCAAATTTACCTGCTTGAGTCGCCTCTGCTGTCACTGCATGGCGATGTGCAGCATGCAGCAGATGCAGCAGAGGGCCTGTGAGGCAGGTGATCAAAGTTCTTTGAAATACGAATGTCTCTGTAGCAGTACCTTATCAGGACAGTCTGTAAATAGACATCAAGGCTCTATTATGAATTTTTTTTTTTTTCAAAAATGTTTTGTTTGCTGTTTGATTTGAGCATGTATAACATCCTATTTTGTTAGATGATTTTTCTAGTGTTTTTATGTAATCACAGGTATGTGTGTATGTCTATAAATACCTCCTAAAAGCAGTCTGGAGATGTGAAAGGTTTTGCAGTTTTTGAATGTTTAGCTCACAAACACTGAGGTTTTGCCTGGAGCAAGATGGATCACAGAGCTGTCTGTGCCTTAGCACTTGCATGCAGCCAGTGGAGTGAGTTACTGCTTTGTCCTCATTAATGCAGAAGCCTCAGAACAGGAATTAAGACATGTCAGGTGTGTTGAAGCTGGAGATGTTAAAAGGTGTGTAACTGTTGCTACCTGGCAGGTTGCACAGTGCTGCTGAAAGGTAAACAGCCAGTCTGTTCCAGGGCAGTTATTCCTGGCCATGCCTTCATCCTGGGGAATAGAACATTATTCAGTTTAACAGTTCTCAGTAGTTGTATGCAAACTGTGAAGCTGGAAGCAAATGATGTTTTCTCCTGTTGAGAGTGGTGAGAGTTTAGGTAGTTGGAATGAAAAGTACTGATGCAGCTTAATTGAGATGATAGCAAATGATGTCCTGCAGAACAGGGTGGCACAAAGGTGAAAAGTCCACATCTAAATAAATGTCAGGGAAAGGATTAAGTGTTCATTTGAAGATGTGTATAGCAGTACTTCCTTGAAAGAGTTGTAATTAATCTTGCAGTGTGAACTTTTTGGCCATGTGACAGTGTAATAAGGCACAAACATTCTAATTCAGTGTGCTGCCATGTGCTCCAAAATGAGCTGAGCTGTCCTGTCACATAAAGCTGGTTCTGGACGGGCTCTGAAGTTACTGGTGTCTTATCAAATCCACAGTTGTGTAGAGCAGAGCAAGTATGGTTCTTGTCTCTGTTTCTGTCAAGACTTTTGGTGACTTCTGTGAGCGGTATAATTGGAAAAGGGTGCAGGAATGCTGCTTGCTTTCCAGCAGTACCTCACATCCTGTTGTGTTTTACTGCTCTGTAGGTAGTTGTTTTGTAGAAATTCCCAGATATTTTTATTTGCACAGTTAATGAAATTAGATACGTTCTGCACTCAGGCTGGAGCTCCTTTCTTGTTCCTGTTGAAGGTATTTTCTTGAAATCCTGCTCAAGTTCTTCTCGCATGAGACCTCTGCTTTTAAATGTTGCAGAGCCCTGTACCTTCCACAGAGGAGCAGACCTGCAGCTGGTGTTTTTTCTTGGTGTTTGTATTGATAATTGATGTTGTTAAAGCTGTGTGAGATCACTTATCCCTTCCATTGTCTCTGTGTTTAAAACAAAAAGAAAAGCCATGCCTTGGTGACAGTAACTTAGTATTGAGGGGACATAAATGAACATTCTAGAAGGTGCTGGGTGGCCCTGTGTTTGCCATTCTGATCTGGTGTTTCTCCCTGTGAAATTTGTATTTACACATTTCTATAAATTTGTCAGATGAAAATGAATTATAATTGTATTAGGATTTACTTATCAGGCAGTTTTACCAAGCATACCTCCAACAAGGTACAGTATAATGTGGTGTTCATTTATATAATTTGGAAGTGAGTAGTAAAACATGCAGCTTTGCGGAGTTCATCTTCAAACTCAGATTATTGGCATCACCAGTAACAGCTCAGATGGGATAAAGCAGCTCTGTTTATAGACACTCTCACACTCAACATAATCTCATGTTCCAAGTTTTTTGTCACTACATAAAAAGTAATTTTTGGCTTCTATCATTAGTTTGACTTACTTTAAAGTGATTTTTTCCCTGTGGTGTAATGAAATAAATGCCATTTGATTAGTTAGTCTTTGTCTTTTCTTGGAAGAGGGAAAAATGTCCAAATTTCAGGAGCAGTTTTGATACCTTGCTGGAAAAGAAAACACAGAAATCCATTCCTTTTGCTTTCTGAGCTTGTGGTGTTAATGTTTGAGCAGATAGTGGATATTTGTGGAAATATCTATAAGTCTTGAAGGTTTCACAACTTCCATCACAAAACCGTGTTACTATGGAAAAGTGGCGTTCACTCTTTTGACAAGTGTGACACTTAACGAGGAATAAAAATAATACAAACCACATAATACACAAACTGAGGAGGGAGTTGTCTGCGCAGACAGTTTGTTGACACTTTGTTGGAAAAGATCTCTCTGATCTGTTTGTTGGGAAAGATCAAAAATACATCGGAATTGGACAGGGTTGTGAACGTTTTGTGGGGATGTTGCTACATATACATACGTTCTAAATTGGGGCAGAGCTGTTACGGGCTCGGGGCCTTCATGTTGAGCAGAGAGACTGTCCGGGGCTGGGGAAATGCCACCAGCTTGTTGGAAAAAAAAAGCAGAATCCAACACTTGAGCGCTTTTTTAGAATGAGTATCTTTCTTCACAGCTTTCCGTGAAGATGCTAAATGTAAGGTGTGCAGCTCTTTGCAAATTGGAGAAAATAGAATGCGTCTTTATTTTTTTTTCGTGTTCAGATTGTTTTCCAAACATGGATGCAGTGAGACAAAAATGTGCAGCTTTTTCTTGGCGTAGGCTGTCAGAAATGACACTCATGAAGGTTTATTTCTGCAAAATACAAAAACGTGCTCGTATAATTGGTGTTATTTTTTTTCCCCCCCCGTGTTTGGAGTTGGCTGTAGTGGAGTTGAGCGTTTGGTGCTCCCCCCCACCCTTTGCTAAAGGTTTGAGGGCAGAGCATCAGTGTTTGCGTGTGGTGCCGGGGGGACTCTGGTGCACCTCGTGCACAGAATCGCCCGGGAGATCCATCCTTTGTTGTCCCTTCCCTGCTCACGGTCCGGGCTTAGGGCTGCGAGCCAGCCCAGCTCACTGTGGATGTTGTTTTGGAGTCTTTTGAATGTGGATGTGAAGCAGTTTGTCTGTCCTTTGCTGCGCAAGAATTCTCTTTTTAAAAAACAAAGCTGTGGCTATGAAGTAGCCTATTTGTCCTAAAACTTATGAAAAGGAGGGGGAGGGAGTGCTGGGACCCATCTTTATAACAACAATCAGCCTTTGTAAGGTTTCATTCCAGGCTAATGGCTGGTGAAATTGTTCTGGGTAGTTAAAATGAAATGAAATGAATTAAAGAACATGAAGGAGAGCAAGCAGAATGGTTTATTGCTTTTCTTTGAAGGCACAATAGCTATACTCTGTCTCTTTTTGTTACTCATATCTGTGTGGCGGATATTTAAAGTCAGGGGTTTGAATAGCATGATGGCTAAATGAGGGCTATAAATCGAGGGCTATGGTGCAAAATTCTAGTGCCAGCAAGTACTAAAACACAATACCAAAGAAGCTGGGGCCTAAAATTGTTTTAGACTGATGAATATGCAGACATAAAAACAACAGGATACAGATACTCCCTACCAAAAGCCTCCAGAAAAGAACCTGATGATCAATTATTTTAAAAACAAATGTTTTAAGCACATTAATGCTTTCAATTTATCCTGGAATGTTACTGGTATTTCCTTAAAAACCTGCCAATCCATACTTAATTTTAATTAAGAATGTGAAAAACATGAAGTAGTCAAATATTTTTGTTAGTGGCAAGATGTGAAGATGTCAAGAAGTTGGTGTACAGTATTTAATTTATAAGCCTACAAATATAAGCAAAAAAAAATATTTTTTTTAATGTGTCGCCTTACTGATAGCAACACAGAAGTTTCCCAAAATGGGATAATGCAGCTTAGAAAGCACCTGGTTTAAGACTGTTGTTACACAGCTGAGAAAATAAAGTGTCATATCAGGTTGGGGTCACGTTTGTCTAAGAAAAACTAACAGGAGGATTTCTATTGTCAACACAGGAGATGAGCAGTGTGATAACAGCGAATTATACTCTCTGATCCACCCCCTGTTATAGAAGTGCCTTGAGATTAAAGCCTCAGCCAGGAATTTCATTACTCTTATACATTTTTCACAAAGGCAGTATTTGCAAAAACGGTGGTAAAGAAGGGTCAGAAATTTTCATAAAAACATGAGATGATTTTTGATTGTGTGTGTGTGTGCATACATATATACATGTGTGTGTACTACTACAGGCATGTTTAGAACCCCAAAAGATGCTTAATACAAAGTAATGTGAATGTAATGTAGAGTTAACATGCCTAGGCCTTGGGCTCAGAACATGAAAGTGGATGTTGGCTCGTATTTAGTTCATGTCGTGTTAAAGGTCTGGGGGTTTTTTGTTTGGTTTTCATTTTTTTGGTTTTAAAACTTCAGCATAAGAATATGAGCTAAAGTTGAAGATAATTTAGAATATTGTGGGTTAATAAAAAGCGAAATGTTTTTTAGGAGATGAAGAGTACAGAACTTTGTTGCTTTCTAAAGAAAAAAATTATTAACAGTTCTGGTTTTATCTTCATTCAATTAAGCAAAGCCCAGAGTCCGGGAATGTCAGTTTTCAGGCTTTTAGTGAACAGTGGCTCCTCCAGGGTTTTGTAGTTGAGTCTTCATGAGCAGTTGCAGGACCAAGCCTGGCGCTGTCCCTTGCTGTCCCTGTCACTTTCCCCACTTTCCTCCTTCCGCTAAAAATCAAGGCTTTTTCCTCCCTCGAAGGAGGGGACAGGAGTGTAGGGGACAGATCTCCCAGCTCATGGCTGTTGGCACTGGGTAGCTGGTTCCTTTGTGGAGTTGTGCTCCTGGGTTTCACTGTCCAGATCTGCCATCAGTGCTGGACGAGTTGTTCCGTGGGACTCTGCTGTGATGGGTGGCACCAGAGAGGGATTTTTCACTTCTGGAGTGCGCCGGTCCATCCCGGTGGGGTGGAGAGCCAGCCAGCCCCAAACCCATTGCCGTGTCTTCTGCTGAAGGAAGATCAAACTCCTGACTCAAACCTCGGGCCCACAGAAGCAGAGCAGATGTGGAACATGGGACCAGGTGAGAGCTGAGGTGTTTTCCCCTGGATGTGCCTCAGTTGCTGTTTAGCTGGTTTTAGCTGCTCACTTAGAGGCAAAGGCTGCTCAAGGATGACCTAACCAATTTCATCAGTACCAGGTACAATAAGCCTAGGAGCTTCACCGAAAGAGGAATCTGGGGTCTGTGAGCAGGAGTCTGACTTGTAACCTGAGCATTTCACAAGCACGAAGCTGATGCACTTCATGCTTGTCCTGTAGAAAGCAGCACTCATATTTTTATCATGTGTTAAGGAAGTTTGTCCATCAGATTTAGGAGATGGATCAGCTCCAGCCCTGTGGCTTGCTGTGAAATTGCTGTTTGGCATTGCCCATCTATTGTTGCAGAGCACTTAGTGCTGCACGTGGCTTTGTTTGTAGTTGTTCCCTTTCTTAATAAGTCAGTGTGGAAAGTATTTCTTTGCAGATGGCTTTGCCATCCACAGGGAGGGTCAAAATGTGACTCCGTAACAAGGGATGGGCTTTGTGCTCCGTTGGGAAGAAGCCTCCACACGTACTCACTACCTTATTACCTTGTTCTTGTTTCCTGTTGGGATGCTGTTTAAATGTCTGAAATGTGGTAGGTGGGCTGACATCTGCTGAGGCAGACACCAGGAAAAGCTTTTTGATAGTTATGCATTTAAAACTTTGAGAGAATGGTAGATAGGTGTCCGTGAAAATATTTATTACATCCATATGAAATGGCCCCTTTTTTAGTGGCTGCTGGTGTATTTCCATAACGAGCATGTTCCACTGGGATTGTGTTTACTTTAATAAAATTTTTCACTGCTTCGCTCTGATCGTATCTGTTCTTGGATAAGAATAGTTTGCAGGGCAAAATGAATGAGTGGCTTTATGCATAATACAGGAGTATCAAATTAATCAAAATGTAAGGTGCTTTCTGCTTTTTAATACTGACTAAATGTTTTTTCTTGCAGAAGTTAGTTGAGTTGGCTGCAAAATAGATTGTTACATTAAAATGTCTTTTATTTTCACTACCTTTAAAAAAGATTTGACTTTTTCTTTATGAAAAGGTCCTTTTCCCACAGCACATGTGAGAAGTACTCCAAGAGTTGGCTATGGGAAGAAGGAAGTAGTAGAGTTTATGTTGAAGAGGCTTAAGTATGGCTTTGGGAAGCTGTGACAAATACTGAGGGGTGCTGAAAGTTGGAACAGTAGCTCTTGAGTTGGGTTTCTTGGGTTTCCAGCCTGATTGTTCCTGAGTGAAGGATGTTTGACCCATTGAGCCAGATTGTTGTCTTCCAGTTTTCATTGCCGTGCTGATGTTCTGAGCAGCTCGTGGAAGACTGGAGCCGTTTCATACTTGGGTGCTTCTAAAAAAAGAAATTAAAATGGATAAAAGCTTTCTGCAGACTGAGGAAGCCCCTGGCATTGCTGCACGCCCCAGTCAGTGGTACCAGCCTGTGGTGTGGCACCCTACAGCTGGCACTTTGGTTGTGAATAAGTCAAATGCTTGGGGGGAAAAGACAAACAGCGCAGGGATTAGGGTCTCCACCTCTTTCTCTTCCCCCCCATGTACTTTGAATCCGTGTACAATTGTTCTTTGTTCAGAAGCAGCCTGGATGCTGCTGTCCCTGCTTCCCTGAAGCTGCTCACAGTGTCTCTGGTACAGCTGTCGTCTGCTCATAACCAGTGGCTTTGAGGTGAGAGACTGCTCTCTGTTCTCGCTGCCCTGAGCCTTTTGGCCTTTTCAGCTGTTTTGGTGTGGAGTTTTGCAGAACAGTTCTGCCAAAATAATTTTCTGATGTATTTTTACCGTCGATCTGCACATTTTGCAGGAGTCCAGTAGTTCCCAAGTAAAGGATGTGCTGTTTGGCATTAACATTTTTGGGCTATGGTTAATGCCACTGATGAATTCTGTAAAAATGCAGCAAGTATACAGTAATTTAACCTGGAATAAGAAACGAATATCGATCTTTCTGGGTTATTGCATTTGCTTTTAAAGGTAGATGAAGCATTAACACCGGAGACTGCAGCACTGATCATGGCAGTGTCGCTGTAACAGCCTGACGACTGTCACTTTACTTCAGAGATAATATAAAGAGCAGCCTACCTTTAAATCAGGTGATTAACTTCCTTCTCCGTGCTGAGGCTGGAAGAGTTCTTCCACTGAGTTTCAGCAAAGGGCAGATTCACAAATTCTGGTCTGCCTGGACAATGGGAGTTTGCAGTGATGGTGCCGTGAATTTTCCAGTTGCTGAGCATTTCCCATGAAGTGATCCGGCCTTTTCTTAGCTGTTGTGTTGGAAACCAACTTTCAGAATATAAGTTGGAGGTACAGAGGAGCAGAGATATTTCCAGATCTTGTTTTTGGAAATATTTGTGGTGTTTTGTCTGTGGAAAATGACCTTGGAAGTGTGACACGTGTAGCCATGAATCCCTTTTGTTAAGGAAAAGAACAGTTGATGATGATTTTGGGGTATCCAGTTGGGCACCTCTAGGATGAAAAGTGCTGAGATGAGATCTTTCGAAAGGTAAAAGCCTGTTTTCAGTGCTGCCAGTTTATTTTAATGGAAAAAAAATATAAATCTTTGTTTGCAGGTGGAAACCTTTTTTTTAGCTTAATTATATGTTTCTAACTCTGCAGTGACTGTTTCAGTTTTGATAGCCTCAATACTCTATTCAGTACTACTTTCAGAAGTTTTGCTAATTGATTTAGCAAGAGCAGGTTGCATGTGGCCTTTTTCGATTCCTGTATTTTTGATAGAATGCAAAAATTTCTGAAAGCCTTTCACAGCAGTTTAAGTTTAAAATAAAAGTAGTCATAGAAAACAGTTTTAAAGCAGTTTTGTCAGAAGAAGCAAATATTAAATGTACAGAGTGTCTGTTCAGGAACGCAAAGAGGCTGTGTATTAATGTATGACTCTCTAAGGCATTTCCCACTCTCTTCTGCTATTTTTTTTCCTCCCTGCACTGTGTTTGCCTTTTTTGATAAGTAAATACATAATGAATTTAGGGAGTGCTGGGAGACAGGAAATGAAAGGAGTAGCCATTTAATACTGGTAATAATACATATTTTTGACATCAAGCCTTGAATTAAGACGCAGAAACTGAAGTAGATCAGTGGAAGAAGTTTGTGAGATACAGGGTTTAAGATTGCTAATGAGCAAATGCTGTGGAGGATTTGAGATTTCCCCTCCTGTTTTCCTGTTCCTTCAGAGCCTAGAGGGTATCTGACAACCTTTAATATTGGGTTTTGATTTTCGGATGTAGCAACGTAGTAAAAGTCTAATAAAGTAAAGCAGGTTGCATGGTTTCAGTTTCTAGGGGTGGGGTGGGTTGTTGTGTTTTTTGGTTTTTTTTTTTTTTTTTTGCTTTTAAGCAGTTTAGCAGAAAGCAATTAAGAGAGCTCATTCTAGTGGCTAATCAAAATCATAAACCAAAACACAAAATAAAGGCAAAGTATAAATTAGTGCTACTGAAAAGATGTTCCCAAACCAGCTGTGCTTACATACATCAAGTTTACATTATTAACTGCACCATTTCTCCACCAGTATGTTGTCAGCACAGTGGAATGAAGCCTTCATCTTTACCCATTATTTCCTTTCATAAAAACTAAAATAACTTCATCATAAAATAAGACGAAAAATAAAGTCACATAAGACGCAGAGTTGAAAATATGCCTTTTCATTCAAACGTTTTGTTTAAAAACTAAAAAAAAAAAAAGCGGTGAAGCTGCACGTGAAGAGTTTAAGAGGAGCTGCAGAGCTGGCTGAGATAAAGATGACAAATGGGTGAGGGGGCTGGCGGGGCCGGGAGCCCCCCTGGTGGGGCTGACAGATCCGTCCAGCGGTGGCACCGGGGCAGGGAGGCATCAGCTCCAGTAATGGAGAGATGTCTGCTGGAAAGATTGCTCTATCACCGTGATGGGCTCCTCGCACGTTATAAATCTGAGATTGTTCTGGGCTGCCGCGGAAATGAGCAGCTCCTTCTCCCTCCCAGAATGAAATGTCGGGCAGAGAAAGGGACAGAAATGAAAAGCAAAAGTGAGGAAAGTTATCTTTTTAACGTAAATCTCTTGTGGAAACAGTATCAGACCCATTAGTGATCTGAGAAACAGCAGTGTGGCAATCTCGTCCCTATGCAGGGCAGAAAGAAGGTGCTTTATGGCCTCTCCTCCCTCCCCTCCCTGGTGCCTTTCTTTAATCTGGGTGCTGGAGTGATGGGCTGCTCTAAATTCCTGTGTGGGAAGTGAGGTCCGAGGTGGTGACAGCCCGTGGAGTCCCCATCCCTGGAGGTGTCCAGGGAAGGACTGGATGTGGCACCCAGTGCTCTGGGCTGGGTGACAAGGTGGGGAACGCTCACAGGTCGGACCTGATGATCTCAGAGGCCTTTTCCAGCCTGATTGGTTCTGTGATTCCTGTCCATTGCCGTTGGACTGTGGTACGGAGCGAGGGAGGTGTGGTGGTCCAGGCCCTCCTGCCCCTAGATGGGAAGCTGAGTCTCTGCAGTTTCCGAAGAGGTCCGAAGTGCAGTGACAGGTGCTAGTGGGGCATGTGCTTGCCTGGGCCTTGGGCGTCTGAGAGCTTGGAGGATCAGCCCCTGGCACGCAGGCAGTGCCTGTGGAGGCTGGCCATGGATTCAGGTGTGCTCCCCCCGCCTCCTCCCGCCCTTGCTGCCAGTTATTTCTGCATCCCGTGTTAGCTTAGTTTCATCTTGTGTGTGGTGTGAAGAAGCTCTGCTTCAGGGTTTCCTTTCAGTCCTTCTGCCTTTGTTCAAAATGCTTCGGGAGTCCTGAGCTGCTGCAGGGCTTGGTTGCCCTGGTCAGCAAATACTGTGGATCCCTCTTATGCCCCAGTAAGGACAGATATGTGAACATAACTTAATTTATCTTGGCAAATTTATGTGAGCTTTTATTAAGTTTAGGTAGCTTATCAATATAGATTCCATAGCAGGAAACATGGCAAATGTAGAGGTAATAATTTACCTAATTCGCCAAGGGAACTTGAAACACAGTTTGTTATTAAATATAATTCAAACCAGGCAGAAAAGTGGATAGTTAGACACAATGTCCTGTGATTTTCCATGGGTAGGTTGTGCAAAGCCGACTCAATAGCTGTGTTTGCTAAGATTACTGAGTTTTCGAGACGTAGGAAAGGCTGCCACTGCTGTCTGGACTTCTGTAGAGCATGTAGTAAAGGAAATTCCTGGACAGGTTGGCAAAAATGGGGAAAACAGCTTGAAGCACGTTCCATGTAATTTGAAATTATCAGACTTAAGAAAGATTACTTGATTGAGTTTTCAAGGATTTTTGTGTGTCTGATCATATTTAATATTTTTAATGATCACTCAGACACAGAGTGGATGTGTGGTGATACAGTTTGCTGATGACAGATGTAAGAAGATATTGTCAATATATAGAAGAGTAAAGATGACAATTTGGTAACTTGAGGGACTCGAGTAATTGAAGTGGGATGGAAATTAGTAAATTATAGGGCCAGTAATTCACTTAAGACGATTGCTAAATCTGAAACACTGGGCCAGGCAAAATGATGGAGTTGATTGAAAGAGACTCTAGAAGACACTGAGAAGGAATGGTGTAGACAAGTGAGGGAAAGCTCTGGTTCCTTTTAGAACTCAGATCAGTAAAGCTGTTCAGGAAGGGCCTTGCCTGTCCTGAAGGTATCAATACTTGAGTCTTTGCAAGAAGCTCCACTCCTATCTAGGTAATTCCTGTTCCCTGGAATTAGATGTGGATCTTTTTGTGCTCTGCTGTTGGTGACTTGCTGTTGGTGCAGTTGGGAACAGAGGAGCTGCTCCTCCAGGAAGGCTCTGCTAAAATGCTCGTACCTTCACCTTAACTGCATTTATCCATCTTGCTAAATGCTTGCAGATATGTATTCTTTTTTTCTCCACTACTTAAAAGGTTTTCTGCCCTCCCTGCACTGCCTGTACCATCTCTTCTGCTTCAGTCTCTTCATCAACCACTGTTTGTCTCACCAAAGATCTCAGATTCTGGTAACCATCCCACTTGTTCCTCCCCTGATGTTTTCTTACTTGTATTTGTTGTTTTGCATACTTACTTTACATTGTACCTTGCCTTTTTGTTTGTCTAATCTGTATGTTCTGACTCTGTTATGAGTAATCACTTGAATCCCTCCTGTGCCCAGTGGGATGTTGTGTGTTGCACACACACAGTCTGCTGCTTCCACACTGAACCTCACAGTCCTCACTGACCTGTGCTTTGTGAGGTTGTTTTCGTGGGGGGGGAGAAATTTTCTCTTTTTTTCATTAGAAGATGAGAACAAGCTGAGCTTAATGGACATTAGAGTATTAGCACTCTGTTGTTTATCTTCCCTCCTTTCTACCTGCCCAAGAGAGGAAGCAGCATTCAGGTTGCAATCAAATAAAGAACAATATCATTCACACCAGGCAGCATCCCAGGAGGGGCAGGCCATGTTCCAGCAAAGTAACAGGCCTCCTTTTAAAGGGATCCAGGCACTTGCAGTTTATGGAGAGTGAACTGAAAAAGTTTAGTTAAATCCACCCAGCAGATGAGTTGAATGATAAGGAATGGAAAAAAAGAGTCACAGAAAGGGTGATGCTGGAAAGGACTTCTGGAGTTCATCCCATCCAAATTCCTGCTCAAGCAGGGTGCCCAGAACCATGTCCAGACAGCTTTTGGAGAGCTTCATTACAATATATCAATTTATTATTGCTTAATTTCCTGTATTTATTTATTTGACAATATAGTTCAAACACTTGAACATGGGGGAGGAACAGCCCATGAAGAGAGTAACCTTTCTCCCTTGGTTTTTTTTATTCCGTGTATTCAAGGAATAGCTGAAGTATGTATTATGCATTTTGTAGTGGATGTTGTAATGATTTGTGCATCTTTTCTCTCAGTAAAAAATTTGTCAAAACCCCCTGTAAAAATGATTTGCAGTTTGGTGACTGGGCCGTGTTGTTTTCCTGCAGCTCTTTGTATTCTATATTCTGTTTTATGCAGTGAAATGATCTAATTTATTTTAAAACTTTGGAAAGTTGTACTTGATTGCAGCAATTTATTTATCATTCAGAAACATTCTCATAGTTTGTTCAAACTCTGTTTCTGAGCAGTCTGTGTACTGTGCACTGTTCTCTGGCCACTGTTCCTTTTAGCCGTAGGACATGGGCCACAGGCTGTTATTTCTCTTCTCTGTGTGCCTGAAACTGCTAATAAATGTGGAAAATAGATGGATAAATGGATAAGAAATAGTGAATAGTAAATGGCAGTTTCCATGTTTTGTCTTTACAGACAATCATATTCCAGTGTGGCTTCTGAGATTTTCTCAGCAGCTTTGGGAGTTTTTCCTGCTCTTCCCCCCAGGTTCTCAGGTCTGTAATGAAGTGTTGTCCTCCCATAAAAATGTCATAATCCTCGAGTGATTTAGAGCGCTTCTGGATCCGAGATAGATGGCACAAGGAATAGTTTGCTGTAATACACTTAAAGGCATCATGCTCCAGTTGCCAGAACCAGTAGTTGAGGAACTTAGGTCTCGTTGCTGGCCCTGGAAATGATTCGTGTTGTGACCTTAGACAAATCACCTCCTCTCTTTGTGGCTCTGCTGTGCAGGTTGTGAGATGGGGATCCTGATGCTCGTGTAGCCTCATCAGGCACAGTGTGAGGAGCGCTGTGGGCAGGATGAATTTGCCATGAGGGGACAGCTTAAGTCTATAAATTCCATATGAAATAAAATTTATCTGCTCTATCTGAGTTTATCTTTACTAAAAGCTTGGAAACAAGTGCATAAAATTCTGTGTGAGTTTTCTCATCAGTCTTGGCTATTTCAGGATCTCACCCTTTTTCCTGGAATAAGACACTCGCTTCCCTAGCAGCGTGCATTTTCCATTTGAATACACTGGAATTTACTGGGGATATTTTTCAAATTTATAGTGCCTGTTAAGAAAGGAGGTTTGCCCAGTGGGCTAGTTGCTGTGTTTTAAAGTACATATTTATTATATAATCGATTTCACTTTGCTGTACTCATATTCAGCAAGGATTCATTTTTCCACAGTTATGAACCTGCCTTGTGCTCACGTCCTGCTTGGGAATTGCACATGTAGGGTACGTGTACTGACCTGTTGAAGGTAAAAAAGCCAAGAGGGCAGGTGACATATGGCCAGTCTGATTTCACAGACAGATAGAACTACTTCTGTTTTCTGGTGATTCTTACGGTGTTTGCTCAGTTTCAGCAGCGGAGGATTTTAAGAAAAAAGGGTTAATATTAAGAATTCCACAAGGAAGTTTGTGTTTGGCAGCAGTGGGTGCTCCTGATGAGCATCACTGACTTTGTGCCCCGGGATCAGTCTTGGCTGCCTGAAGGGAGAACGTCTCCGTTCCCTTTCATTCTGTCAGTACCTGACTGACTGTTGGGAAGCTACAAACCCTTTTTTGCAGGTGCTTTCATATAACATCTGTTTTGATGTTACATGTCTTAAGTACATTGCAATTCTAGAACAAAATCAGACTTAGGAAGGATCTGTGTGTTGGTGCATGCAGCTGGGGACCTTCCATGGTCCTCCAACTGGAGGTGCCTTTTGTTCATCAGAGAGCACTGAAAATACGTAGGAATGAAATTCGATATGGTATCTTAAGGCTTATGTTCAGTTCTTTATGTACGAAAGAAATAAATAACGGAATTTAACCTAATATAAAATAATTTTTCTGGTCCTTTGAGGGGGTTTTGTCTACACTGTAGGAAGATTTTATTACCATTTAACGTTACTGTTTTCTTCTTCACGTTTTCTTTTAAAAGACATATTAAAAGGAACATACCAGACTGAGAATGGACATGACATTCAGGTTTAAAAACGGAGTGTTTAATGGAATCATGAATAAATGGAAACAGATTTGTCTGTCAAAAATTAAATAGGAGTATTCTTTGATTAATATCAAAATCTAATCTAAAATAGTTTTAGCCATTTCATACAGGTGACATCTGTGCTTAAATATAATTTCCTCTCCCTGTTCTGGCATGACTGTTAATTACTTACTCAATGTAGTTCAACATTTAGTTAATAAATATGTCAAGCTTTTACCATGGTGTTCTTTTTGCAGAGTTGTGAATTTGCAATTAGTTTTAGATTTACTACATGGTGACAGACAGTGCTGTATAAATAGAGGTTAAACACACAATTTACATATTAATTTCATGATTCATTTATTCAATGATTTATGTGGATATAGATTGTATTTAATCTCCGTGCTGTAGTTGTTTCAGGCATGACGAACAGAATCACTACACTGGTGGAGAAGTAATGATGTCTGTATTGAGCCACAGCAGCAAAGAGGAACAATGAGAGATTTGGAAAGCCAATTATTCATTAATCTCAATACTTTTTGAGAGGCTGGTGAAAAGCAGTAATAGGTTTGTAAAGCATGTATTTACAGATGTACATGTGTACACATGCACATACACGCTGGGGAATTGGATACTCCATCTTGTCTCCGTAATAACTCACATTATCATTAGGTTGTGCTTTGTGTCCAGTTCTGTTAACCCTGGAGGCCAGATTAGTCACCACCTTCCCATTCTGGTCCTGCCTGTGTCATGGCATTGTTTTCTGGACTGGATGTGCATGTGTGCTTCATTTAAGTGTATGCTGATTATTGTATTCCAGAAGTCTACATCTCTGCTTCTTCTGGTCACATCATTTGCAGTCGCTCCCTCTTCATTTATTACAATTTTAAGAAGGAGCTTAACGAGTATTATTTAATTTGTAAAAACTCTCTCTATTTTTTTAATCCATAAGTTTTAATTTTGTTTTATTGAAGAGAAGAGCAAAGTATTCGCAGGTGAGATGAGAACTTGAGAAAATACATGCTCTGATTTATATATGCCTATTATACATACATAGATATAAAAGTAGTTAGAGGAAGTATTTTCTAAATACAGTTAGGGTTATAACTAAAGCTCATGCACTTGCATTTGGTATGATGAATGTACTAACTTAAAGCCTATTTTTGGTTTAGTATGATTTTCCTTCGTGCCAGTTGTGAGTAGAAAGGTCTCTGAAGTGCAGATAGATCTTTGGCCTAATTTAGCAGATCATGGCCTTTCAAAGGACTTGATACACTTCAGTGTTGAATTAAAGTGTGTCTCTGATTTTGCTGGGTTCCTGTTCCCTTGCAGTACTGTGAATCCCGCATGCCTCTTATTCCAAGTCTTTGGTGAGGAAAGGGGAAGGCTCCACCTTCAGTGTGTTCTCTGAATCCCTCCAGACAAACACTGAGTTAGCACAGAAAACATAATACATAACTGAAGCAAATAAACCAGGGTAGTTGAAAACAGGTTAAGAAACTGGAGCAAAAGACATGATTGCAATAATGACACCTTTAATTTATTAAGACAAATGGCTCATGGCTACTTGCTTTTTGGAAAGACAGCAAGGGACCTTTTCTCTGGGAGTGTTCTGGGTACATCCCTGTCTGTACCGTGCCATCCTCCTGGCACCTTCACAGGTGTTCCACATGCACAGTGTGTCAGCATTTCAGGAGACCATTTTTGGAAGAATGTTCTGATTTTTAAAGGACTGGAAGAGCCACTGATTAGGTGAAAATATTGTGAATGATCTTTTTGAGATAAGATGAAATGCTTTGGACTGACAGTGGTTATTACTCCATCACCAATTTAACTCCTCATTTGGGAGAGGGGGAAATCCTATTTTGCTCTGAGGAACTGCAGCAGTGTGAGTTGAGTTCAGCTGCTCAACCTGCTGGCCAGGTTTTGGTAGAGGGAAGTGGTGAGGCAGCCGTGCCCCTGCAGCCCCTGGAGGAGCCCATGCTGGAGCAGGAGCTGCCAGAAGGAAGCTGTGACCCCAGGGGAAGCCTGTGCCTGGAGCAGGATCCTGGCAGGACTTGTGACCCTGTGGAAAGAGGAGCCCGTGCTGGAAGTAGGATCCTGGCAGGACATGATCCCGCAGGGGACCCACGCTGGAGCAGCCTAATTCTGAGGGACTGTACCCCATGGAAAGGGATCCATGCTGGAGCAGCCTAATTCTGAAGGACTGCACTCCATGGAAAGGGATCCGTGCTGGAGCAGCTTGTGACGATCTGCAGCCTGTGGGAAGGACTCGTGTTGGAGAGATTTATGGAAGAGTGTCTCCCCTGGGAGGGACCCCACGGTGGAGCAGGGGAAAGAGCAGCAGAGGCAACGTGTGCTGAGCTGACCACAGCCAGCAACCCGCCAGAGCCATCTGGAGTGCATCCATGGGGGAAGATCCCACAGAACTCCTTCTCTCCTGGACATGAAAGGATGGAAAGTAATCTGAAATAATTTTTTTTTTATTTAATGTCATGGAAGCTGCACAGGGACGAGTTGAAAACTTCAGCCTCTTCCTTAGGGTCCCCCTTTTCTCACACCTTTGCTCTGTGATTTTCCTGGGTCCCCGAGCACACAGGTGTGTGCAGCACGTGCCTTCTGGTGGTGTCCCCCTTAATTTACCTAGGAAGAGTTGCCAAGTGCGTCTCGAAGCTGCCATTTCTACTTCTTAAATCAAGTCCCTGAAATATGTTAGTAGATGCAGTAGAGCTGGAACCTCACTCCAAACCCCTTGAAAGTGCTCTGTGCTGAGTAGCTGACTGCAGGGAGCAGGTGTCAAACAATATTTAAATGACATTCTCAACAAAATAAATATTGAGCTGCCCTGTCACTTTGGTGGGAGAATAATCTGCTCAAAAAAAAAATCCCATTCATTGTAAACTGCCTCTGACATTTGTTCTTCAGGAATTATTTGCAGTTTATCTTCTGAGCTAGAGCCTTTATCAGCACAGCAGTTGAACTGCAGTGCAAAAAAAAATGGTAATTGAGTATTTTATCAAACGCTTCCAACAAAACGGACTTTGCAAGTCGTAAATGAAGATTAAAACCATTGTTGGCAGGGATGAACAAATTGGAATGATTTATTATCCGAAACATCAATATGTCACTGCTCAGAAATAAAATAAAAAGAAACAAACAACTGCCCCCCTCTCTGCAAAATGTGCATTTAGTCTCAGCCAGGCGATGGAAGGTAAATACATGTTTTAATTATTTGTGCTAGAGAAGCTGTTTAAAAAAAGAAAAAGAGAGAAGAGAAAGCATCATCATAATGGCACAGCTGCTGTGGGACATTATGTGAGGAAAAGAGACAGTAATAAGAGAACTGTGTCAAAGGAAAGCAACTCTGAATGTGTACTTGAGCTCTCCTGATTACAGAAGGAAGATTAAATATTATAAATGGGGCAATTTGACAGAGTGGATTTACTACTTGTGTTTAACACCTAAAGAGCCAGGGTTTTTGAAAGGAACCTTATCTCACTCGTGAAATATCTTCAAAAACAGTATGAGAGGAAAACATATTGCAATATTGTCCTACTTACAGTATCTAAAAAAACGGAGTGGTCAGGAACAAAAGAAGTTAATCTGTTATGAGCTCTGTATCAGTTTCAGACTGGAAAACAGAGGGCATGAGAAGAATCTTACTTACAAGGACTATAGGATTTAGAAATTGTATTTTCTGTATTTTTTCATAAAGCAGGAAACCTTCTAGGCCTGATCTCGGGACTTGTTGTCCTTGGTTCAGCCCAAGTCCCTCCCTGTGACAAGGCGGTTGCTCTCCCTGCGTGAGAGCCCAGAAGGCAGCAGTAGTTTGCAGGGACAACAGCAAAGCCACTTTGCTGCTATTTTCCCTTGAGAACTTCTTCATGTAGACATGGAATCTTTGATGTTGGAGGAGACTTCCAAGATCATCGAGTCCAACCTTTGGCATACTGTGAAGTGCCACATCCACGTTTCTTGAACTCTTCCAGGGATGGTGACTCCACCACTTCCCTGGGCAGTCCGTTCCAACATACGACCTCTCTTCCAGTGAAGAATTTTTCCCTGATCTCCAGCCTGAACCTCCCCCTGGCAAAACTTGAGGCCGTTTCCCCTTGTCCTGCTGCCAGTTGCCTGTGAGCAGAGGCTGACCTGAACCCGGGACCTGGCAGGTACAGACACACTGCAGTGTTTCCAGCCATTTCATCCCTGCTTTTTACATCAGGCAGGATCAAAGGGTTCTTCTTGGATCATTTGTTTATAAAAAGATCAGAATGACTGGGGAAAACTTTCTGGTAGCTCACCAGCTGCTGTTCCCGTTTCTGAATTAAGGTAATTACTGAGTTGAAACTTTTCTGTGAGTCTAAAGATGTGGAGCTGTACTTTTAACATCCTCACACGTTTTCATTTTCTTGCTCTTCTCTCTCAGTAATCTGCTTTTATCTTGAACACCAGGTGGAGGAAAGAAGGGAAAGGTTCTGTTCTGAGAACAGATTTTGCCCATGGCTTCTGTATTTGTACCATTTAAGCAAGAGAGAAAAACTTGTGTGGTAATGTTCTATGTGTTGCAAATTTTTTTCTCCATTGAATATAGGAAGCAATTTAAAAACAAAACAAAGCCGAAACAAAAAAGCAGGGACAGAAGACCAAAACTGTAGGTAAAGCCTTCTCTCATCGTGTTCTTTGTCAGCCTTTGTGCTTTGCTGATATTTTCAAGAAATGACTGACTAGTAGAGGATTAGCTGAGAGAAATACTTGTCTAAGCTTTTGGCAGTTCAGATACAATAAAACCCAAGAGTGACCAGTGAAACCTTTCTGTTCTTCTTTCTCACAGTACAGGTATCGAAGTTTGCGTGTGTTTTTCTTGCATGTATTCAAGAAGCAGACTTGTGTCTGTTCACCATGACTTCTTGCACTCATTTAATGAAATTTAGATGTATTTAAGCCCAAGAAACTGCTTATTTTATTTTGTTTGTTCTGTATGTTACATGCGTGTATTTGGATGTTTGTTATGTATGTTACATTACTTAAAGAAATTGCTGGTCCTTGTGAGTGAAAGGGTCTTTTCTCTAGTATCAGGCATTAGCAATCTGTATTTCTCTACAGAACATTTAGGATTCTGAATTTTTGTAACCTTCTTGCAGAATTTGGGTGTTCTCCTCTGAGCTGGAGTCTCTTGGCTTAAATGCCTGGGTGCTGTGAGCTCTGGATGTGCCCCTGGCATGATGGAGCTTCCCTTTACTGAGGGAACATGTGGAGTGAGGGCACTTGGGTACCTTTTTGGATTCCTCAGGATTCTCAGGAGGAACTGAAAGGGCATTTGCAGACATGTATTTTCTTTTTATTCCCCCTCCTCTTTCTTCCCTGAAATGTTTAAGAATGGAATACCACAGTCTCAAGATTTGTGGCAAACATAAAGTAAATTTATTAATTTTTAGATTTATTACTTGTGGGTGTCAGTTCCGGATGTCTTGAATGCTGTTTTTAGCTGAATTACTGTTTTCTGCCCTGTTTCTGTATTGAGGAAAGTCAAATTGTGTATGCCAAACCCAGGCATTATAGTTCATGAAAAAGCTAATTAGTATTTCCAAGTAAGTGGGTTTTTCTGCCACGATGTGCCAGTATAATCTTGACTTTTTAACTCTTCTCTGGAACCTACAGAAAATAGTTTTTCTCACCTGCCTACAAAACCAGGTTTTAGAACATTTGTGTTTTGGAGGAGAAGCGTCCACTCTGTTTTGGCTATTTTAAAAGTATTTTGTAATTGAAACAGCTATGGAAATTGATTGGGGAGATACATAGCCTGTTTCTGCCCCAGAAATTGGGATTCCCTAGAGTACAGTATTTCTAACATATCTTCTGGTCGTTGTTTTCACTGAAAAACTGAGGAGATTTGTTAGAAATTTCCTGCTGTTCCTGTACGTTGCTGGGGATCTAGTAAGAAAATAATATTTTTTTTTTTAAGAAAGAAAAGGCTTTAGTTTCACGTGGGAGCTTACAGCTCGTTACTGGTTTGATTATTGTACATCCTCACCATTAACTCTGCACAACAACTGTGGGTTGTTGTATCTTCCGTGTTGTTGCTTCTGCATCATACAAAGACTTCCAGGCACCTTTCAGCGCCGTGCAGTGAAGGTGATACCTGGGATTTCTGTGCTGAACAACTCCTCAGTATACTGTACATCATTTTTATTTGTTGTAATAAAGGTAGAGAGGCTTTGTGCCATCTGTACAGTGTTGGTTGGAAGTTTGTTTAAAGCGTTATGTTCCAAAGCGATTTGGAGTTCAGCAGAGATAATATTCCGTCTTCCCCAATTAAAAAAAATTAGCTTCAGTAACATAATATTGAGGTTGGAAAGTAAAGCTCTTAGTAATTGGGCAAATGCCAAATCTGGGAAACGGGACCCTTTCCATACACTGGTTACATAACTGCATGATCCTTTTTGGAATGAAGCTGCTCTTCCATGGGTTTGTGACTTCCCCATGGATTTCTGAGTTACACGTAGTGTGTTTAGGGAAACCTTGTGTGTTGAGCTTGTGCTGCAGCAGAACTGACTTCAGGGTGTGTTCTGTACAGCCTGGAAGAGGGAGGGAGGAGGGAGGGCTGTCCCTGGGAACCAGCCCAGGGGTGGGGACAGACTGGGAGTGACCAGCTCTATCCATAGCTGGTCCTAGACTCCATCAGAACTCACGGATCCCTTAGCAACCATCCTGAAAGTAATTCTTGTGGTATAAACCGTAGCAAGGCCTGTGCTGGCTCAGATTCTGTCCTGCTTCATTGTTTGGTTAAAGAAACATCTCTGAATGCTGATGAAGACTTGCTGACTAAGGAACATTCTGTGTCTAAGCCAGTAAATTTCACGTATTGTAGCCGTTTTTGCGTAATAAATTCATGTTGTGGAGGTAGAGGAGTTTGACAGGCCTGTATGTGCTGATTAATCTTCAGCGTCACCTTTGTTCATAAATTTAGTATAACATAGTACATGGGTTGGCAGAGCTTTAATTGTTATCCTCGAGAAATTAAAGTGGTGTAATTCCTATCCCACCTATCCCAGTTTGCTGAACCACTGGCCTAAAATATATAGGGATAATAACATCAAATTAACAAGGCTAGGGACAGTCTGTGAATACTATTAAAATATGTTATGCTGAATATAAGGAAGCTTTTGGTTATATTTAGCTCTTCCGAGTCAAAGTTTTGCATCAGGTTTTAATGTAATATGTAATAAAGGAAATGCAGTTACAAGAAATTGTATATGTACTTGTTTTTTTTCAATCAGCAGGTTTTTGTCTTGGCCCCTGATGTCCCAGAGACCTTGAATTTTGAACAGTTAAGTAATGGTACCCATTAAACTTTATTATCTTCTGCTGCTCCCCAAGCTAAAACAGTACAGGGCAGAACTGAGATATTCTGCAGGCTAAATGAAATAAGGGGATTGTTCACAGTTTTTGAGAGACCTTCCGTATGTGTAAAGTATACAATAATTAGACCACACTTGGAAAAAGAACAGTACTTATGTCCTGGCTTAATCAACACTGGTCTTTTGAGACTGTGCTGGGTGATTTAGTGGAAGTTAATTTGATATTTTTGAGGTGGCATCAAGAAGTTATGTTTGTCTCTTCAGAGAAGACAGATACTCGGGAATTCTCTGCACGGTCTGGGCAGCGGTGATTCCTTACCCTGGAAGAAAAAGCTTCATTTGTCCTTAATGGTGTGCTGCCTGCAGTGCTGTGCGAGCTGGCCCTTGGTTTCTCTCCAGAGCCTGCCTGCAGCAGTCCTGGGTGAGCTGTGCTGCTCCTGCTGTGGCTTTGGGAGCAGCTGGACAGAGCCTGGCAGCTTTGGTGTCCCCGTGCTCCCAGCTCTGCTGATCTCCGTGGCATCCTGCAGAGTCAGTCCAGCAGGGACTCTGGGACAGGGACTCTGATCCCCAGGCTGTCCAGGAGGATTATCCTTCTCTGCAGCTCTGCTTGCATGGGCCTTTCTCTGCATTTCAGAGCTGAGTGGTCTCCTGAAGGCAGAATTTATGGTTATGCTGTTGGGCAGAAGGTGTCCAAAGCTCTCTGGCTTCATTTTACCCAGCAGTGCTCAGACAGGAGTGCCTCACACACTGACAGGTTTGATACTGAACTGGTTACCAAGAGCTGAAGTTCTTCTATCCCCAGCTGAGCCTCATTTTTCCAAACCCAGCAGATTTCTTTATAAAAAAACCACTTCTGTCGCAGCCTTAATCCAGTGGACATCATGGAAGAGAGTTAATATAACAGTAAATTTTATTATGCAGTATATGGATGAGATAAAACTCCATGTACCACGTTGAGCTGCATTGTATAGGTGCAGTTTTTACCCTTTTTTCCTCTTTCGAGGTAGCCCTTTATTGTCTGCAGTAGGAAAAGCAATACCTGCTTGAGGGATCAGATTTCCGTGCAAACTCCTGCATCCCGGTGGGAAATGCATAAATAAATGTGAGACACAACAACATCTGGGATAATACCCTGCAAAATAAAATGGTACTGGCTCTCCTGAGCCCAAGTAAAATGCACTGAACAGAAGAGCTCTTGTGGAATTGCTCTGTGGTGCTGGTGTCTGTGTCCATCCTACCTCAGTGTTCTAATGGGGTTTTGGTGGGTGATCTTCAGTTAAAGAGCAGCTCACTGCTTGTGCTGCGTGTTTTAACTCAACCAAAAATGTTTTTCACAAGTTGGATGTAGCTACAAAAAGACTCTGCTGCTATTTTACAGCCCTTTTTTAACCCACTTTGCATCCTGGCAGCTGCAAGTGGTGCGAGCATATTTGAAAAACACCCCAGGTTCTGAACTGGAGGAGTTGGAGCATGAGTTTCCTTCTCCCTCTCCAACAAGAGCTTACCAGGTCAGTTAGAAAGAATAATGCTGATTCTGTTGACTCAGGCTTTCAGAAAATAGAAAATTCCAGACAGCCAGAAAGCTGACAGTTATGAAATCCATGGTGAGGCTGGAAAATAATTTGTAAGATGTGGACATGTTTATTTTATGCATTTGGTAGCTGACTCAGGTCACATTTGTACTTGAAAATAAGTTACTCCTTGTTAACGAAGTGTGCAAGCGAGATGGTTTTCTTCAAGTAGTTATTGACTCTTCTGAAGTGAGAGGAACAATCCAAAGGGAGGACGAAAACAAACTGTTCCTTGATAACAGTGGTTTTGGGTGTTCTTGTGCACTGATGTCTGTGATGCCATTGATCAGCACTGTGGTAATGCCCTGGGCTCTCCAGAAAAGAGAATGGAGGAGCCTGAGTGAGGAGAGTAGTGGGTAAAAAATCTAACACTGTCCTTACTGGGAGTTTTAAATTGGTAATTCTTTCAATTAAAGCCTGTAAATAGCTCAGGTGGGTCATTGATGGACGATGTGTAGCTGCAGTTTGAATTTGAAGGATTTTTGTGTCGGTTTTGGAGTGTCCTGAAGTCAAACAGCCAACTTAAAGACTTCGGGTGTGTTTTTTTGGGGGGATTTTTCCATATAATTTTGCATATGCAGCATGGTGGTTTTAAGGCTGGATGTGAGACTATGTCAGTATATTCTGTAGTTAAAGCCTCCTTCTGCTGATTCTCATCTTTACTCCAGCTACCTCCAAAGAGAGTTTTGGTTTTTTCAGAAAAATCGTCTCCAAAAATTTCCTTGAAAAGACTTTGCAACTGCCCCTGTCAGGTATTGAGTATTAGAAAAAGAGAATGAACCCATTATTCTAATACCCAGAGTATTAGAAAAATGAACCCAGGCAGGGTTCATTTTATCAGTACCTGTAGTACTGATAAATAATATAGTACATAATATATATATATATATACATAATATATATATACACGTACATAATATTTTTGATTAATGTAATTGGTCCTGGCTGCTGTTTGAATCTCAAATTTGAAAGAAAATTCTGCATGAAATGTGAGGGCACAAGTAACTGGGACATCACATGAAACCAACCATTTTATTTCTTGTAATTTTCTGTCTGCAGCAAAGTTGCAAAAGCCCAAGTCCCAGGATTAAGACTTTGTGCTCTTGCTGTTGTGCAGAGCAAGTTGAAGGTGGAGATGATTTCGATTTACGAGGCTGTCAGTCAGACGTTAAATCAGTTACAAATAGGCAAAGATTGCACAATGAAACAAACAAGGTCTTTGACATAAATTATATCCTATCATTAAAATATTTAGATATGTGTAATTATGGTATTTAGCAATGTTATTCAAATTATAATTAATAGGAGCCTCAATAATATTACCTCTTCTTAAGTGACTTCACATTTTGAAATGCTTCCTTTTATCTTTATGTGCATTTTGGATTTAGATATCCTATTTAGGTATTTTTATACTCTTCCTTCAGGGATCATTATTCTGGTGCATCGTGTGCAGAAGTTTCAAGGTCAGCATTACTTGAACAGTTGTAATAGTCCCAACAGAAAGATAAATATATATTGACTAAGGCTGGAGCTTCAATTCTTTCAGTTGCTGAAGGTCAACAGCCCCTCTGAGGTGCTCTCCAACCTTCAAATGTCTATAGGTTAAATCACTGATGAGTTACTGCATTTTCCTAAATGAAGGAAACATATTCTAGACAGAGGCAGCTCATGGTGTTGTGCCTGTTGACTGACACAGTCTGGAGGAACTGAGAGGAAACGCTGCTCCCAGACTTGTGGAAATGTGTAAAACCCCAAATGCCTGAATTTGGTGTGTCAGAGCTGGAGTGGGGAACAGCACTCCCACTCTTTTCTCTATGGAAATCCTGCCCCTGGCATGCCCCTCCATTGAAACCCAGGATAAAGTAATTTTTACTAACTTTGAACTAATTGGTGGCAGTCGCTGGAAGCAGCAGTGAGGGTGTCCATGAGGCTGCAGTGACGGAATTCCAGGGAGGATTTCCCTGGCACACTGTTCCTCTCAGGGCAGTACGCAGCCGTGCCTTGCTGTGAGCAATGCTGAATCTTCTTCCAGAAGAATTTTGCGGGCTGGAAGTAATCCTCTTAGAGAGCACTTCCAACCTGCTCGGGAGGGCAGGGGGGACTAAGTGAGAGATTTGGCTTTGCAGATATTCCCACAGTATTCTGGAGAACATGGTCTGCAGAGCTCAGCTCGAGATCACCGCGGGGCAGAACGAAGAATCTTATATTGTAGCTCTGTATTTTACATTTTAGTCTTCTATGTAAGCAAGCACTGCAACATCCTCTGCAAGTTTAAGGGGCTTCAAAATATATTTGCCTTTAATGCTACTTTAAAATGTCTTTTGCGAAATCAGGTGCTCTAAAAACATCATTTTAGAGTCTCATTTAGGGTGCGTTATCCCAGATATTTTCAATATTTTTAATTTCAGTTTGATCTGTAGAGTATGTGTACAGTGAAGCATTCTTACAGAAAATATGAATTAAAACATTACCTTTCAGCAGATCTGTTTTAAAAGGACTTCTGAAGTTTGCACTGTCCACACAGGGTTTCTGCTCATTTGATGTATCCTGTATCAGGAGGTTCAGATAAAGGTTCTTGGCCTGTAGCTGGTCTAGAATAAATAGTTTTATTTTTTATATATAGCTATATTTATGTGTGTGTGTATAAATGTTACGATTTTTGATATACAAAAAACCCTTTATATTGGGATATTTTTAGTATAATTTTGATAGCAAGCTTTGTTTCTTTCTACAAATAAAAAAACTGATCTATGTATCAGTAGTGTAAATGTCTTACCAAATATAGACTGACTCAACTAAATCTTGTGGCCAAAATTAGGCAAAACATGAAGCAGTGAAATGTCTGCCATACTGTGCACTCCTTTAACTTGTTTAGTATCTGATTTTCAGAGGAAGTAATAATTAATGGCAAAACAATTGCAGCTGCCACGTTCGGTAAGTAGCAGTTTCCCTTGTGCAAACAGAGCTATTTAGTGTCATTTCTGCAAGAACAGGTATCTGTAAAGTAAACCACTTTAAATATAAATTTTAAAGTATGAAATATATTTCAAGAAATCCAGTTGTCCTGATAGCAGCTGAAATTCAACCCAAAATACGCTTAAGTGTAGCCGTTGCCATGATCTTGAACAATTCAGAGAAATTACATGCACAGTATAAAACCTCAGCAGTTTATTCCACATAAATGACTGTAACATGCTGGGCAACATTTTTGTCATTTCAGATTTTCATCCCAACTTTTCCTTGTGCTGCTTATTAAATGCCCTCAATATCTGAATAAAGCTCTTGGGGTCCAACAGTCTGCAGGAAGATGTGTTGCTAGAATGAGGAAATGTGAGAGAAAGGAAGGTGAAAAAAATTGGGTATCAGCAAATAAATTAACACAGTTTTTAAAAATGCATAAATTTCATAAAAGCAAATAAAATCTTAATTTTTAGCCTTCTGCTTTTTTCATTTTCTTCGAATGAAAGCTGGTTCCCCATACGTGTACGTGATTCTGAGAGTTGAGAATTCTTAGAGAACATGGCACTGTGTGAAATCTATGAAAAAACTGAACATTGGTAACGTAAGTCTTCGATAAGATTTGGATTTCAACAGTGCAGTCGTGGGGGAAATTGGGAAATACCGAAACCAGAGAGTGCATCAGCAGATAAGGGCAGCCTTCTCCTTGTGCTTGTGACCGTGTGTTGTTGTGTCAACTTCTGACTCACTGGATTCTTCCTGAAAGGTTAAACCACAGGCCTGACAGTTTAAGTGACAGTGACGTGCGAGTAATTGCTGCTGCGTCCCTGGAAATAATTTGATATTAATTGCAGCACAAATGGGAAAGGAATTTTGTCACTCTGGGCTGTGTTGAAGACGTGCCTCAGGTGTACCAAACCTGTGTGACCTTTACATTGCTGTGGAAAGCCCTTGCTTTATTTTATTACCATCAGAATTCACTATTGGTACAGGTTTCTGCATTTCAAAAGACTTCAGGTTTTATTGAGATTGTATTTGATGTAGGATGTGTTTGATGTCAAAATTTGTTTGGAAAGGATGTCGTTCATCCTTTGTTTGTGTTGAACTTAGACTGGTTGGGGATGGGATCCCATTCAAAGGGAGGAGGAGTTGATCTGGGCACCTCTAATCCTCACTTTGCTTCCTTTGTCCTGCTGAGCTCCAGCAAAGGCTGCCAGGGCCAAGCAGGACCAGTTTGGATGCACAGTTCCGTGGCAGGGCAAGGCTGTAGGTGACGGTGGTGGCCAGGGAGGTTCCTCACACACAAATACATCCTTTTGTGGGGGGTTGACAGTGAAAGGTGGTTCCACCCTCCCTCCTTCAGAGGAAGCTTTTCTTGGGAGGGGACACCAGGGCTGCTGCTCTGTGTCATGTCTCACTTCTCATCTTGGGATCTTTTTGAGGTCTTTTTGGCATGCTCCAGCCTCAGTTCCACTGAGGATCTGCTGTGGCAGAAAATCCTGTTTGGGAGGGTGGATGTTCTGGTAGAGGATAATTTACGTTGCCTGTTCTTTTGAACCCATTATGAACTAAGTTTCTGTTGAGTTCTCTGGGTCTTCTAGATGGTCCAAATCATCAGAAATCAACCTTTATGAGTATCTCCTAAAACATTCTTACTTGATTGGATCTCCTCGCAGGTATCAGTATTGACTCTAAGCATTGTTACTGTCTTAAAATTAAAAATGAGCTTGAAAAGGGAAAAAATGTAAAATCTAAACAATTTATTTCTTTAAAGACCTAAATGCTAATAAACAGAAGCATAAACTCCTTTAATCAGTCAAAGTTGTCACTGAAATTCTGTGGCTTGGGCAGAGGATAATGCAATTTGGTGGAATTTTCACTGTCTTATAAGTACCAAATATAGATTAATATATAGTTCAAAACACTTTAATTTTTAAACTCTTGTCTCTCTCCTTGGCTGCTGAAAAATTATTCTTGAAAAATAAAGAAACTGCCCTGTGGTCAAAGATAGTCTTAACTACCTGTCAATCAAAAGGAGAAGTTTGTTGAGACATTTAATTACAAGATAATGTAGTCATCCAAATCTCGTTGTGGTAACTGACAGCTCATTTTGGACTGAAAGCGTACAGCTACCTCCCCTGAGGTCAGAGATGTTCCGAGGTTAACGTAGTAATGACAAGTCCTTTATTATCACATTATGACATTGAAAAAAATTGCAATTATACTAATAAATTAATAACAGTAATAAAATGACAGTCATAATTGCATAATATACATGTTGTCAACGGCATTTTTGTTACATGGCTGGAATTCATATTTTATCTGCATATCTTACACGGTATTAAATTTTCCCAATTCAGTCCGGGCGTGCAGTGGCTCCTGAAATTTCTGAAAGCCTGGGCAGTTAAAGTAACTGCTGGAAATGAGACTTGGAGGCATGAGTTGTTTTTTACGTTTAGGGATTAAAAACATAAATAGTGAAATTGAAGAATTTCACACTCAACTGTAAGTAAATATTAGAATTTGTTTTTTAGCCATATCCATAAAGAAAACACAATGTCTGTTATCAGATATAATAATGGACAAAAACCTGAGTTAGATAGGAGCTCTTCACCTGTCCAACAGACAAAGAATGTTCATTTTCCTCTGTAAATAGGCGATTTCATGGCGTTTTTTTCTTCAGATTTTCTTTAAAGCTTTGCCTTGGAGTGAGGTAAATTGTGTGTGGACAGGACCAAGGGAAGAGGATGGGCTCAAGATATCTCTGCTCTTATTTTGTTGCTGAATTGCCATGACACTGATGGAAATCAGAAATCTTCCATTCTGGTATTCACCCATACTTTTAGTTTACATAAACCTTCCCTAGGTACAGAATTAGGGGTCGGCACAGAGTTTCACCCATTTATCTATCAACAGTGGGTTCCTGCTGGTGCTAATGCAGCTTTTTCTGCCGTGGTTCTGACGGTTCTCTGTCAGCTTAAAGCGAATGAATGCGCCGTACCCGTGCCGTGGGCACGCGCGCCCCGGGCCGCCGGTGCTCCTGCTCCCCTGGCCCTGGGAAGGGGTCAGGCTCACCCCTGAGCTCTGGGCTCACTCGGGATTTTGGCCACGTTTCCAGCCCTGCTCCGCTGCTCCCGGAGCAGCTGGCCCGCATGTGCAGGTTAAGGCCTCTCATCTCTTCCCAAATGCTGCCATGTTCCATTTAAAGTTCAGCTTCCATTTTTTTGTGTGGATTGAACTCTGTGGAACTTTTATCTCCAGACTCTTTCCTCGTTTTATTTTCTTTTTCCAGCAGAGTGTGAAAACACTACAAGTTTTTATGTTATTTTGTTGTTCTTTGATTAATTTGAGTTAATTCTTGCTTCAGTTCCACCCTCCCTTCTTGCTTCTGCTTCTTATCCAGATTTGACTTCTTCCCCAGCACAGCATCATCAGTTCTATTATGGAACCATAAGTAAAAGTTTAAGGTGCAGTCACAGTGAGACACGGTTAGCCTAAGAGAAATCCTAAATACTTCTTTTTTCCTTTGATTTGAGTTTTGGAACCTCCTTGGAGGGAAGTGATGCTACTGCCAGCACTGTCTGCTCCTGTACTCCAGGCTGGTTGTTCTACAGGACTCCCTTGAAAAAGAACTGTATTTGGGTTTTTTAAAATTTTTTATTTTATTTAGAATTCTGTAACCTAACAAGGAAAATGCAAAGGGATTTCTATCACATAGGAACTTCTGATAATTTAGGGTACTGCATAATTAACATTTACAACATTAGATTTACTCAAAGGCTTGAAGAATTTGTTTATGACGAAGAGGAGTTGACATATTTTCATGACTCCAGAATTTGTTTCTTGGAAAGGTCCAACCCATACTTCAGTATGTAGACGTGCTAAAGTTTTGCAATAAAACACTGGTATTTTATTAATAAAGGAGCAGTAACCTGTTTTCCTGTGTTTCCATCACAAACTTAAGATGGAAGCAGATACCAGATGTGGAAGACTTGGTTTAAATCATTAGTAATTTGCAGGAATGCAAAATACTGAGTTTAATATTGCTGTCTCTGTAAAAGCAGTTGAGAACAGGGTTGTGATAACATCATTATCACATGTATGTTACACCAACGCTGCTGTTGGGCAAGAAGTGCTAACAGAGAAGCTGTGCAATGGATGTGTAGCCTGTGTGGAAACAAATTCTGCTCTTGACACAAGATTTTAGTTTCTCCCTTTTTTTTTTTTAATATTATCAAAAGCAATTTTTGAATTAGATAACCTCATAGAAGCAAAAGAATTTAATGTTGAATAGTGACAAGAGTTTTAAGTACTATTCTGGATGATAAATTTCATAGTAGTTAGCTCAAAAAATTACAGAATGCAAAGAAAAAAAAAGTCACAACTAATATTTCATTAATTTAATAATCTGCATGAGTCATATATTTCAACAATTCAGGTAGAGTTTGCTCAATGCAATTATTTTACTGTTCATGTGCATGTCAGTTATTCTCTGGAGATAGTGATGAATATCAAATAATTAATACAGTTGAGAATGTTTCTCTGTAGCAATGGGTAATTTGTGAGGTTAAGGGGAAAGTGTTTTTTTTATTTTTAATTATCCCCTATTCCTAAATTTACTCTGTATCAGTGACAAATTCTTGTTCCCACTAAAGCTAAACGTGAAAGGTCCTGTTCTTGAAAGGTGATTTGAGTTCAAAAGAAATGGAACAATGCAGTCACATTTACAAACGTGTACATAGAAGTTTCAGTAGGGTTTTGCAAGTAAAGAAGTGTGTTGGATCTGCTGAGATTTATTTCTGTGTGAAGGGACAGTTTTCTTGTCAAAAGGTGGCTGTTTCTATCACGTGCTGTGTGCGGGAGGCAGCCTTAGATGAGGTAGAATTTCCGTTGTTATTATATATACCCACCGGTTTATTTGTGTCTGATTTTATCCTTGTTACATTCTTTCTAACTGATCCTAATCTTCCAGGATCCCCTTTCATTTTGCTTTCTTCCTTTCTCCCTGTCCCGTTTGATCCAGGTAGTCCTTTAATTAGTGGACAGGTCTTGATGAGAGTGTGAAAACTCTGGTCCTTGGAGTACTCTGAGGGTGTAGAACTCCTCAGCTGGATGCTCTGCACATCGTGTCACCATCTTTCTCATAACTCTGCCAGCTAATGGGAATATTTTTCTTTCTGGAAGGAAGAAGACACACTGAGAAAAAGAAACCAGAATGTAAAAGAAATCCTTTTGTTCCCCCAAATCCACACTGCTCCCCCTCTCTTCCCTTTTTCCCCAGACATCTGGTTTTGTGGTTATAGTGCTGTCTCCAGTCAGTTTTCATTTGAGTTCAGAGAGGAGAGTATTAGATGCTTTCAAGTCATTCACCTCTAATTTCTGAACTGCAATTAGAAATCAGCTTTTTTCTTGCCCCTACTTTTTGCATCCTAGGGTAGCAATTAAGAAGAACTGGGTGAATAGGTTACCATTTTATCCAACTCTATTACTCTGACTGATGGAGCTATTAGATAAAGGCAAACTGTAATTCTTTATTACCTGCCTGCCTCATTTCTGCACTTTGCCCTGGAGAAGAGCTGCATAAAAGATCAGAGTGTTATTGAAAACTCCTGAGCAAATATTGAGCAACTTGCTGGGTCACTCAGGTAATGACAGAATTCCAGGGAAATGCAGTGTGCACATGCGAGTGTTTGGGTAAATACGTGGTGAGAAACTGCTGGATAGTAGAGCTGAGTAGGACGGCTTTGGGAAAGAAGAGCTGGGAACACTTTGTATATGATAAATACGCTTATAATTAGTGAGATCATTAGCATGGACACCATGTACTTAAGTATTCACAAAGAAGTCTTTAAGCTAAGCAGTTAGCTTCACAATGAAGGAAAGAGACAAAATGAATTATATACAGCTGAATAAGCTTTTCAGAATCTCCAAGGAGGTGACTTGTCTGTTGATGGCCAGTGGGGGTCGAAGAGTGAAATAATTACTTAACAGCATGTAAACAATGTGAGATGTGAAGTGTGCATTTTTTTCCTTTTCTTTTTCTTTTCCTTTTTTTTTTTCATTGAGAGAGTTTCTTGTTGCGATGGCTCCACTGGGACAAGCAGCAGAGAAATTTGATTAAATGGATGCCTGGGGTCACGACCCTGTCTAAACATGCTGCAGCTCTCAGCATTAATCAAAGAATGTTAAAAAAAAAATTTCTGACCTTGCTGCATATGAGTATTGGTGAGCTGTGAATGCAGGCGTGGATGGATCGAGGCTGTGTGAGCGCCCTGCTCACAAAGGGGACGGAGGAGGAGGCAGGTTTCAAGGACAATGGAAACCCATCATGTTGTTTGAGTTCTTGTTCCGGGACTTTCATGTGCTGATAGCCCAGCAGCAGCTCTGGAGTTGGGAGATCCCATTAGGATGCAGTTGGGAATGCAGCTTTTTGTTCTGGGCTGCTGCAGCTTGAACCCTGAGCGTGGAAAATATTTATAGCTCGGTGGTACATGGGAGATCTGTGGGTTCAGAGGGATTCTTGGCTGCCTCCCCTCCGTTTAATGGATCTGGAAGTACAGAGGAAGCAGCTCTCCTCTGCAGGAGTAGCCAGGATTAGTATCACACTTATTGTTTAAGTGTGTATTCTTAGAGTTCTGGTGGTAGCAGGGTGAAAGGTCTTGAGTTTTACTGAGCGAATTACCTTGTAATAGAGCTTACGATAAATCGGAAAGTGAGATGTAGCCAGAAGTCCACAAGTGGTTTTTTAATATTTGCAGTAGTCTGGATTGCTCCCTGATACTCCTACTCCGTTGGATTTAGCCCTCAGTACCAACAATTCTCATTGCAGGCAAGAATATTTTTGGGTAGACAGAATTTTATAGAGGAAATAGAGTCTCATTAGTGTCTAATTTTGAAAACAGTCCAAGACAGGGAGAGATCTTTCATCTATTTTTATATTATTTAACTGGGAATTGAAGGGACTGATGTCTTACCTGTATTTTTGAAGAAGGTGAGAGAAAAGGGAGGTGATCAATGCCATATTACAGGAATTACTTTGGTCTTTCTGTCTGTTGTTCTCCCTAAAGAGTCACCATTACAAAAGATTCCTGATCTCATTAATGCAAGCAGATGCATACATTTACATGTTGGATTCTGGTCAGCAGATAAACAAATAAGAAATTAGACTGTAAACAGATATAAAAAATGTGAATATGTGTGTAGAGCATCAGTATGAAGGAGATACCCCAAAGTTAGGAAACACCTGAAATAACGGGATAGGGAAAAGAGGTAGTGGAGATCTCCCTCAGTGCTTTAGCAAGGACAACAGATCCCCGCTGCAAGCTGTAGAAACCTTCAGGTGGAATTCCAAGTGTACTTCCATGTGTACTCATTCATCGTGGAGTTCATCATGGAGCATGGACCTGCATTCACTGCTTTGGGTGTCACAACTTTGCATGAACCGCCCAACAAGCCCAGTTCTCAGTAGAGCTGTACTCTGCATGTCCCTGTGACAGAAAAACCTTAAAAAGCAAGCCAAAGACTTGAATTCCAGTATTGTGAACTAATAAGACATGAAAATCACTTTAAAAGGTCTTGCGTGAAACCTCAGGCAAATTGCCTCTTGTAAGAGCTGCAGGAACCCCCAGTTCTGGAAAGGTTTGGAGTTACAGAGTAAATCAGTGGTGGTAAAACCCAAACCTGGGGTGGCTGCCCCTGGCTCCTGCATGGCCCTGTCCGGGGGGATCAGTAACACAGGGCTGATTGTTACCAGTATTTTTGTTACTCTTCTTGGCCTTCCTGGTTTTCACTCCTGCCTTCTTTGAAATTCCTTCCCGGAGAACAAAATAACATGATCTTAGCTCTGCACCTTCTCCCAGGCAGTAATACCTTTTGGAAGTTCACTGATTGAAAGAATGTAATCTTTAAAAAAAAATAACCATCGGTGCTTGTGAATTGGTTTTTTTGAAGTGGAACTTGGAGAAGCAGAGGTGCAGTTTTTGACTGTGATCTTTGCTTTTTGATGCAGAATTGAGTCAGAAATCAACCCAGAGAGCCCTGTATTTTCCAAAGAAAACCCTTCTACTCCCATCGAAACCAGAGACAGTATTTATGTGACATTGTTCAGTCTTGTCTTTGTAAAGAAGAGTTAAATCCAACAGCAGGTGCTTTTCAAAAACCCACCTCAGCCTCCCACCTCCTGAGCTTCTGAGCTTTTTTGAGCTCCTTGAAGAGATTTGGCCAAGTTAGGATGATAAAGGCAAGCTTTTGGGTGTGCCACGATGGGCCCCAATACTTCCTCTGTCAGAGAGAATAATTAAGTTTAAAAACTTTTTTTTTATAGCAGTATCCTAAAATTCATTGCACCTGCCAAATGCACGATTGCTTAAAAAGTCCTGAGGGTCCTTAGGTCTGAGCCCTTCAGGTGTGGCAGGGTTAAGGTTCTTTGGGTACTTTAATTGCACTTTAATGTCTTTGATTTGGGTGCAGATAATCCCTGAATTTCATAAATGACAGCGCTTCTAGGATAAATATTTCATAATGGTAGCTCTTGAGAAGTTTTAGGTTTTATGATAAATTGTAGCTTTGGAGAAGTTTTAGGCTTTTTGATAAAACATTCCTGATTTTTTAGCTATATTTTGTGCCGGTTTTTGTCTGGATTTTGGCTGGTACTCACCATGTATTTCTGTAATTGCCTGCATTTATCTTCGAGAAGTGACGCAGAGGGTGGCTGCTGTTTGGACTGAAGGTGATCCAGGTCATTGTGCTCATGCCAGGCTGTTTGTATTTTTATAATTGCGGTGCAGAAGAGTTGTTTTGTTCATATCAGAGCAAGTTAGTCATATAAAGATTCTTTTCTATGAATGTTTCTGAAATAGAATTAAAAAAATCACCATCAGCGTCCTTTTACCATCACCCTGTGGCAGTTGTAACTCATCATGCCATAACTCTTACTGGCTTTTCCACTAAGGATGGTTGTATTCTAGTAAGACTTACATAATTTTTAAAAATCATTAAAAAACCCCATTTTCATTCACTTTGGAGGCAGCATTTCACGCTGTAAAATCTAAAGGTCAATGACTTTTAAATAGCTCTATTTAGCTTTGCTAAACGTAACTCGTGTTATTGAAGTTGAAGGTTCCTTTATGTTAGCATAGAATTTTTTTGCACAAACACAAAAGTGCTTATTTTTGTGTAGTGAAACCAGAAGAGTAGAAGATGACCAGGTCTCAACTTACGCCCATGCTTTAAGATTAATTTAATGTGGGTCTTCTTTTAGCAAAATGAGCAGCTCGAGTAGGAGTTACCTGGTTAAAAAGAATATATTTATAGAAGTGTTTATTGTAGGTTAAGGAAAAATATAATAGTGATCAGTAAAATGCTGTAGATAATAGAATGTTTCAGAGGCTGGTCTTGTGTATTCAGGGCTTTGAAGCTTTGTTGTAAACTTGTGTTTTCTGAAAAAGTGGTTGTGGAGGTGGAGTCGATGCATCTGTAGTCAGCAATTCCCAGCTGCTGCAAGACATCCCTAAACCCCTGTGTTTATCCCTGCTCCAGACACACCATGAGCCATGCCAGGGGTAAGAACGATTTTTTTTCTCCTCCTGCTGCAATGCCTGATCTCTGGTGGGTCTCCCAAGCTCTGCTGGTCATGGCTGGAGGACTCCTGGGGGTTTGGTCTGTCCACTCTGGGCCGGACTGACAGCCTCTGGTGGTTTTTCACTGGACTCAGTCAGATGGTACATTTCTTTTTTTAAAGTTACACACCTGACACTGACTTAAATGGTCTCATGTTCTTTGCTGTTGCTTTTATCATAATCTTCCCCCTCTTTTCCATATTCCCTGCTATTTCCCTCAATCTTCCAGTAAATAATCTGAGTGTCAGATGGGTAATTTTTTTGGATATGCAAGTAAAGAAGACTGAGCACAACTATCTCAGTTTTTTTCATGGAGGTTTTGAGCGAGGACTGGTGCACGTAGTTGGGCTCACCAAAGCCGAGACATTGTGTGACTGTCATTAGAAGAGGATGGGTTGCAGAATTTGATTAAAATAAAGTGATTTTTATAAAATCCATAGTTCTGAGTTACAAACAAGACTCACATCTGTGTATCTTTGTAATCTCTGTGCACACGTGCAAATACACAGCCTGGAAGCCATGATTCTTAGTAGTGATGTGTTCATTCAGATATTCAAAAGAACTTCATTAAAAGCATACTTTTAACAAAATATTTTGTTAAAAAGAGTTAAATTTATTCATCGTTCTCGCTAAAAACAATTCTACAGTAAATATTTTAAGTAAGTTTCTTAGGGAACACAATGGGCCATCTAGACTCAAGTCACACTGACAGCACTAAAAGGCATTGCTCGATTTACGAGAGCTCTCTGTTTACTCAAGAACGTAGAAATTTCCCTTTCTAAATGGGACAGCCTTATCTTTATTATTCCAGTGCCTTTTAGTTTACAGTTCTGCTGTAAGCAATGTTCCTGGAGTCTACTTCAGGATACCTAAATAAATGAATAGACAAAATTAATGCTCACTGCTAGCAATCTACATTTCATATATTGTGTGATCGAAAGTAAACCTTGCTGAGCAGCAGAAAAGAAAAACGATGGTGGCACTTTATTGATACAGAATTTATGAGATAACAGAAGGTAAATTGAGAGTCTGAAAATAAACCTTGTTTACAAATCCTGGGGTTTTTTTAAAAAACAGAAGCAAACCGTGATGGCAATGAAAATCCAGTTCCAGGCACATCCAAGAAGCCATCTCTCTTCTTTTCATCAAAGATGTGTCAGATTGGATATAATTGTGCATCGTATTTGCTCACTGCACGCAGACCAGCACTAGTACCCTGCACACAGTGTGCCTGGGTTGTGGCTGCCTGTCACAGAGTGGAAATAAAGCCAGATTTTTATTTGCAAAAAGCAGATTCCAGTGCATAAACCCGTGCTAATTGCGTGGTCCGTATCCGGATGTCCCCAGGAAGTGTCACTTCCATGCATTAACAGAGACCAGGGGCTTTGTGTGCACAAGAAAAGTTTTCAATATGTCTTGTCCAGAGTAACTACAAAACCAGCTGATGGAGTTCCAGCTCAGAGCTCTGTTTTCTCCCCAAGGTAAAATCCTACCAGGTGTAGCAGCTGATGGGAGCTGAAGGGACGTGTGCTGTTCCCATCTTCAGATAAAAATCTGATAAAGAAAACAGCTGATGTAAGTTAAAACACAGTGTACTATTTATATGCTAAAAATAACATTTGGAATGCTTTTGTGTTGAGTTCTCTTGGCTGTCTTGAGCAGCAATTAATAATTTATTCTGCCTATCTTAATCTGCTTTTCTGTCTGTTTATCAATGGACCTCCACTGGAAAAAACCACAGTGACAAGTCAGTAAGATCCTGGAATTTGATATACTTCTGTCTTTAACTGTGAGGTGTCTCTCTTTTTTAAGCACACTGCTACTGCAACTGAAATTTTACTTAATGTGCTTTTCTCAGTTCTGTTTTGTTTACTCTTGGATGTGACTGCTTCCCTCTCCCACCCCCTTCTTCATCAAATAACCCATCATTCTCCAGGGTGAACCTTAAAAAAAACCGCTACAACCCCTCCTACCCCCTCCAAACAAAACCCCTCATGCTTGCTGAACTCAACTGATGGTTTCTGCTAATATAGGGAGACATTTTGGCCATGAAATAAGGTATTAAGCCAATAAATAATCTTCCAGAAAAACTATCTGTTGTTTTTATGTACCAGGTAGTCAGGTCCCTGTGGTAAGTTTTTATTTGTTAAAATTATTTGAATAAAACAAAATCGCTTTTTAAAATTGATTTTATTTTTACCTCTTTAACAATGTTTATTTTTCCTCTGCATTTTTGCTTGAAGTCTTGTCGTGTTATTGTAGAAATTCAATATTGTTTTAAGGTTGATGAGAGGCCCACGGTTTAAAAACCTCTAATCTGAGCATAGTTGGGGGAACAAAAAGCCGTGATAACCAGGTTGCTGCTCTTGGGAGGCTGAGACTTAACATTAGTTTATATACTTAGCCACACTTTATAGTGATTAAATACGGAAAATCATTCACATAACAGTTTAGTTTGGTAACTTTGCACTTTTTCATGAATTTTTAGGCTATACATCAACTGTAGAAAATCAGTGAAACGTTCCATATGTTTGCCTAAGTTGCCTTTGGTGCTCGTGCTGCATTTTGGCTTTTCCCAAAGGGAACGTGTGTGCCCTGGAGCTGGCGGGGTCCGTGCAGCCGCAGGCCGCGCGCTGGGGGCAGCCCGGCCTCCATCCATCCCGCACGGGCTCCCTCCTTACAGCCCCGCTTCAGATGTTTGTCTTTCCCTAATTAGATCCACGTAATCCATTCAGCCGGGCTGTGACGTCCCACTCCCTTGTCCGGGCTGGCTTGGGCCAGACAATGAGCACAAAGATACAGTCCGACTCGTTTTCTCATTATTGATTTCACGCACCAGCTGGCAGCTGTTGGAGCTTGTTCGTTTTTATAACCCTCTGGGCAACTTTTTAAAAGTACTTTTCTTTGACCATCTGCTAAATGCAATTGGTTTAATAATTAAAGACTTGCCATCCCTTTTTGGAGAAATACAAATGCTGTCTCTGCAGCTGAGAGTTGGCTGGTTTTGTTTTAAGCATAGGTGGGATGATTCCTGTCAGCGATGCAGCCGCAGCTCCTGCGAGGGTCCCATCGCTCATGTTAATAAGGGGATGAAAAAAGGGAACTTTTCTGTGGGTTTCTTTCACACCAGCTGAGTGCAGCGTGTGGGGAGGGGAGGTTGTGTCCAAGCTCTGCCTGTTCTTACGTCCTGAGAATTCCCAGTTCTTGAGTTTGTGGGAGATCAGGGAAAACCTTTTTGCTGGCTTGGAAGCAGCGTATTCCAGCCTGAACTGGGCATCAGGGGAGTGAGGACGAGGAGCATTTGGAGGTTTTTTCAGCGCGGGCTGTGGTGTGCTGATAACAGCAGGCTTTGGGACCGCCATCTGCCTGTGCCCTGCCTGGGGTCAGGGTGGCACAGAACCGTCGGCACAAACTGGAAACCAAACCCCTGGAAACCGTAAAAACTTCTGTTGTGTTCTGTTACTTTCAGCTTCTTTGTTTCTTTCTTCCCCTTCGCTGAAGTGATGGCAAGTGAGACACCACTGTCTGTTTTACTGGGACTAATCTGAGATATGAAATTACAAGTAGCATGTACAAGTTCTTCCTAAGAAAACCAAAGTGCTTGCTAAAAATAAAAGCAGAGACAGTAGGTCACTGGTATGAATGGGTCCCTTGGAGCCCCTGGATTTTCCATGCAGTGTATTTCATAGGCAGGATGTGTAAAAAAGATCCAACCTTAGTTTGAACTCATCTTTATGCTGTGATTAGATCTAAACTTTCCCATGATTCCTTCAAAAAGAGCTGGTGAAAAATCCTTCTGTTTACCAAACAGTTTACCATTTGTTTCAGATGTACCTCAAAGCTGACCTGGAGGATTACTCTCATGAGAGGTGAAAAAGGGTAATTCATTTTTTATGTTCCTTTAATCTTGGAATTCTTTCAAGAACTCGCTGTGCAGGAATCGGTGCATTTTATTTTGCTACAGCATCATTTATTCCCCAAACATTCTTTGCAGTGTATGCTTACAGAATTGGTTAGAAATTTGTGTGGAAGAGGAAAGTCTGTCAGAATTTGTCAGGGTTTTTTAATACAATTGAATAAGACTCTTTTGTAGAGAATGAAAAAGGAAATAGTCATGTGTTTTCTTAATAAGATGAAAGATATCTGTGTTTGCTTTGAGATTTTTATGTTTGTTTGTTTTAAAAGTATTCCCATCTTTAATATTTTTGTACTTTACAAACATAATCTTGTTCCAGACAGCTGTGATCTCTGGTCCCCTCTAATTCCTAAAGTAGACAAGAGCAAGTCAAATTTTCCAGAGTATTTGGCTAAATATCCCCTGAAATATAATTGAACTGAAAGTGAATGCTTACAGTAAAAGTTCAGATTAGAGTGCAAAGTTTGCATGAGAAATTCCTTTCTTGAACTTAATCCTGTAGTGGTTTTCATACGGAGCATTCTCATCATAGATTTCATGGTTGTAGTATTTTTTTAGATTGCAGCAAGTCTGCCCTAAGCTGTGTAAGCCTGTGCTTTGCGTAGGTATTTCTCTTTCAAACAAACCTCCTCACTTCTCCTCATTTTCTGCTGGTTAATTTGAGGAGCTGGCTCTCTCTGAGGCTGTTAATTACGAGCCTGTCGAACTGTGTGTAAATGGGAAACGGCCAGAGGAGATAAATACAATTTCTTGTATTTGTTGAGCTCGCCCAGTTGACAAAACCAGTGACAGCTGCACAAAGCGCGTTTGGGTCAGTGATGTTTCTCTTTAGGAGGTTGGAATGATTCTTCCTTGAATGCCCTAAACCTCTTAGAGTGTTTCACAATACTCTGTATAGTTGCTTTGAAGTGTCCTTTTCCTGTGCTAAGTTTAGTTCTAAATGAACTGCAGACAGATGAATGGCCGATAGGCCACGGCAGGGAATCCGGCTTGGGATCAGGCACAGGGAATGCAGCTCAGGGAATTCAGCTCGGGATCAGGCTCAGGGAATTCAGCTCAGGGAATCCAACTCAGGATCAGGCACAGGGAATTCTGCTCAGGGAATCCAGCTTGGGATCAGGAACAGGGAGTTCAGCTCAGGGAATTCAGGTCTGGATCAGGCCAGGAGCTGCAGTGGAGGCTCTCGTGGGGACAGCTCTGCTGTGGTTAGAAATCCAGTCAAATCCTTGATTGCAGGAACAGCTGGATTTGGTTTTATTGAAATACAGTAAATGCTCCTCGATTTGCTCACGGATAGTGCTGGCATTCATTTGGGAGTGTGGGAGAAACTCCTCATCCTCTTCCTCTCAGCCCTTGTCTGCGTAGACAGCCCAGTGTTTCTTTGTTTCTGGAACCTTTGTGGAGAGGTTAGGAATGAGAACTCCTAAAAACATCTCTCTTGTTACCCTGCAGAAACTCTGGAGAGGTTTGGGGGTGCAGCACTCTGTAGAGCTGAACCTCGTGAACAAGTGGCTTCATTGGGTTATTTGGTAGCATTTTACACCCAACTTTTTTCACGGCACAGAAGGCAAATTCTTCACCAGGAATAATAGAGGCCAGAAATAAGCTCAGGGTCTGTAAAAGGAAGTCGTCGTAAAATGCATTCATGTGTTTGCAATCCTCAGGATAAATATTTTAGTTCATGCTAAATAGTGATCTGACATTGGTACAAATTCCGAAAGCAAGAAATGGTGTTTCAGAAGTTATTTTTTCTTGGGCTTTTTTTTCCTTTTCCTTCTGATGAAACTTTACCCAGATTTTTTTTCCTCTGAAGTGGCTTTTGCAGTCGCTGGGCTGGGGGGTGTGTGACAGGCAGATTTCTCTGGGATGTGGCTACAGACAGCTGTCTCCTTTTGGAAATGGACTTCTGGATTCAAGGGAGGGTTTGAAATGGATGCTGACATGTGGGAATGAATCCAGTTTGTCACGTACATTGGAGTGTGGCAGAGAGTAGGTTTTTCCCCCTCTTCAGGCTGTCCCCTTGTAATAAAAATACAAGCAGAGTATTTCTTGTGCTACAGCTACAGTCATCATTTCATTCCTTAATTGACCCCCTTTGGAGATGCCTCACATTCTGCTGCAGGGCTCTCCATCGTAGTTCCAAAGAAAAAGGTGAAAGGATTCATTCTCCCCTAAAATGTGAGGGTTTTGTCCCGTGCCACTGATTGCTTTCAGATGGTGACCGGGGAGGATTCGTGTCTCACCACACATCTCTGTAAAGGCTGTCAATAAAAATAGGCTCTGCCTGCAAAATTCTGAGTCCTGAGTAATTCCTGGACTGTTAGAACTGGAATACAGACTTTTCAATGGAGCAAACCACAGACAGTACTGTAGGCAAATACACCAGATATTTGATGTATCTAGTTTTGCCTGTAATCTAATAATAACAGTAGTGCTTGGAATGTATAATTTATGGTATTGAAGGAATTTCACTCATTAAGTGATGGTCTGAAACAGGTCTGATTTTGCCAGCTTTGATCCTTTCTCCATGAGAGATCAGGACAGTGTCTATGCCCTGTTTGCAGTTGCATGGAATGACTGATGCCCTCACCTGTGTATGAAGACAGTCCAACATTTTTTGCAGATACAATGAGCTGGATTTTCCAAATCTCATCTCTGGCTCGTGGCATTTGTGCAAATAATTTGTGCTGGGCTCGGTGAGGTTTAATTGTGCAAATAATTCCCGTAGGACGGAAAGGGAAAATAAATGCTTTGAACAGAAGAGGAGAAAACAAAGGGGGTGGTCAGTGCTTCTGTGCTATAATATTTAATTACAGATAATATAAAATAAATATTGAGAGATTTTCTAGGGAATGTTAACACCACATTTTCATCTTGTTTTTTAGTGCTCGCTGTGTAAAATGTTACCTGCAGTTAAAGGTGTTTGCAAAGGGGGATTCAGCTCAAAACCCATTGCTCAAAGTAGTTCCACGGAAAGATTTTATGATACTTGTATCAAAGCATGAAAGATGCTTTTTTCTAAACATTGTAAATTTTGATGTATTATTTCAAACAGTTTTATGCAGGATCAGTTCAACTAATGTGTACTAAGTTCTGAAGACCCTTTGAAAAAAACTCATGAGCACAAACACTGGTGGGAGGAAATATAAATAAAACACTCCAAAATCTTCTGGACTAGAATGAACAGCTTATTTGTAGATCCGTCATTTAAGTTCTCTAAAACTAAGAGACAAAACAAAAACTGTAAAACAATTCTAAATAATTTATTGGTGTTGTTGATGCTTCCAAGTGAATGAAGTGCATAATGATGATGTCTAGATAGTCATTATTTGTCTTTTTTACGTACTTTATAATTGAGCAAAATAGTTTCCTGAAGATTGTTTGTGTTTGTTTGCAAGTTCTGTCAAATCCAGCAAGATGTATAGGTGCCATTAAAAATCCATATTGATTTCCCACAGTCAGCTGGGAGTTTACTTGAAAAGTCAATCATTAGTTGAATGAGTGTTTAAAGCATGTTCCAATATCTACTGGTAGTTTAAGTTTTTAAGTGAAAATGACTATTTTAAAGAGAAATGTTGTAGGTTCTGGGGTCTGATGTATAAAGATTTGTGTTTTTCACCAGTGCTCCTGTGCCGTGCTGGGCTGTTCTGCCCTGAGTTTGCACCTCTGATCCTTCATGTTTTAATTTATTTGGATTCAGCCTTTGAGCTTTCCTGGTGTGCAGCCCCTTCCAGCGTGACCCTGAGGACATTGACGGGTGCGTGGTTGGGTTTGGGAGAGTGAAGGAGCCGAAGCTTTGCAGTGATCTCTGCCTCCTGGAGCATGATCCTGCAGCTGCTCCTTGGGCGCTCAGCGTGTCCTGGGGCTGAGCAGGATTCTGGCTTTTCCCCCTCTTTCCTTCCTGTTTCTTGTCTCCTTTCTTACACTCCAGAAGAGAGACTTTTGAGAGGAGGTAGCAGCACCTCCACAGGTCGAGTGGAATGGTCATAATTAATGGATGATACATTCTCTTTACACTTACTTTCATGGACAGCTTATGGGATATCTGCGCTAATGGATTGATCCTATTTAATGTATATTAGTAATTAAAGAAAATACATCTTTAAGAGGCAAGGATATATTTAATTTTAATAACTATCTTTCCCTGAATCAAGAAGTCTTTGCACAGAACTCTAATGGGTAACATTAGTCAAATGTGTGATAGATCAAATTGTTAAGTATGAAAGGTGTTGTTAATGTAACACGGAAGAGAAATCTTGTGAGGTAACTCTGAATAACACCCAGGAAGAGTGCATTCATCATGGTATGCTGACAAAACATCTGAGTAATGATGGCCATTAAATCTTTTGTCATGGCTAAGATATGAAAAAAGAAAACAAGTTAAAGTGTGAGCCATTTAGGAAAATTGCCATTTGACATGTAAACCTTTCTGCCTCTGTGTGTTCATTTTTATATTATGGAATGAATTTGCATTTTAGGAGGAAATTCGATTTGCCTAGCAATTAGGGGAGAAAATGGTGAATTTCAATCTCTAGTTAGTCAAACATTTAAACGGAAAGAGCAGAGTTGCTTTTTTTTCCTTCCCCCCACCAGAAGGGAAAAAACCCAAAACCACAGCAAAACAACCAACTCACGAGATTCAAAAAGGTTTGATTTATTGATATATAGGACGATATATAGGGCGAAGGGAGCGATCCCCAAACACTCAGCGCTGCTCACATTCCCCGTGCAGTGAATTTGCTGAATTCTGTGTGGTCAAACATGGCAATAAAGCCGTGGATTGACATGGTGAGGTCACTGGTTGGCAGTTTGTAAGGCAGTTTTGGGATCGATGTAACAGACAGAAGAGACACTGGAGAGGTACGGTAAGAGAAGCAGAACTCGGAGAGTCCCTGGTTATTCTGATGTGGTGGCTGAAAAGCCAACTGCCAGTTTCCTAAAATGAATAAACTCAGAAAAAATTGGTTACCAGTTTCAGGACTTTGATGGAATTGGCATTTTTTAGCAGCTGTTTCCAGTACCACGTTTTTGTAAGAAGATAAATAAGAAGAAAATGGTGATGTTGAGATCAAGAAGAAGTTTGTGGTGAGACATTTTGGAGTTGCTGGAAAGGTCTGTCAGGTCACTGGAGTGTATCCACACAGCAACATTCTGTTGTTATATTAGGAGGAAATGAGGCAAATTACAATAAAAACTACATTTAGCCAAGAAAGAATTTGTAGCAAAATTGTCCAGATGGTTTATCTTAACCCTGACAGCAAAATATGTTAACCAGATTAGTAATTTAGACACCAGTGATATAAGAGGGACTGTTCAGAGCAGTAGTGGTTTGGTTTTTTTTTTAAGTTGGTTTCTTGATTGAATTTCTTTAAATGAATGGTCAGATTTTAGTGGTTCAGGTTGTATTTTAATAAATGTGGCTCTTTAAAAAACCTGAATTTGATATATACAACTCGGAAATAATTGTGAATGTAACTCACTCAAGTTTATTGAGTTTTAGTGTAATCCTTTCTAAAAGTAAACTTCAGATAGCTTTGGACCATCAGACAGTGATATTTCATCAGCAGCATTTATGGGGTAAGGGAAGGGCCTGGAAATTCTTCTGCAAGTTGTTACAGCAAAGTAGCAGCCCTGAAAGAACTGAAGGGGATTGGATGTACTTACAATTTTAAACTATGGAGACATCAGTAAAATATCTGAAAACACACATGAGACATGGGGAGACGAAGAAGGGGGAAGGACAACAAGCCAGTAATGAAATAAGAATGCAAGGAATATATGTAAAGGTTAGGAAATCTTCTGACCTCACTTAGGATATTGTTTTTGTTCTGGTTACCATATTCTTTAAAGATGTAACATTTGAAAAGGGGAATTTGATTGACCTTATGACTAAAGATAGGAACTCTGAGGAGAGGCTAAAATCATGAATTTCTATAACCTTTAAAGAGCAAAGGTTGAAAGGCATTTAATTGGAAAATATAAAATCTCCTGAATTATATATCGATATATAACTCTATTTCTTTTATATCAGAAATTATTATAAAAGGAAGGGTATCTGTCAGTTGAGGGGCAAGTAACTGAGCAACCCCTGTGCTCTTGCTCCTTCTGCTGTTCTCTTGTGAGCACAAAGAAACCAGACTTCCCTTCCACTTCCAGCAGTACCTGAGCTGAGCTGGGAAAACACAAAAACGTGTGAAATGCATGTGGGGAAAAACCATCTGAAAAAGTCTGAAAATACTCTCAGGTATTCGGACAGTCTTACTGGTCATTGCTGGAGGGGGTTGGGTTCACAAAAGTTGTCTTCTGGTCTTGGGCAGAGGCTGTGGTGTAACTTGTCGGGAGACCTCGCAGGATTTGGTTCCTCCAAATTCCTGAGGCAGGGAGAGGTTCCACACCCTCCGGATACCCAGATCCCAGCGCTCCCTCCTCCAGAGAAATCCTGCGCTCCACACGCCACGGCTGGGTGTGTGTGCTGCCAGAACTTCCCCTCTGAAATAGGAGTGGGAAGGGAACCAAACATGGGGGAAGCTGTGCAGCACAATTGTAGCCTAAAACTGCTCCGGAATTACCAAAATACAGCGTTTAATTTAAAACTCCTTACAGGCATAAACAGGCTTTAAGATTGGTTTTAAGATGCGCTGCTAAAATTATCCTATTCAAGAAATATTTTGTCTAATCATGTAATATTCTAGCTTTGTTTAGTCACTAAAGAGATCAGAAAACAGTTCTTGTAGTAAAATACCCCGGTCAGTCTGCAGCTGTCTGTGACAGCTCATCCCAGAACCGTGTTTTGAAGTAGCTGGTACAAAGAAGAAACTGAGAAAAGGGAGATGAGCAGCATCAGTGTCGCTTCTCATGTGGGTTGGTTGGCTTTGCTCAGACAGTGACACCAAAAAAGAAGTGAATCTACTTTTAACTCTGCTGTTAACTTGTAGATATGGAGTCACTTTTCTAGGAAATGAAATGGATAGACTTGGTATTTCCCTTTATCTCCGATAAATGTTGGTTTTTGTACTCTAGATCTAATGGAGTTTTTCCCACTGACATCACTGTTCAGCAATAATAATTTAAATATGTTGACTGAGTTTGAATCAGGCAGCTCTAAATGCAGTTCTGATGTGATCCAGTGCTGCACAGTCGCTTCATTTGCCTCTTTCAAAGTCGCATCATTTAAACTTTCTATGCCAAGCACATTAGGATGTTTTTATAGTTTTGAATTTGTAAATAATTGCCATTTTGAGAAAGATGGCCTGGTCACTCGAGCTCGTGCATTGATTAAATCTTACTGTTGAGCAGGATCCATGAGAATGCTGAAGGTCCCATTAGGAAATACCCAGCTTGATTTATACTTGATGGGAGCAGCATTGATCACGTTCACATACTGAAACAATTATTGATGGAATCTATGATGAACAAGTCATTCCAGTTGTGATGAACATTGGCTTCTAGCAGACATTCGACACTGAACCATGAGATTCTTTGTTGTTACAGCACATCTGAGAAAATCATTAAGCTTTTTGAAGCCTTTACAGGCTGGGCCTGAGAGTATTATTTGCATTGAGTTCCTTTCACATCTATTTTGTTTTTTGTGCAAAAATACATTAGCAAGTTTGGGATTATCAGTAGGCACAGCAAATATTACAGGCAGAAGTATAAATGTAGCTCACCTGATTATCAGCATGTACATGTGTTAAATGACCTTTGAGAAAAAGCAGAATTGTATTTAAGCTGTTTATAACACGGGAAAGGCAAACTGCAGCAATTCTGAAGAACTGGAAATGTTTGCAGTTCAAAATTTTTTAATTCTTGTATTCTTCTTGAGGAAAGGAAGGTTGAAAATCAGAAAAGAAATGTCCTTCATGTTTGGTTCAACCAAGCGTATGTGAGTGGGAGGAGAGTGTGGCACCAGTTGAAGAAACCACATTTTTGTGTATTTTTCACACTGGAAGTTGCAGGATTTAGGTGAGAATTTTGAGAGTGCAGCTGGATTTCCAAGAATTGGAATAGTTTTTACACGTGAATTGAAGCAAGCTGCCTGTTCAGATGTGCAGACAGTCAGGAAACACCCTCCATTGCTGGTCAGACCTTTGAAATGGTTATACACTGTTCTGTACACGAGATCGGGCTGCTTATGAACAGTTCCTGACAGCTCATTTCATATCATGGGACGTGCAGGGGGGAAAGTTGTGCTTGGGTTCTTGGCCAGTTTGTTCTTCTGTCCATATTACCACATACACTTGGGGCCATAGAATCTGCTCCCAGGAAAACAGGAAGAAATCCGTGATCCCCCACAGCCTGCTTGGAAACAAAGCCAGGGAATACAACACCTTGTCCAGCAGGTTCACACTCTGTCTGCCTAAAGATCCCAATTGATTTGTGTAACAGCCTGAATAATGAATGTGGATTTTTAGTGTGGTCCCCTGAGTGAATGATGCTGTTCCACTCCCTGTGAACTCTTCCTTTCACCTTGTGATCTTGAAGTTAAATTAACTCGGTATAATTTTACATTCAGGAAGAAGCTAAAAACTAAATTGTCTTAAGAATACAAGATGTTTAGTTATCTTTTTTGAAAGGTATTGGTAATTACTCTAATGTTACATGATGGAGAACAGCTTGCAAGATTTACTGTCATTTTAGTATTTAAATCTTCAGAGATCTGACCCCGTGTTCCCTGACCCACAGGTTTACTGTCAATCCTCTTGACCTTCTTGCACTTGCTATTTTCTTTGGGTTTTTTCAGTAAACTGGTGTTACTCCTAATGAGATAGATATATTAAAGATAATACTCTCTTCTTTCCAAGCAGAGTCACTTGATATTTTGCTCGTACAGTGCATTTAAAAGTCTCCATGCTAGCAAAACAGGATCATACTTTGTATTTTATATGCTGAGTAGCTGACCCGCAAAACTCCTCAAAGGATGGTGACAAGCACAAACGCACTGTCCTGTATCTTCCAGCTCACACACACAGAGATCCTGCTTTTCTAATGTTTTTGAAGACCAGAAACTGGAAAGTGTTGAAGAAGAGAGTTTAACAGTCTTAACACTAGAAGGTTTTGCATTGGCCTACATCAGAAATACACAGGGTGAAAAACGTTAAAAAGCATTCTTCTAACCCACCAAACTTTTCCATTAAAGCCGATGTGTCCAGCAGTGATTTCTGCTCAGCATCACTTTCATTAGGCGACCTCTGGGAATGTTCTACATGCAGAAGAATCAGGCAGACGGAGCTGACTCGCACTTGGACTCGCACAGATGCATTTGCAAAATGTGGTCCCTGAATAATTTAGAAAGGAATAGTCCAGAGGAGCTGCAGCTCAGTGTTAGAGCATGCTGAGAAAGTTGGTTTGTAAATTATTATTATTTTTATTTTAAAACTGGACCACTCCAAACTTCAAGTGTTTTTCTATTTTCTTTCCATCTTGTGTTCTCTTAGACGCTCTTCAGAGGAGGAAAGAAAAAAAAGTTGGAAAATTAATACTTAAAGGCAGAAGATGTAGTAAAAGAATAAAATACTGATTTTCCTTCAAATACCTCTGAAACCTGGTCCCAAATAATGTTTAAATGAGAATGTTTGGCAAAACTGTCTGGTTTTGAAAAATACATTATTTAAACTAAAAAAAAGGAAAATATTCAATCCTGTGTTTTCAGAATACTTGGGATTTTGCAATACCTGCAGTACTCAGTTACCTCACAGAGAATTTGGGCACATGTGGAGATGGTGTTGTGTGCCTGCCATGGGGGATAACAAATCCATCTCTGGATAGGGAGCAGCTTCTTGTGCTCATCTTGGATTATATGAGGGTTTCCTGCGTAGTGCTCAAATTTGCCCCTTCCCCCCAGATGTTTGGGAATACCTGATGTGAAATTCTCAGGGGAAGCTGCTTTGGTGAGGTGTGGGATCGTTGCTAAACGCATCTCAGTCCGTACAGAACGCCTGCTACAAGGCAGGATAAAAGCCGAGTGGAATCGCCGGGCTGTTTGGGAAGAGGCAGCTTTTCACACATGGTCACTCAACATTACAGAGAGCTGGAATTCCAATATATTCTCACGAGATAAAAGTTGTGGGTTACAATCACACTGCAGGAGAATGGGTCTCCATTAGAGCTTCCTGCACCCAGAGACAGGACTTAGCACTGGGTGACACTTGGCAATTAAAAAGTGAGCTTGGACTTATTACAATACTTTTTTTGTAGTGAGAATTGCCTGAGGTGAGTGTTGCATAAATATATTTTCAAGCATATGTGCAAACAAAGTAAATGGGGTGCTGTTGCTGACACATCTGTAGTAAAATTGATAAGAAAATTATTAAAAAATGAGGAGTGGCATTGGGCATTCTCCGCGTAAATTAAGCATTGTTACTTGCTGCCACACGAGCTCTCTCTTACTGCAGTTTGTTTATTTATTCCTCCCTCAAATGGCAAGAGAACACTTCATTCCTTCTAGATGCAGGACATCTCCTTCCTAATTACTTAAACTCTTCTGTTTTCCCTCCTTGCATTCCAGATGCTCACAGATGAGAGTTCTGTTATGCTATCAGGAATATTTGTTAATAAGAAAGTAACTTAAGTAGTTAACATAACAGGAGTTGATTTGACCTGCTGATATGCATTTTTACAGAATAAACAAAGCCTGTTATCTGAGATTTTATTTATAAGGATCTGCTCAAGTGATCTGAGATCCCCCTTGTTTGCCTGTCCTGCCCTAGACCTCGGCACATAATCTCACTGTACTGCTGCCCTTTTGACATCTGATTGCCCTTTCCATCAGCATCCATCCAAAAGCATATTTGTCTAAAAAGGAAACAATTAAATTCCAATCTCATACAGAAAACCTTTACTTTTCAAAGAAAACATGCTGAAGAAGTCACAAAGTCGTACATGACGGGGAACCCTCACTAAATCAGAACCAGAAGTCATTAGGCCAAATTCAGCTCCTGCCAAAATAGACACCAAGCCACTGATCTTGATGATATTTTGCCTGTTTATATTAGTAATATTATATGCACTCTACTTTTTATTTGTTTTTCCATTAAATCCTGTAGTAAGACTTGAGTTATAATGTATGTGACAAGTATCATTGACATGCAAGATAAATAACAAGTGTGATTGGGGAATACTGAAATATTTCAAATATGAAATGATCTCCTTGTTTGAACCAGCTATGATAGTGGGCTAAAATGGCTGAATGCTGTGAAATTCGGTTTAAATGATGTTGTTCTCCTCTCATACGTGGATGTCCTATTGCAGAGGGATCTAAGTGTTGAATTATTGTGTTTTTTCAAGGATAGCAATGAGTTACTGTAGTGCATAGAGCAGATCTGCTGCGCTCAGTGTTTGCACATCCTTTTCTGTTTGTATGCCTGCAGATGATCCCACTTGGGAAACACCTTTTTGCTTCACTCTGAGCATCGTTCCCTGACTTTGTCCTTAGTCACAGGTGCAGAGTTTTGGATCACAAGTTTGAGTTGTGTTTGACGTCTGTGCCTGCAAACAACTGTGAAAAAGCTACAAATAATTCATGCTGTATAATCAGTGGTATAATTGAGTTATACTCTGAATTTGATGGGGAAGCAGTGCCTGTGTCCTACCTTCAAATCTTTTCAAGCTGAAGAATTTACTAAAGGGAGTCTTGTCACTGGTGTCTCATTGTAACTTTCTCCAGGAGCACAGGTAAATAAATACTCAGAGTGGAATGCTGTGGGGGCATCCTGGTTAACAGCTGCAAAGAAGAAAGATAAGAGACATATTTCTGTGTCTTACACATGGAGTAGAAAGTGGTCTAAAGGGAGAAAGATTTCTCTGTGTGTTGTTTTACTTTAACTGTTAGTATTTATCTGTCACGTTTGTGTCACACTTGATCATACACTGGAGATGAAAGGTTGGTTATATCAGATTATGTTGTAATTTGAGCTCTGGAAGAAGGATGCAGCCTGGATGGCCACGGAGCACATTATGAACTTTGGTGTTCATGCCCAAGCTGGTGGTTCTGCAGCAGGATGCAGCGAGTGAGCTGGGAGCAGGCTCGTGGCTCTTCCTGACAGCCCCAACCCTGAGTGTAGCAAGGCGAGAGCTGGAGCGGGCAGATTTCACTCTGTAGCTTTTTGGCAAAGGCCTGTTTTCATCACTGAACTTCCAAATGAGAACTTGAAACAGTGTAGTTTTGTCATTAATTAAATTTCCCACAGCTTGTGTTCTAGATAGAAATGGCTGGAGTGACAGTTCCAAGGATCCGAAGTGTTGGTGACATGTCCCTGGGTACCACTTCTCTGCAGGTGGAATTCCCAGGAATTAATAAAGCCCCACTACTGATAAATCCCAACCCATCCTGATTTGATTACGTCTCCAACTATGCAGGCTTGAATGCTCATGGATTTACAATGTTTGAACAGCTTTGGAAATGCTAACAAGGTTTTCTTCTGTTTAGTGAGTTTTATGGTACAGGAAAGGGGTGGGCTGCTGTTTCCAAACCTGCAGATCTTAAGGGTTTGTAAGATGTTACCTGTTAATTTGGGGAGTGCAGCTTGCTCACCTGTGCAGTCCTTTTGTTCAGTATGAGGTCAAACTAAATCTTGGGTGTTTGAGAACTAGACTACTGTCTGTGTGCAAATATTTATATATTTGTATATAAAAATACACTGAAACATGTCTGTGTGCTTGGAGTTTGCTGTGCACTTGTTTAGGTAAAAGAAATTCAGCCGCAAGTTCGTCTGTTTAGCAATCAAAATCACAAAAAAAGACATTAAATGCTTTCCTATTTGATATTCAAAGGTAAAGCAAGTCTAGCTAAGTGTATTAAAAGAATTGTTCTTAACAATGAGGTTAATATTTTTCCCAGCTCTCTGACTGACAGTTTAATGGAGGTTTTATTGTGTTACGTTAATGATGTCGGTGGAATATGTATTTCTTTGTTTGCATCTGTCACTTATAGAGTTAATTAATATTCTTCTGGTTCCATATAGCTTTTTGTTCAAAATCAGTCCTCTCTTACTCTGTGCGTTTCTTTGGCAGCCCAGTCCTCACGAAAGAAGTTTGCTGAGTCCTGAGCAGCTGAGTGTCCTTACACACAGAACTGCAGTTTGCCAGTGATACCTTCTTCAAACCAGGACTAAAATATCAGTGTAGTACATAAGCCTTTTACCACCCTTGAAAACCCAGCTTGAACCTTGAGCGAGTCATTTACATGATGTTTCCTTGGGATTACCTACATTCTTGTCCACTTTGACCTTGTAATTTTGCTCACAGTTGGAAATGTAATGCAGAGTGACTAAGATAATGTTGTTTACACAGACTTTAAGTGGAGTGACATTATAGTCAAGCAAGTGTCACATCACCCAAAGTGAAGGAAGACTTAATTACCATAATCCTGTGAATACTAAAATTCCTTAGCCATGTGCAGCATAATAATGTAATGTTCTGCATGTTCCATTTAATAACCCGAAGGTGCTGCATTAACTCTTGGGGAACTTTTAGTTATCCTAAAGTGAAAGCAAACAGATTTATAGCAGGTTGGGAGAGATTCTGTGCTCAGTGGAGATCCTTGGTGTGTTACATTGCTGCCAGGACATCCCATCTTCCTTTGAATGTATGCTTTGTAAGGTGAAACAGAACTGAAGCGACTGCACCAGCATCCTCTGTCGATCCAGTGGGTGTAGCCTGGGCCAGGGATTTCTGCAGGTGGTGAAGGCTTAAGTTCACTAAATAACAGGACTGAGACAGTAATAAAACAGTGTGTCATGGCAAACCCACCAGTAAGTGGAGTGTTAAATCCTGCAAGACTGGGACAATCTGTTCCTTGAGTGTTCAAGCCGTCCTACCTTTTTGCTGATAGTCAGTGCTGCACCAGCCTTAAGGACTCAATGAGTAAGTAGATCTTGAATGAGGATATAATCATGAAAAGGCAAATCATGAGCAATTATGGTGCGTCACAAAGAGCTAAAGTATTTGTCATGTTCTCTTCTGAGCAGCGTGTAACCATTTTATAGAGATGGAGTGATTATTCTTAATATGTTGTCTTTATTTGAGTAACACTAAGTAGTAGTGCACAGCCTCCTGCATGCCTTAAACACAGTTATAGACTTACTTAAACAATAAACAGACTACTTAGCAGCTGCAAGAATGCAGTGTAGATACAACAGAGTGCAGTGAATAGCTCTCTTCCTTTTCTTACTTGAGAGCCCGGAGAGTTTTCCAGATCCTGCCTGGCCCACGGTGCTGTTGTCTGGGCTCTGTGCTGCTGTGGTTAGTGGCCAGCAGGGAGAGATGGATTTGAAAGTACAAGTGGAGAACCCAGTGTGATTTATTATTGTTTGAAATACAGATTTTGGATTTGCATCTTACTGAGAGCAGCAGATACAATGTTTAATCTTGGGAGGGGTTATGTACTTTTATTTGGAACTGGTTTTTGATAACTGTATGTGGCGTGTAGCTGTATGCTAATACTAAGTGTGTGCTAGTACGTAGTTCAAATTTAGGGTGTAAGGCTTGGTTCTCTGAGGACTGGAAAATGCAAGTTTTACAAGGAAATGCTAGAAAGTTGGACATTAAAAAGCACATGTTGCTGGTGGATGATGTGGGTGTACGAACAGGCAGAAGCACTTGAGCAGTGAGTCAGTAGCTGGTGTTGGTTTGTGCTGGCACAAAAAAGCTTTTCTCTCTACTTACACCAGTGTGATGCAATTGATGCAATTGCCTTTAATGGAATTGGACTTATCTTTAGGGAGGAGATGGGAAAGGAGGGTTTCTGTGTGTTAGTGAGGATTTTGAAGAATGGATGTTAGCACTGAGGATACTCTCTGGAAGGAGGGTGCAAACTATCGTTGCCTGGCCTACCTTTACAGCAGTTTTTAAAAGGTGTTCCTCAAAAAAGATGCTTTTCCCTGGCAATTGGGCCTGGGAGGAAGACAGGAAGATACCCTGCTGTCATCTCCAAATCACGTCAAAATTTTGAAGAATGAAATTAATATAACAAACAAACAGTTTGTGCTCATCTTGTCACAGGGGTGTTCGTAGTCATACACATACACTGTGCTAATATTGAATAATTTTCAAGCTAGTTCTTTTTTTCTATGGAATTTACAACCATTTTATGTGTTTAAAATAAATGCCAAATCTCTTATCAGGGCAAAGAATGTAGACTTGCTGTTTCTTGGGTTGTTTTTGTAAAATTAAGCCATGCTTAATGCTGCTGGTTGCCAGAGGTCTGGCCTTGCCCTGTAGTATTCACTAAGGGTATTATGGGCTAAATAATAGGAGACAAAACAAATGCAAATGACAGAGAGTGTAGATCATACATGAGAAGAGTTTTGTTGTTACAGATTTATTTATTTATTTATTTTTTTAAGAAGCAAACTTCCACTCTTAGCAGCAGCAGTAGCAGCCTCGGCCCTGCTGTGTTCTCATTCAGTGCATCCCTGCACTCTCTGTGGTAGAACAGGAGGATTTGGGGTGCCCTTGAATCTGTGGGATGCGACTAAAGCTCTGTGCAAAGCTGAAGCAGCATTTGCTCAGAGCCCAGCTTTGTTCAGCCTGAGCACGGCCAGGTGGGCTCTGCTCGCGACTCTCGAGCCCAGATCGCTTCTCACTGCTCCGAGCTGCCCGTGTTCCCTTGGAAATGGGGCATGGGGCTGTGCCCTGGGCGCTGGGGCTGTGCCCTGGGCGCTGGGGCTGTGCCCTGGCCATGGGGCTGTGCCTTGGGCACTGAGGCTGTGCCCTGGGCACTGAGGCTGTGCCCGGCCATGGTGCTGTGCCCGGCCATGGGGCTGTGCCGTGGGCACTGGGGCTGTGCCCTGGCCGTGGGGCTGTGCCCGGCCATGGGGCCTGTGCCCTGGGCACTGAGGCTGTGCCCGGCCACGGGGCTGTGCCCTGGGCACTGAGGCTGTGCCCTGGGCGCTGGGGCTGTGCCCTGGCCGTGGGGCCGTGCCCTGGATGCCGGGGAAGCGCAGACATGCAGGCTGGTGCTGCGAGCTGCAGCACCCGTGAGCACAGGCCGGGCTGGCTGTGGCGCCGCAGGTGCCGGGGTGAGCAGCAGTCGGGAGCGCAGCCTTGCCGGGCCCCCCGAGACCCACTGGAGGGTTTGCACTTTCTGTGGGTGTACAATTTTTGTTGATTAACAGGAGTTCTGGGAAGGAGCCCTTTTGTAAAACCGATGACAGGGAGGAGCTGCCTGGGGCAGAGGCTGTCAAATGATCTCCTTTGTGACTGCAACAGTGCAAATATTACCAAGGAACCAAAATCCCTTCCCTCATGCAGGGCTCCCTGGGGGTGGCAGTGCTCAGACACAGAACTCTTCCTATTGCCAGAGATGAATCTTACAGGTTCCAGCTTTTTTATTTTTTTTAATTTCAAATTACAGGGTGTTTTGAAACATGCAGATTTTATAATATTCTTGAGAGCAGGAAGGTCAGAGACTTTTCCAGATATTAGGAGACCAGAGTTTGGCTTTCATCATTGCTGGCTTCCTTAAGTAGATTTACTTTCCTAGAAGTCTGAGTAATTACTGCTGTCGTGACTGAGAGCATTTTGGGTCCGGCACATTTTGGTTTCCCTCGCAGAGATTTCACACTCTGTTCTATGTAGGTCTGGAACGCAGAGGGTGGGAAAAGGTTTTCCAAGAGATTTACAAGTGCTGATTACGAAGATGTGGAAGAACATTCTGAGAGGCCTGAGTTCAGGACGTGATAAACGCTGTGTTGAAACACACATTGAAAGTTCAGTTTGCAGAAAATCTGGTCAAAATCCTTAAAGGAAGCAGTAGAAGTTTGGCTGGAAGGACAGTCAGTGGCCGAATTCTGTCCACTTCGCTGGTTAAATCAGCAGCATTTTCATCTCAAACTTTGCACAGGACAATATTAACTATTCTACTGTGAAACTAAACCAGATTTTCCATAATTTTTCCCATTCCCATAAAAAGTCTCTCGGTCATTTGAAACATGGTTGAAAATAAGAGGGATAGGTAATGTGTTGATCGTGGGGATCCTGGGGGGCAGAGCCTGGAGCTGGCACGGGGAGGGTGACCCTGCCTGTCCATCTGCCCATTCCCTGCCCATTCCCTGCCCGTGCCCGGCATTCCAGAGGGGCAGCCGCCCCCTCGGATTCCTGCAACTGCAAAACTAATTAGTGAAATTAAGTTGAAAACGCTGTAAACAAGTGAAGTTGTTATTCATTCCGTACGGCACTACAAATGTGGGAGGACATGTTAAATGATAAATTAGGCATGAACTGCTTTAATCTGGAAGCTGAACATGCCAGTGAAGGGCCTGCATTTGTAATTAGCATCGGGGGCCACAGGAGAGTGGTGCCTCTTTTAAAACAGTGACAGGGAATTGATCAGTTTAGGTTGCCGTGGCAACCAGGAGCCCTCCATCGCTTTCCCTCGTCCTCCTATTTTGCCGTCCCCACGTTCAGAAATATATTTATGAACTGTAAAGATAAACTACTCAATAATGCAAAAGAGGCTCCGATGCTCAAATGCCAAAGTGATGGGGGCCAAGCGGCTGCCTGACTACCCGATAACAAGCTTAAGTGTTCTCTGGTTGTCATGACATTTCTTTTACAAAGCAAATGATGTCTGCAGGAAAAAAAAAATCTTAAAATTAGCCGAAAATGCAAATCTCTTTATGAGGCTGTCACCTTCATAATAACAGACAATAATTGATGATTTATGAGATGCCACCATAGCAACCAACTCCTTCGGCACCCCCTGGTTCCTCTCACACAATAGCTTGGGCTGCTGTGGAAAAGTTTCCAGCGTGGAGCTCAGGAGGTCTTGGAGCCTCTTACTCCATGAGATGGGCAAATGTTGCAGGGATTTCTGTGGTTGTCCTGCATGTAAAGGGACTGAAGTCCCTTCTGTAAAAGCAGTGTGAAGCATTATCAAAATAGAGTGACTTCAGTCTGAGAAAACAGATCATTTTTATTTGCTATGCAAGTTGGAACAGGAGCTGGGATACCCAGATCTCTGCTGTGCACTTGGCTTTTCCAAGTCTGCCATCTAATAACTTGTATTTAAAAGTGTTGGTTGCGTAAATCAGCCCTTTTTGTGCCTTCTGGTGTGTAAGTTAACCTAACTGTCCTAGAATAAGTGATTGATTTGGATTAGAAGTTAAATGACTGGAAAAGAAAGGCTTTTATTTGCAAATGGTTCGTTACATAATGAATGGGGGTTTTTTTAAAATAGTTTTTTAGATACCTGTCTTTTCTAACTGATAAAATTGACTTCAGGAGAGTTAAGATCTCTAGTCTTGGTTGAAGGTCATACAGCACTAGGAGGTATCAGGTGAAATAGTGTTTGTATCTTCATGCCCCAAGACCATATTATTTGCTCTTCTGAACAGGAGTAGGGGGCATGGAAACCCTCATACTCCAGTTCTGCATCACTTTGTAAAGCTCGAGTCCCTAAATTTGGTACCTAGAAAGGCCAATTTAATGTTGAGGGACACGAACCGTCAATAGCAATTTCTGCTTAAGGTGGTGTTATTCACCTCCCCCTCCCCCCCATTTCTTCCCCTCTTCCTGCCATTAATAAATGGAGATTCTAAATGTGCCCTTTTATTGCAGTTCCCTTTTTAAAAAAGTACTGTAGTAGTAGGAAAAATCCACTGATTAGAAAAAGCATTCTGACAGTAATATGTTAATTCTTAGCCCATATCTTAAGATCCATGCTCAGACAATGATTCCAAAAAAAGTGATAGAAACTTGTTTGAATTAAGAATTCATGATCTTTCCCATTCTTTTTTGCTTTGTCAAATATGACAGGTAGAGCTGTCAGTTCCAGAAAGTGATTTCTGTTAGAATAGTATCTTTCAGTCACCCTGCCTGGCATAGAGAGGAAAAAAAGAATAAATAGATGGAAACCCTTTATGTTGTTACTGGTTATAGCCAGGCATTTATTTTTCTGTTCGCATTTCAATTTCTTTTTTTTTTTTTTACATCGCTTAATTTTAACTCTTTTCATAACTTCTTCAAGAATAGTTTTTGTAGGGTTAATTAATTACGTGTTCTTGAAAAAAAAATTGAGATTTCTTCATGTGTTTAGGATGAAAGCAAATAAGCTTGGTGGTTTTCCCCTCCATGGCTGTGTCTTCTTTCCATCCTCACCTCTGACTTCAGCAGAACTTGCATCTTTCTCTGCCATTGACTGCTCCAAAACCACAGACCAAAAAAAAACCCCAAACCCCATAGCATGTCCTGATTTCTTCTGGATAGCCAGGTTTGAATACTGTGAAGAACACAGGCAGGAAGAGGAGGAAGGAGTAAAGGCTGGTGGTGGTGGTGGGCAGTACAAAGTGGGTGTGATTTCTGTGGCTGGACCCTTGGAAACCCTCTCCTATAGTGTGTGTTCTCCTCTCCCGGTGCTGCCCTGATTTCAGGGGCATGGAGGACATTCCCTGGCTCCCTCTGGAGCTGGGCTGGGTGTGGGGCTGTTCTCATCAGCATTTTGCAAGCTCAGTGTGCGCAGCAAGTGCAGAAAAGGCAGTAAAATTTTTTGCAGTGTATTGACCTGAAGTCCATTTGAAGTTGATAAATACCAGCTGTTCAAACAGAAAATTAAATAAAAGCAAGTCAAAACTTACTCTGAAGTAAACAGGTGAACAGTATGTAAGACAAAGCAGTTCCCCAAAGGCATTTTTAGTACATGGTCATTATTTAACTCCTGACTGAAAATAAACAATGCTGACAGAGTGTGTGTTGGGGGGCTGTGATATATGAACAGTGTCAGTTCTGTAGGCTGATAACCTATAGCTTGACATCCTTATCTATAAACTTTGACAGATACATCAGTTTGTTATTGTCACTTTATTAACTTGCTTCTATGATAGCAGAAGATAATCTTTCTCAAAGCCTAACTCAGCTGATACTTTATTAGGTAAAACAGTTGGAAAAATGTCAACAAATTTTGTTCCCCCTGCTAAGGAAAATCCTTTACAGTTCTTTACATGTTGAGCCAGTATTTCACAATGTGGAACAGCATTGTTTGCCTATGAGCAGCAGACAATAAACTGGTTTGTCACATTAAATTATTTATGCCAGAGACATTTATCCTGACAGCCTCTCTTAAAAAAAAGAATATATTGCTCAGAATTGTAGTTGTGGCTGCGTGAACTGAACGTTTGCTTAATAAATTAATATTTTGGTCTTGTGATTTTTAATTGGAAAATAACAGCTGTTCCTAGTTGGAACTGTGTCTACTTTGTCTTGTGGTGGTTTAAGCAGAGCTGCAGCACAGCTCTCACCAGCCCTTGCTCCAGCCCATCCTGACCCTGCTGGTGCCACGGGGCTGAAGGGGCATCACAGAATCTCCAAAATCAGAGCTGACTTCTTCTAAACTTCTCTCAGTTCTTACTCTGAAATGCTGGTGTGAATTACACTTCGAAATGAGAATTTTTCTGCGACCTCTGAAATAGTTCTTTAAGGTTTGTTTGGATCTGAAACTTTATCCAACATCTGTTGCACCACTCACTCTGTGCCAGTCTCTTTGCCCATAACTCTGTGCCCCATCTATCTTAGGTTTAGTGACACGTCCTGTATTCCAGGCTGTGTATCCATGTGTGTGACCGATGGAGGAGCTGGGAAATGATCCTTTAAATGCTCATAAACACTTCTTTTTGCTCAGAGCAGAGAGGTGAGGCCGGGCTGCTCTTCAGCTGTCTGAGCCCACCGTGTGCCCGTCCCAGGGGTTGTGTCCTTTGGGATGGGTTGGCTGGGCAGGGCAGTAGTTGGGCTATAACAGGACAGCAGAACTCAAGCTGCACGAGCAGCCTAAATTCTGAAATTGCATCATTTTGGCTGCTTGGTGATCTCCATGGTGGTCTTTAAACACAGCTCGGTGTGTGTGTGCCATGACTTGTGATTTTGAGAAACACGGTCAGACCCCTCAGAACTCCTGTAATGTGCAGCCAGTGCCACCCATGAGGGTCCTGGAGTGACTGGGCTGTCCAGACCTGCTGTGGGGACGGATGGAGTAGCTGTGGCTGCAGCCATCCATCCGTGTGAGCCGGCCCCGGGAAGAGCCGGGTGCCTTTGGCAGCGCTTTCCGTGGATATGTGTGCAGTGGAAATCCTGAGCTGCACTCGTGTTTGGAGAGTACTTGAGCAACTAAAAACTTCCTGCTCGTCTTTCACAGCTCACACAACGGATTTTCCCTCCTTTTCCCTCTCTACCCCACTTCTTCACTCCATTCACAGGCCTTCATCTCTCATCTCTCTTCTTCAGACTTGCCCTCCAAGTCCCTGTTTTACCCCCACGCATCTTCCTTCAGCTGCTTGCCTTGAGCACAATCCTGGTTTTTTCTTGCCTCAAAGAGATTGGCAGGAGTAGGAGATCATTCTCCAGTGTCCTGAAGTGTTCCAGTTCTTCTGCAAACTGTGTTTCAGGCAGGGAGGATCTACTGAGGAGGTTAGTGCTGGGAAGCCAGAACAGATTTGGAGAAAAGGGGAAGGCAAAATTCAAGTGACAGTGGTTGCTGTTGATTTTAGCAGGAATTTAGGAGAGGAGGAGATCCAGGCAGGGATTTAAGCCAGCTTGAGCAAAGGCCTCAGTTGGCTTCACGGTACAAATTTAAAGGGAGTTGACAGTGCTAATTATCACATGTGTAATCCTGGGAGTGGGAAAGGATGTTAATAAAAGGGCAGGTTTATGGCATCCAAATTAAATTTCAGAAAATAGGAATTTTCCAAATTTGACAGCTTTTCAAAAAATGGATATTGTGAGGATGCTCCAGATCCAAATCTATTTCTGCTGCATGAAAGTCAGTGTTATGAAACATGGGAATGTTAAAGGATTATATGTAAAGAAAACTGTCATTGTAATAGCAAATGACAGTATTGTTCCCTTGCTGTTTTTCCAGAATGATCCACTGTGGTCTTATCAACAGTTTGTGTTTGTGCGATTTCCAGAAGAGACTCTGCAACTGAGCCTGGAGCTCAGTGTGTCACTGGACCTTACAAATACTTATTGTTTGGTTTAGTTAGAGTAACAGTATTATGGGTTATTGCATTGTTACTTCACAAATGAAATAATTTTTGTTTCAAGTCAAAGCTCTGTGGGTAAAAAAATACGGATTTTATGGACAGTCCTGCTTTTAAATGGAATTTATTGCTGCATGCTGACATGCCTTGAAAAGATCATGCAGAATAAGCTGAATTTTAAGGACATATATGTGGCATCAGACAGGAATCTTGCAGCATAACATTTGGTCTCTTTCTTCTGTTCTTTACTTAAGTAAAAGTAATGTTCCTAATTTAACTGCACACAAGTTTAGCATGGCCTAAAAAAGTAAATCATTAGAGAAGAGAAGCTCAGCTCCCTGGCTGAATGGCTGGAACGAAGCACAGCTCGGGGAAGACAAACTCCTGATTCCTGTTAAAGAGAAATCAGCAGGAAGGTGGGAGCTGAACAAAACGGTCATAAACAGAATAAGAAATGTTTATTAGGAAAAGCAAAGTGTTGCAGGGTTGCCGTTGTTCTCCTGCTGGACTGAGATCAGGGTAGCTCTCCCACCCAGTGCTGCGCCCTTGGCAGCTGCATTGCAGACAAGCTCCACACGTTTTTGGTGGACCCTTGCTGACTTTGACTACTCCATCACAGTGGCAGCTGCGTGACAGCAGCAGTGCTCCTGGATCAATATTGTATTATGTCATTTTGTGCTGTGAAAGAGCTGTAGGAAACTTCTGGATGTGCTGCTTTGGAAATGTGTGGCTGGAACTGAAAATGGGCTGGGAACAGCTGTAGGGTGGTATGGAAACGGAGAGGGGAGTGAGTGTGCAGGGAAATAAAGAGGCTTTGAGTGGCAGGATGAGAAAGGTAACTCTGCATTTACATCATGGGATATATCACTGCATTCAGACTTTAACAGACTCTGGATAAGGTACCTTTGAACCCGCTGGATTTTGCTGCAGGATTTCCCAGGTCGATTAGGACTGTGCACAGGCTGTTATCAGTTATTTCTGAAAGAAACAGGGTGGTTATACCTCCATCAGTGGATCAGGAGCTCTGCCGATGGTGTGATTTAGGAAATACTTGTTTACTCTGTTAGGAACTACTTGTTCGCTGTGCTGGTTCCTTCCTCGTCTAACCTGTTCTGAACAAATGGAAGTGTTAATACCAGGGGGAAATAAATGTGTTCATTGGAATGCTCAGTCTGAGAAAGTTGCTGTGTGTGTTTACGTATGAACTTGCTAATTAAGCACAAAGATTCTGGTTTAGAATTAGAGTGGGATGGCAAAAAACAGAGATAGGAGGTTATTTCTAATGTGTTTCGAGTAGGTACAAGAAACAGGGTGGTGAGTTGGCTCCAGATCACATTACAGTTGTGTTGTAATCTCAGTAGGACAGGGAAATAAACAGGAAAAGCAGCAAAAACATCAGTATATGATCATAATTTATGGTTGTTACATAAGAGAGTTGATCAGATAACTCACAAAGCTGGAATGTTATTGTAAAGGATGCGGCTTGTTTGGGAAGCAAAGGCAGCTAAAGAAGAAAGAGATGTTGCCTTTAAAACAGAGCTTGTGCACTTGCCTGGAGGTCCAGCTCTGGAGAGAGATGCTGTGGGAGAAGGGCACTGGATGTGATGCTGGCTCCTCTGGAAGATCACCAAAGCAGGAGGGATCCCTGTGGATTCAGGTGGAATCATCTAAAGCACAGGATTTTTTGGTAATGTGAATTTTTTTCCAGGCCAAACATAATCAGCATGTACTGGAATGCTTTATGTAAACCCCCCAAAATGATATATATAAGATAAAGAAGCTTTAAAGTAAAGTTTATGGAAAAAAAAACTAGTTGAGAATGTCAAAATGTAATAGAAATAGGGTGAGAGGGTTAACAGGAGTTAACAAGCCATATGACAAGTGGAAGAAGAAATAAATAAAGTGCCTTAAAATAATGCAGACTGATGTATTAGGATGAAGAAGGAACAACTCCATGGCAGTAGAAGGGTAAAATTTTCATGAAACCTTGCAGTTCCTTTAAAAAAAATTAATGTGGGCATAAATACAAATGATTGCTTTGCAGAGTGAAAATAGCAACTGTGGAAAGAGGTCGGATTGGGTGAGGCAGAATCTCTCTCTGACAGTCTGGGGCGCAGTGTGGCAGCGAGGGAGCTCAGGGAAGGCGTTTGGGATGGAGCAGAACAGCTCGAGCACGTGGGACAGGATGGGAAGGGGCAGAGAACAGCAGGAGATGCAATCAGAAGGGCCTTCCAGAGCCAGAGGGAATCGTTCCACGTGTCCATCTCGGGAAGAGGGAAACGAGGGGTGATGTGCTGCAGTGAGAAGGGAAGGGCAGCAACAGATGGTGCCGGGAAGATGGAAGAGTTTCGTGGCTTTGGGTCACCTGCAATGAGATGTCTGACACAATTAACAGCAGTGACAGAAGTGCAGGAGCTAAACTGGAGTGAGAAAACAAGTGTGACAGAAAGCTTATTTAGGGTAGGTGTTCTCAAATCAGCTGGGCCTGGTGCTGTGGAGTTAAGGAATGGTGGATGAGGTGTCGGAGTGATGAGTGGCTAACTTGGGAAAGTCACGGAGGGATGAGTGAGGCACCAGGAGAGAGGAGGGGAGGAAGCAGGAGGAAAAGCTTGGAAATTATAGACCCCTCAACTAGAAATACACTGTGATTAGCAAACAAACTGTCTGTGAGTGTCCGGGAGATAACAGGCCACATGGAATTGTCAGGGGCAAATTATGTCAAACTAATCCAGTTTTCTTTTCCAAAGGAGGGGCAGTCCAGGGAGGAGGGAGGTGAAGCAGGCCCTGTGTCATGTCCTCACTGTAGGAAGGTTTATGGCAGTGTCTCACAGACAGTGGAAAATGCAGTCGAGGTGAGGCTTGTAAGACACAAAACCCTTTTGGGTTTGTACTCAAATATTGCTATTTGCATAGAGAGGGCGAAAATGAGTTCTCAATGAACTTGATTTGAGAAAAGCAGGGTATTATATCACAGTTACTGGAAATTTGTCTGGGCTTTTGCTTCCTCTCGTGCAAATTATATCAGTTACGTAGGATTAAGGTGCAAGGATTATGATTCAGCACCTTGACTAAGTTTTGCACATTTGTTTCCTGTCTTCTTTTCTTCCAAATTGCTGCAAATATTTTGAATTTAAAGTGTTGTGTTGCCCTGGACAGTACCTTAGACCGTTTCAGGTAGTTTTTTGCAGTAGTTACATTCTGTGTTTAGAGTGTGGTCTGTGGAAGATGTAAAAAGAGCTGCTCATCGTCCTTTATTCTGAGGGCAGTCGTAGAGGATGGTGCTTGTTAATGAAAAAAAAAGTGATTTTAAGGGCTGCAAATCAATCTGTAGGATGGAATTTGAATCACTGTCAGTGGAAGGAAAGTGTGTTTATAATAACTGAAATCCCACGTGCTCGTAATTGACAAAATTAGAGGCTATATGCACAATTTCCCTGTAGAGAGGGAAGATAATGATTTCAAAACCTTGTTTGTTCAGGCTTTTTAATAAACTTTTATTAAAGAGGAAAAGGAAACCAGGTATTTGCAGCGGTCTAAACTCTTACTCATGTGGGAACTTCAGATAAAATCATGGCTTCCTTTCCATGGTTTGTACATCATTACAAATCATCAGGCTGCATTCTGTGGCATGAGGGCTGGTTGGAAATCATGGCTTTTTGTCGGGATGTATTTGGATAGCCTCTTGATTTATCTCCCAAAAATTAAGTTGTTGTTACTGGAAGCACTTTTTTTTTTTGCCAAGAATGCGTATTCTAAATGTAATTTTATTGACTTCTATGCTTTTGCCATAAGTTTACAAATCTAATCTAAGAGAGCATGATTTCCTCAGTATTTAGCATAGGAAACCCAGTGTTTTCTAAAAAGTATCCTGTCAATAACTATTACATTTTTATGTTCTCTGAAGAGGTCTAGCTCGGCTCCTGCTGCCCAGAACTAGGAAAATTTTAATTTTCTAGACTTTTATATCCTGCTGTTGAAAGCACTAAAGGAAATTGTGTCATCCCGGTGCCAGAATGTTGGTTACGGGGTTTGTATGAAATGGATATTTCGTAGTTACCAGGCCATAAAGAGGCCGAGAATGGGTAGCACAGAGGTGCTGAAATAATGCATTTTTTATATTTTCTAGATTCTTCCGCAACAGTCAACTCCAGTAGGAGTTGATTCAGTAGGAACCACGAACATTTCAATTTGCTCTCTCCAAATGGTAGTTTTTGTAATAAAAAGTGAATTTTAATGGCCAGGGAAAGCTCATTTGAAACAAAGAAAGCCGTCTGTTAGTTTTATTTTGATTGACAAGCGTGCCAGGGATAAACTGTTGGCTGACACTGGAACATGCCTCATCAGAGCAGTCTACAATGTCCCCAAAGTCAGCTGAAAACGTTAAATAACATAGAGCATCAGGATCTTGGAACGGCTTGAGCGACAGGAAACAAACTGTTTTTTGTTTTTCATTTGGTTTGTTTGTAGGTACAAAAAGGAATCTGGGGAGTGTTTACATCTTCCCATGACATTTTGCACTAATACTGTTGCAAACAGATTACGGAGTAGAATATTAAATAAATACCACAAAAGGAACTCCTGGATTTCAGTTTCCCCCAGTGCTGAATGACAGTAATCCTCTCTGACAAAAGAGGGTTATTGCCATTAGTTAATCCTGTTATGTAGTTCCCTCAGCAGCCTGTAACACACGTTGATAAAGACTGGGAAAATCTAAAATGTCAAACTAAGAGGCCACTGATCATCTTGACCATGAGGCTGTAGGAGCAGCCCAGAGCTGGATCCCTGCATCAGCAGAGGATTTAGCTGCTGAAATGATGCTCTTGGGCTGAAAGGTGCACGTTGCCAGCGGCATTCCCTGTTTGCCCAGCAAAGGGATGGGTCAGTGAGGATCAGCCTGGACACAGGTAGGTGACAACAGGCACGATTTCAACCTGTTTATATCATTTTTGATGTGCCAGGCCCTGTCAGAGCTCATGGAGTGAAATCTGCGATGTGCAGATGGTTTTGCCAAATCCTTGCTGTTACAGGGATGGTTTTGAGGACCGTGCAGTTGTGATGTTTTTATTAAGTCCTCCCAGTAATGCCAAAGTTGTGTAAATGAGGGGATTTTTAAAAAGATGTAACCCAGGGTTTCCCTGGAGAGTCAGACTGTCGAAGTTGGGGTTTGTGGTGAAACAGTTAATGAATCTTTGGTTAATTTGGAATTATGAAAGGAGATGTTCTGTGTGTCAGGGTGGAAGGTCTGTCTGGGAAGTGGAGCCTTGTCTTTCCCCAGCAGCGAAGACTGTGGAGTCAAGGCAGTCAAAGGCTGTTCATTGTCTTTATTACCGTAATGAGGAGGAGCCAGTTGCTTTCTTGGTCTAATGCTGCTTCACACCAATATTCTGCATTAAATCACTGGCACGAGGGTGGTTTAAAGCACTTCCCGTGTGTCTGTTCTGGAGACAGACGTGTTAATTCCGTGCTGGGAGGTTGAGGATGCTCCTCCGCTTCTCTCGCAACTTTGAACTTCATTAGAATGTGGGTGATTTGTGTGATTTCCTGTTTCAGAGCATGTGACAGTTTAAAAGTTGTTGCAGATCTGAAGGAAACTTCAGCAGAACAGCTCCCAAGTCTGTTGTCGTGGCGAGAGACTAATTTCTCTTTTTCTCTTAGAGCTTTTCACTGGTTGCAGGGCAATTAGAAATGTTGGGCTCTCGTGTCATCTCTTCATATGCACATCCACCAGGAAAGTATTAGCTAAAGTATTAGCTAATAACTTCATATAACAGTAATATTTTTATAATGTAATTTTCATTAGTCACAAGTGTGACTTGATTAATTTTCACACAATAATAATAATAATAAAAGTAATATACATTTATAAAGTTACATAATTTAGTATCTCACCCAGTACGCGATCATTAATATATGATCTATACAATTTAAAATGCATCTAGTTCTGGCATGTTTGAATGCATGTAAGTTATTTTCAAGATATTTGAAAATATTTGGAATACTCATTTCAGCATGAAATACATCTTTGGACCTCAAGTGTTGAACTGTCAGGGTCTGTCTGGGATATCCCATTGGAATATATCCCTTTAGGGTTAAGGTGTTGTTTTTCCTGAAGATTGCATGGCGTGGTAAAACAGAGACAGTTTTGTTTTAGTTATCCAATCCGTCACATCACAAACTGGTATTTTTTCAGAATATATGGGAATTACTCTAATTACTCTGCTTTTCCTTTAACTAAGCCTCCACTGAAAGCCTGTAGCTCACAGTGCTGCTGCTCGGAGAATGGCTCCCATTTATTTCTAGTCATAGCAATTGAAATCCAATATTTATTCATTTACCACTCAGTAATATATTTGACAGATGTGTTGAATAACCGAGTAAATTGCTGCCTTTAAACTCCTAGCCTTTTTTATTTGAATTCACAATATCTGGGAACACTGCTGGTAATGTAGTAGTTACAATATCTACAAATTAATGTAGTTGAGTTCCCACTTACTGTTGTGATTTGGCTGCAGATCGGATTTGTGGGTTTTTTTTAAACACCGAGTCAGATTCCCTCTGAATAAGTGACTGCTGAGAGCAAAGTCAGTTCAGCAGATGCTGCAGAAGGCAGATCCATGGTGTTCCCTGCATGGAGGGCAGCTCTGGGTGTTTGGGACCTGCCAGAGGTTTTAGCTCTGGCTGATGGGACTCTGTGACACGGAACAGATACAGTGCGTGTGTCTTCCTTGTTTCTCCATGAAAAATTAATGGATGCACCCCAAATATCAAGGTGCTCTTCCCCTCAAGGCTGCAGAGATGAACTCAGGGTCTTCCTTCAGACCCCAGAAGGAGCTGTGCAACCCGAAACCCAGTGGTTGGCCCTGGTGGTGGTGCAGTGGGGAGTGCAGGAATTACTGGGCCGGCGGTTTGGAGTGGTGAGGATGTTGGTCTGTGTGAGGTCAGCCCTGAGATGCCAGGTGAACAAAGCAGGTCCACTTTTTTTGTTGTGAGACAAATGCTGAGGATACCTGTGTAAGGGGCTCAAGGCCACAGATTTGAAGGTAATCATAATGTAAGGAGAGTGCACTCTTCAGTGTCCAGCTGGATGTGAACTTAGGCCATGAATTTTGTGTTTATGGTATTGATACAGAAATTAAAAGGTGGAAGAAAACAGTGAGGAAGAAAACCTTCGAAGTGACTGTGTAGTGGTGATGGAAATGACTCCCACAGACTCATGGCAGACTGATGTGCCAGGGCTCTTTGTTGAGTGCTTTATACCTGCAGCTTTTTGATCACAGATATTTTTTAGGGAATCCAATATAATTTTAGAGTGGTTTTATCCACTGTTGACCTCTCATGTGACACATTTGGGATGGGATAATTACATGAAGGGAACGGGTTGTGGCAGGGTCATGAGGCATCACACACAAAAGTGCAGCAGTTCTTGAGGAATGTTTCATGTTGTCTCCTTCGTTGCAAAAATTAATGGTCTTTAAGAGAAGTAGAAGATTCCTTGTCTCGTTATTTTTTCTGCAAGTGTTAATTCATCACTTGTGGTTTTTCAAGCCTAAGTGGTGAAGTGGAGAAGTCTTTCCACGTTGTATTACTGGCTGGTGTTCCATAACAAGTGGAGCTGCTGTGGAGGAGCAGAGCTGACTCTGCAGGTGACTGGAAGGTGGAACAAATAATTGCTTTTATATCTGGATCAGTCAGGGGTGGAAAACTGATGAAAAGTTTGGTCAAACTTTGGTTCTTCTTGGTGAATGAAATATGGTTAAGGCCCTCCCCAACAGCGAGACTGTTGTTCCCTGCTCTCGAATATGAGATTGATATCAGACAGTGAAGTCTGAAAATTTTAAATACATCTTTAATGAGCTGCTCTGGCCACATTTATCTGGAGAAGGGCTTTGAATGAAAGGGTGCTGCTTGTCTGCTGTCCCTGTTTTGAGAGGGAATTTGGGAATATCAGTTCACCGTCAGTAAAGATTTTAATCTGAAGTAGAGTTTTGGGGTTTTTTTTTAATCTGGAGGCAATTTTTGCTCAAATAATGTGATAAGACCATGAATGGATTCTGCCAAGCATTAGGAGAGACAACCAGAACACACAAAATGGGGTGAGGTTCCCTTTCCCTCCAGGTGCTCTGTTCTCCCAGTGTTTTGTAGAAGCACAAAGATGCAAATAAGCGGTGCTGATGAAAGAGTGCATTTTATTTTCTCACTTCATCTCCTGCCAGAAAAGCTTAATGGTATTTTAGAGCTGATATTACACCTCAGAAAAGGGGTAATGCATCTTTAAAAGCTAAACTACATCTTCTTTACTTTTATCAAATTCTCTATAAATCTTTCATGACAGTTTATTTAACAAAGTGTCATTGAAACTGTATAGATGATTGATGTGACCCATGTAAGATCAACATGAAATGTTTGTAAATGTCAGCAAAATGTGACCATCTAGAAGCAAGCAAGGATGGTGTTGCTGTGAAAGTGAAAACCAAACAGAAAATGTTTATCTTGTTCTTTACTTTCTGGGATGAAATTACAAATTCATAGAAGTAGTATTAAATGATTTTTCTTGGACATCGTGCCATGAAACAGGGAGGAAGATCAAAATTTATCTTGACCTACCGGGCTTTTATTATTTGCTTCTTTTACAGTGGATAATAATTTCTCACCTGTTAAAAAATTCTAATTTCACTTCTCAGAAGAAAAATTTTAGTTTGGATTAAAAAAATACCAGAAAATCTTTCAGAATCTGAATAAAGTAGCTTTATTCAAGCAGCTCCTGTCATCAGAGGAGCTGGAAACAGGTCGAGATTCTCTTAATTTACTACTTCTCTGAAGAATGCTGATCTTAGGAACACACATCTGCTTTTTACCTGTTCCTTGTCACCATCTTGTTCAAGATGTTGACCTGGTAACTCCATATCAGTTCCATGCTTCTGGCCTCAATACACTTGGTTAAAAAAAATACAAAAATTCTACTGGAATCCTTTTGATAAACTAATTTTTGTGATCATCTTTTTGATCTCCTTCATTCCTGACTTACTGTTTGCCAAGATCAAGGAAAACAGTGACTTTTGGGGCTCTTTAGAGCCCTCGGAACGCCCTGGGGTGTTGCACGTGGGGCTCACCAGCCTTTAATGGCTCATCTTTCATCGTGCAAAAAATTGCAACACGGAGCCCTGCAGTTTATAGTCCTTTGTGCTGGTGGGTGTTGAGGCACAGGTAATATTCTGGGTCCACGATGGTTGCAAGAATAAGTTTCTGGCTTGTTATTTGCAGCAGCTGCACTGTCCTGTGTGTTCGTTATGCAGGTATGATCAGCCACCAGATTTTAAGGGTGGGGGGGAAATAAATCATGAATTAGTGATAGATGTGTGCGTGTGTGTGTCTGCACGTGGTGCTTCTCATCCCAGTTCAGAGCAAAGCAGCTCTGTTACAGCTCAGGGTCCAGGCAGGGTCCCCCTCTTCATTCATAACCACCCAAAGCAGCTGCAGTCCTTGTGACCAAAACTCCAAAGGAAGTTCGTGAGAGCTGCAGATAAAAACATTTTTGGTCAGCAGCCAAAGAGAGTCTGAGCCTGAGCCCGATGGTTTTTGTAGTATTGCAAAACTTCCCTGTTTGCCAGGACCTTCCCTTAGTGCTCAGAGATGAGGTACAGCAGCTCATAAACAGACTGAGAAAGGGAAAAGAACCTGAAGGTGAAAATAAATCCTCACTTGTACCAGCTGGGACAAAAGCCTTTGCAGATTACTCTAATGAAGTGATAAGATACTGTGGTGATAAAAATCTTGTAAATCAGACATGTTTGTATTGCTTTTAAATTAAACTAAGACAACATCAAAGGAAGATGATTGAAAAATTTAATATCTGAAGTGGGAGACACAAAACGAAAGTGAAGGGGAGAACAACAATCAGATCCCGTGTGCTGATGCATTTCCAGATGTGACGGGATGAGCTGAGTGCAGCACACACTTGTAGTCGGATTAGCCACTTCCCTGGAGCTGATTTTGCCATTCCTGGCCCTTTTCTTTTTTTTTTTTTTTTTTTTAAATTTAATTCCCTATGAGACACTTTAAGTTTTCAGATATGTAGATACAAATACCACATAGGCTGTATGTATTTAAAATGGGTTTACTGGAGATGCAGTATTAGCTGTTTACAGTGTAGTGCAGCAGTGCCTCAGTGATGTGACATTGTCTGGGAAATGGAGAGTGTTTGGCATTTCAGTGGGAATACAGGACTTTGTGCTTTTCTGACCATACCACTGACCTCAGGACCTCAGGAACAGCCTTATTCAGGAACCACGAAGCACTGGAATTATTCTGGTATCTTTAATAATCACAGTGCCCTGATTTAAAAAGTATTTTTTCAAATACACTTAGAAAATTTTAAAAGGTACTTGATCGTTTTTGGAAGAAGCAGTGAGTTGTTCTGGACCAGAATTTAGTTCTTTGTGAGGGGATGTGTGTGTGTCTGCATAAACTTTAATATCAATGGCACGTTGCCTGAGTGCAGGTGAGCAGGTGGGTGACAGGAAATGCTGAGTGAACTGTGAGAAAAGCTGCAGATCTGAGTTATTTGTAAACTTCCTTCATTTCAAAGTAACCTACATTTGGGAGTTTATTTTTTAATCATAATTAAATAATAATCCAGCATATGGTTATCATAAAAAATACAGGAAGTAGCTGGAAGTTAAAAAGCAGAGAGTTTGTGAGTTCACGCTGGTGTTACTAACTGGGCACTGGTGACAAAAAAGGCATAAAGAAAGCAATAATCAGAGGAGACAGGGTTATATAACAAACGATTTATAGGTAAATATGGATTGCGTGTTTTTTGGGAAGTGTGCACGGGCAGTCAGAGGAGCCTTGGTGTTGCACAGTTGGTTATAGTCCCTGGGCTCCTCTCAGCTTTCTCCCAGTCCCGGCTGCCAGACGAACGCCCCTCTGCGCCGGTTGGATCCCTGCATCCCCCCTGCACAACGAGAGCACCGTATTCCTTATAACCGTGGTAATGAATATGCAAATATTGTTATATTAATTGGCAGTTACAGTTCTCTGTGCTCTCGCAGCACAGAGGATTCTGAGCTGCTGATAGAAAAGCAAAGAAACTGTGGCCCGTAGGCGACCAATATAAAATTATACTTTATTTTCCCTTCCTTCCTCGGCACTGCAGTTCCTGGGTTTGTGTTGCACGTGTCATTACGTTCTTCTGTGAAACTCTAAGATAATCTCTCTTAGCACAAATTCACTTTTGACACAGATTCAAATCAAAATCCTTCAGCAAACCAACCCCTCTGTGTGTTCCATAGCAGGACCTTTGCTGGTCTGCAGGAAAGGAGTGATGGAAGCAGAAAGGGAAAATCGAGAACATTTTCTGTTTTCAAATGCCCTCAGTGTATGGATGATTCTGCTTCTTCCATGGCTTCTCGTATTTTAATGTGAGGTATTGGTTCAGAGATTTAAAGAAGATTTTTCATTCTTTCATGGCTAATTTGGGAAGAAGATAAAGTGTGCTGGGTACTGCTGGAGCAGTGTTATTTTTTGGTGTTCGACCATACGTATTTCTGCCACTTACAGCACAGATAAGTCGTGGGAATTCCTTTTTTATCGTGGATGTGCCTGATCCTGAAGGCCTAACCTTTCTATAAGGAAAAAAGGGACTTTGATCTCTAAAATCCCACCTGGGCAGTGGCTTCCTGCTGCACTTAATTTCTGTAATTATAGAAAGCAAGTAATTTTCAAAGATAATAAAGATGAGTTTCTTCAGTGTTCTCAGCTAAAGGAATAAAATGAATGTACAGTTCTGAGTGGTTTAGTTCTGCTGTGTCTTCTGATCGCTTTCTGCATTACATCCTTTATGTACATGAAACATTAAAAATGTAGAAATTGTTCTAAAAATGACTGTATAGGGTTTTTCTCCTCAGCAGAAAGGAACACTGATGGCTTGAACTGGCAGCTGACCAGTCCAAAATCTCAGTGGAAATCTATAGCTGGCTTAGACTTTAGTCTTTAATTGAAACATGAAAATTAAAATGTAAAATGTAATTTGTTTGAATGTAGAGAAAATTTAAATAATAAAAATAATTGAAATGTACTTCCTTGTCACAATTATACAGGCACAATGACACATTTCTACGAATTGCTATTGTAAGAAACACACATAATTTAGTGACAAGCAGCTTGGACATCTGAGGTTGAAGACTTTCTTTGAAGGGTACCCGTGGGGGTTGACCATTAGGTGCATATTTTTTTCCTGAGAGAGAAATATTGAAGGTGAAACCCAGCAAGGTTTTTCCTGACAGAACTCCAGGATGAAGTACTTGAGGAACCAGAGGAGCCATCTTCTGATGGGAAGTTATGGCTCGAACCATCTGTCTGTTCCAGCTATCAGAGGGAAATTTTAGATGTGGTTTAACATTATTTAAATTTTGAAAACTTCAGTTTAATGTGTATACAGTAAAAATCCAAGGTGCATTAACGTATGGAAGGCTATTAATTTGGAACAGTTTTCATTTTCTGTTTTGATGCCAGATGTTTGTAGGTGTCACCTTCCAGTCTAATGATGGTTTAAATGACTTTCTCCCCCCTGTTTTACCAGTGCACAGCTTCACGTGAAGAAAGATCAATTCCCAGAGGCCTGCGACACGCGGCCGTGCTGGATGAAGGGGAAGTTGTCAGTGCCACTTGCTCATCGTGCAGCTTCTTGCAAGGATTTAGGACAAACAGGAGTTGTTAACAAACAGGGGGACAGAGGTGGTAGTGAAACACCAAACTGAACTGTCCTTTGTGACTGGACAGGGCAGCCAAAGCACAGTTAGGGAACGAGGAGTGGGTTTCCCACAAATCCATTATGTTTGGTTAGGAGAAGGGAAGGTGTATTGTGGAAAAATGGCAAGAAGTCTATTTTGTGTTGTCATGAGTCAGATCTGCTGGCAGAGTGTGGGCCAGGCCCTCGGGAGTGCTGTGGTCAGAGCTGGCCATGTCCAGTGGGCACAAGGACGAGCCTGCAGAGCTCCGCATTCTGCCAAAGGCTGCTGCCTGCCCAGGAAGCTGAGGGGTGCTGGGCAGTGACCTTTCTCCATGGTTTTCCTCTTGAGCATCACTTGAGAGCCCCAAATTTTTAGTTTTTTCCTGTTGGGCTGTAGGCACGATGCAAGTCCAGTCACTCTGTGTGAGGTGACTGGAGCTCTCTGCCAGCTTCCCACGTGCGCCAGAAGGTGCCAGCTCTAGAAACTATGTCAAACTTTAATTAAACTAATTATTTAGTAGCTACTGTGGGACAGATGTTCTCGAGGTTTTTTTGCGGTGAACTGTACAACAGCAAGACAGGGAAACTTTCAGGGTGGTCAGTATTAATAATTCAATTAATGCATAAAGTCGTGTAGCTTTTACTGCTGGTTTTGCCTCTGGTGTATTTGTCACCTCTGTACGTTGATCATGTCAAAGACTGATTTTAGAACATATTTTGTCTTCTTATATGCAGTATATGTAATTACATGTGAATAATTATACACAGAAATAATACCAGTAGGTTAGAAAATTACCTTTCCCTTCCAAGTTCTGGAGTTTTTCTGCGCCGTGCAGCTGTTCCGTGCACCATTTCTAGCAGTGCAGCTATTCCGTGAGCTGCTTGGGAAGCTCTCGTGTGAGGAGGAGCTCCGGGGAGGGCTGGGAGTGTGCCTGTGCCGCTCCTGTGTTGTGACAAGGCGTCACAGGGAAGTGCCCAGCCCCCAGCGGAACGCCGTCATTACCCAGCGTGTTTATAAAACAGCGGCAAGGAAAACGTGTCACTCACTGCAGGCAGTGGTGACAGAACTCGTGGGATGAACGGGCTGCGAGGATGCGATGCGAGGAGCCGCGCGCGTCCCAGAGCCGCCGAGGCGCTCGGGTGCTGATGAGTTTCCAGACCTCTGGTGTGTCACCAGTGGGAGATGTCACGGGTTGGTGGTTGTTGTGTATTGACATCTTGTATTTCACGGACTGTTAATGCTATAGAAATCTGTAGAATTTTTTTTTTTCTAGATATAATCTTGAAGTGATGACTGATGTTGAAGCAATTCCTTTTCCTTCCCTTCCCGCCCAACAGTTTCTCTTAAATTCAAGTTAAAAGAGAATTAAGAGAAGACAGAAAGTTAAATCAGAGCTGAAAAGTGGGAACTCAAAAAGCTCTTCCCCAACCAATCATCTCAGGGTTGTTTTCTTGTGATTTTGAAGAATCCCATTGATTCTTCAGTTCTTAAAAGATTTCCTGGAGAGGCAGTCGAGTGTGCGAAAAAGGACATAACCCGTGTCTGGTTCTCCTTTGAAACAGACAAATCTCTCAATCCACAGGGTGTATGGAATTTTGAGGAGGGATATCTTTGCATCGTAAAAGTGAATTCAGTGCTTGTGAAAATGCTGGAAGCACTGCGAAGTGTTCTGGTGTTAAAAGGAAGTTAATCAATGGACAATGTTGTATTCCATGGTTGCTTCAGTCAGTCTTAGCTCCTCAGCAGAGGTAGAACTACATCGCTTCTCAGCAGTCAGAGAGTCACTGAGAATTTGGTGCTGACATCAGCCGTGATATTTATTCTTTATTCCGTTAACTCCATTAGTTAATTCCATTAGGTTATCCAAACTTACCAGGAAACTGTAAGATATCCACAAATTGTTGTGTGTTTATATTTGTTCAGTGGCTTTAATAGCAGCTCATTGCTAAGTGGAAACTAACTTTAAAATAACTTTTTAAAACGTTTGGTGGAAGAACAAAAATAGGCTTTTTTTAATCATGTAATACAAAGCATACAATAAATAGCAGAAAATCTCAGTGAGTGTAAGAGATGAGCATTAGCTGAGTAACAAGACTGTAACAAGTGGTTATTGCTTTAGCCTTGCCCCTTTGGAGATGTGAATTTAAGCCCTGCTCGAGGCTGCGGTTAATGAAGTCGAGTGGTTTCACATGCTGTGCTTGGTGCAGTTACCAGAGTTGGCCCTGAAAGGTCTCGGACTGGGCTGGCAGATGTGTGGCAGGTCAGTGTTGGGTTGCAAGAGCCGTGGGAAGGGAACACCAACTTTTGTTGGTATTTCTGCCCCTTGGTGCATTTGTAATCAGCACGTTAGCGCAATATTCAAAAAAGAACAGCCAGAGAAGAACATGACGTTTTGCTGTTGCTCTTCCGTGAAGCACTGCTGTGGTTGTTGGATGAACAGGAATCACCACCACTGACAGGGATGTTTATTTCAGAGACTCCATGGTGTGAAATAGCAGAGCAAGATGAACTGAGTGAGCAATGAAAATGCACAATGGAGGTTTTACTGAGACTCCCACATCGTTGTGACAAGCTGTTGAAAAATTAATCTAATTACAGATGCATATATTTGTTTCACGGATTAATTTTCAAGTCATAAGCTACCTTGTGTTCCCAGTGTTAGATGCTTAAAGATTGTCTCAGCCTCAGAAGAGTATAAAGCAGGATGTAGAAGCAAGATATGTGAATCAGTTTTAGGTGTGATACTTTTGCTGTGTAGCTTCTGAGCCTGTTGTTTGCGTTTTGGTCGTGTCCTTGCGGTTTCTTGAGTTCTTTGTTGGGTCTATGGCTGTCCTGTCATCAAACCACTGCAGATGTGGGAACAAGGAAGATGATACTGGGCTGTGGATGGACAGACATCCATGAGAGAGCTGTGGGGATGAGGGACCGTGGTTCACATAGGCCAGGAAATGTCAGATGCGTGTTTGGGCACTTGGATGTGCCGGCTCTGCTCTGCTGCTGGAGTGGCTCACACAAATACTGGAGTATAAAGCAATTATGGATATTTTCTTATTCGGGTAATGATGCTCTTAAAAGGGAATGTTCCCCTCATATGTATGACCTGTGCTTATCTAAATATATTTAAAAGTGCTAGAAAATTAATGGTAAAATTTCCTAGGTCAGAATACGCTCAAACATGTATAAACTCTGATAAATATTTTTGAACACTTAAAGGAGGTACTTTGTTCTAACTTAGTGTGCCCCTTAATGGTACAAAGAGAGTCTTGTGAGCAGTGAAGGAGCCAGAAATGCCTGCAGGCAGTATTTATTACTTACTCGTAATCAGCAAGCAGAATCCCTGGAGGGATTAAAAAGCTGTGTGGATGTGGCACTTGGGGACACGGGTTAGTGGTGGCTGTGGTGGTGCTGTTGGACTTGATGGATCTAAATAAATGTAAGTGATTCTGTGGTTCTATGATTTTGTTTGAGAAGATCCAGGAGAGGGGCCTGGCTTCCTCCAGCAGGATCAGGAGACCTACGAGTGTTCTGTGACGCTTCGTGACGCGAGGAACATCGGCTGTGGTCGGGTTGCTCCAGGACTGGCCGAATGCTGGGCTCCAGCTGACGGATCGAGCCGAGCAGGATCCCTCCCGCCCAGGGGAGGAGTGTGAGGAGCTGGGGGCGGTGTGTGACGGCAGAGGAGGCTCAGCCATATGGAAGGGGCTCTCTCCGGGCCCGCGGGCGCCGCCGGAGCGTCGCCGAGCGCCTTGTTGGCAGCGGCGCTCCCCGGGAACGGCGCTGCCTTCAAACACCAGTAATTGATGAATTGTATGTAATATGCAAATGGGAATGCATAAATCTCCTGAATGACAGCTTAATTTATGTGAGCCCTTAAGAATGTGGGATTAGATTTTAATTAAATATCTTCAAAGGCACCCTGACTTACTCAGTTTTTTGGCTGCTGTCTTTATGAGAGTTTAGGAGGGGACAAAATCCAAATTCTAAATATATTATTTACTGTATTTTCTAATAAATTATCATTGGACAAAAGTCTTATCTTGGGTGCATGTATTTCAGGGACTACTAGATAAATCCTATGATAATAATAATAAAATCAGAGTACCGTGACACTTGTTTGAGTTTAAATAATTAGTGCCACGGGTTCACTTGTTCCTTTATGTTTAAAATGAGTAAGCCTCCAAGTTAAAGCTGCTATAAATGTTTGATGTTTCGCATTCAAGAAGTACCTTAAACTTCTAAAAACAAGTGTTTGCATTTTAATGGTTACTGTTGCTGTGGTTGTTACCCCAAATGGGATGAGTTGATTGTTCCTGCTGAGGCAGTGAGAGCTAAATCCAGCTTGGCTGCCTTAGCCAGTCTGTGGCAGCTGCAGGAGATTATCGGCATGGGCTGAGCACTTTGAGGTACCAGAGTATAAATAGCGAGTGTCTGATTCCCTGGCTCCTGGAAGGAGCAGGTTATCCTGCCCTGGACCCAGCAGATGACAGCAGCAGTGGCTGAGGTTGGAACAAGCTGCGTCAGCAGAACCACGGGGAGTATTTGTCAAGTGCATATTTTGGTGTTTTGCTGGACAGAGCTTATCAGTCTGGAAGAAGCAAAACCAGTGTGATGGGAAGAGGAGGTAAGAAGACAGCAAGATATTTCTGCTTGGAACTTAGGTATATGTAACGTCACAGTTAGACCTGAATAGTGTCATAATCTTAAAATTCTTTTTACAAAGATCCAGTTAAGCTTAGCTAAATACTTCCTCCAGCTCAGTCAGTTAGTGGTGGCCTTGGCAGTGCTGGGTGAACACTTGGACTTGATGGTCTTCAAGGTCTTTTCAGTCAAGATGGTTCTACGATTCTATACAGGAAAGAAAAAAGAAGTATGTTACTCCTTCGTAATAACCTTTCATTTAAACAAGGAAATAGTTAGTGAGGGTGAGGAAACACTGGCACAAGGTGCCCAGAGAGATGGTAGATGCCACATCCCTGAGGACATTCAAGGCCAGTTTAGGTGAGGCTTGGAGTAACCTGATCCAGTGGAAGGTGTCGCTGCTCACTGCAGAGGGTTGGACTGGCTGGCGTTTAAAGGTCCCTTCCAACCCAAACCATTCTAGGGTACCCTTTCTGTATTATTTCTGTAGTGTTTCCATTTGTATTTCCCCCCCTGCTCACACCCACCCACTGAGCTGGACCCTTGCAGTGAAGCTCCAGCTCTCTCTTTTGGGTGTTTGAATTGTCCCCTGCCCCACCCTCTGTGCAGGTCCTTCGTCCCGAGTCAGGGGCAGAGCAAAGATCTCCCGTTTTCCATCATTTCCCATCTGGGAGAACCCTTGGGAGGGTGGGAAGGTGTCCGAGGTGACTCCTTCCATCCAGGGAGAAGCAGTGAGAGGAAGGGGCAGGAGCTTCATGTCCTCCTGTGTTGTGAGTCATTCTTTACTTTCACTGTCTGTTTGATACCATAATACTGGGCCAGGGAAGGTAGCCAGGATGAGAAATTTCTCGGCAGTGGGAGAACAGACTTGAGGCTGTGGGATAGATTTGGTGGATGTGAGGCCAAGACCAGAGAGTTTGGACAATATTCTAGAGGCAAATCATTGGGAAATACTGAGCAGTTGGGGTAGATGTTGATTAAAAACGTGAATGTGGAAGGAAATGGATTTTGAGCCTTGTATTTCACAGGCTTTTGGTTGCAAACAATTTCATTTTTATCTATCTTAATTTCAGTGTTTGCTTCTAATGTAATATAGTTGCAAAATAGGTCCCTGTGATGAATACAACGCACAAATTAGGCTGGCTTTTTCAGTTTTCTTGGTGCAAGTCCTTAACCACAGCCCTGGTTGAGCTGTTCCTGCCGGGTTCCTGTGTCCGTGCCGGCGGTTGGGAGGGTGGTTGGTTATCAGGATTGGAGCTCAGAGTATTGGCTGTTGCATAAACCGTGATAGCACATGAAAGAACCAACTTACAGTTGCTGTAATGGCAGTATTTTTTTAATGCCAAAAAGCAAATAAAATCTCGAGATACGGTGCTTTTTTATTGTTGAGAGTAAGGACTGAGAATTTCTTGAGGTAAGATTGTAGGCTGGATACAACGGGGAGATTCTGAGGTTCAGCAAGGAAACATTTCTGGGTCAAAGAGAAACAAAAAAAAATGGAGAGGAAAACCCTTCACCTGAGCAGGGGACCAGAAGTGCACTTGGAAGGAATTACCAAGAATTTGAGAATTATTCTCATCAAATGAGGCAAACTCTAAGTCAAAACCTTTTTTAATATTTTTTTACTGGATTTTTTTTTTTGTAGGGAGAACTTTTCTATAGGTGACTGCTTTCTTTGCACCCATGTGAGCCTTTTATATTTCACAATGTCTCCCTGACCTGAGGGCATCTGTGGAAATACATGAAGGCAGAGTCTTTTCTGTACATCATAAATATTCTTCATTTGGGCACTGATGGATAATGTTTGCTAAATATCTTATTACTGCCTTTTTAAATTATGTTGACCTGTTCCTATTAAATGGATGTTTCCTGTAATTATGGCTGCATTTAAAGCTGCAGCCTTGAAAACTTCAAAATTCCAATAAAAATTGGTGTATAGATAAAAGCGTGGCAGTGAATACCATTTATTTCTGAGCGTTTTTTATTTGATGTTGCTCGTGATCAAGAACTGTTTAAAATCATGAGATTGAAAAAGTCAAGTTAAAAATAACTCTACAACACATAAAGGCTGGTGGTGGAAAATTTAAATATAGATTTGTGAAATATCAAGGTAAAATTCAAGTGTAGAAAATAGAACAGGCCAGTGCATTTTTTTCTGAACAACTTCTTGTTGATTCTCTCATTTTTAATTTTGCCCAGTTTTAAGTTTGGAAGCAGTTTGGGTAAGGGAAACCTTCTTTGGGAAATCTGCAGTTGAATCCTGACAATTAATACAAATTTGAGACTCTGGGGCAGTGTGACAGGTCTGAAGGTCTTTACTGAAAACGCAAATGCTAATAATAGATGGCAGAGGTTTTCTGGACTTTAAATGTGCAAGTCAGTCATTGAGTGTGCATTTTTTGGCTGGAAAGTTAGAATTGATGCCCAAGGGTTCAAAGGGATGGCAGGAATTGGTCTCTAACAGGAGGGAAATGCTTTCTGAAGTGTGTGATTGCACCCAAACTATTTTGAACTGACTTGGAAATAGATGGTTATTAAGAGATTTAAATTTGAGTAATTTCAAATCATTTTTACACTATGCAGAATTGCTACTATCACTGTTAGAAAGTTAAAAATCAGCACGCTCCAGCACTGCAATATTGAAAGGGAGATCCATTTCACTTCTTCAGGAAAGCATGTTTTAAGAAATGAAAATTGGAAAAAAAAAATTTAAAGCTTCATTATTTTATTTTTGTTTTTCCCAGGAAACATCTACGTCCAATAACAGTAAAAATCAATGAGTAAATAAACACAGTGAGAACATGCTTACCAGGCACCAGACTTGGAGATTTTCACAGAAAAAAAATCGGGCTTACAAGGAATTACTGAAAAAATGTTCTTGTACGTTTTCCTTTGAGATTTCAGCACTGCAGCCTGAGCAGAATTTCAACCCAGACAGATTTTGTGTGGTTTGAAAAGAAATGTCTTCTGTTGTATTTGAAAAAGAATCAAGTTATGTACTTTGCACTTCTTCTAATGTCAATTAGTCACGGTAGAATAATGCTTTGGAATAACTGGGCTCTTTTAAGTATCACTGGAAAATAACCTTTTCAGTTAGCTGAGGAATTTGTTCTGTCGTTAATATTTGCTTAAGGAAAAGCTGTGCAATTAAAGCTGGGAAGCAGCAGTGAGCAGTGCTGGAGGAGAAAACTGAAAGTGCTGCAGCGTCGCTGTTCTCAGGAGGGAGCCAAGGGTGTTACACCAAGTGATGTTCCTGCACAAAGCTCTGCCCTGTGCCTGAAATCTGAAATGCCTCTCTGGATGTTCTGAAATAATCCCAAACAATAAAGTGTGGAGTGGGGAAGTCTCTGAAAGGCTGCTGGGTTTCAAAGCTGTGTAATCAGGGCAGTGAAATTTTAACTGGTTATTTCGCTGTCCGGCTCTGCCCCGCAGGTAATCCACAGGGACTGAGGAATTCTGTGCCTTTTTACCATTTCACGTTTAAAAGCTGTTGATCTCCACGTTGCCATTTCACTGAAAAAGTTGTGCTGGTTTTGCTGTACGTGTATATTGTTCATATTTATCTGTCCTTATCCATCTCTTGAAATAGTGCAAGTCTGATTTTGTGTTCCATATCACTGATAATGCCAAATTATTTGCTTCTTCTAAAACCACTGGGGAAAGATGCTTCTCTTCTGAATTTTTCAAAAAACCGCAACAATCTGAAGCTCTTAAATTTCAAGGAAAGAAATGTATATCTAAAATGATAGAAATTGTTAATAGTAGGACACATGAAATTATCTAGACAAGAGCAGGCCAGATGTCCATCACTGTAGAATTAAGTTAATTTTTTATCTGCTTTGATGTGTTTTATGTTGAGCATTCCTTTCACGTCTGCTGTTTACCACACACAACACAGCGATGCAAATCTTAATATTTCACTTGAAATCGGCCCATTCTTACAACTTAATCATTCTGCCTGCAGTGCTTTCAGTTCTCTCTAGCTTGGGAACATCTTCCTTGTCATTAGGTGGTTTAGGAGTCCGTGTGCAGTTCCAGGTACAGCCATGCAGGAGCAGATGAGTTCGGGCAATTTCTGCCTTTCCTGATGTGATGCTTCCAGGCTGCAGCCCAGCAGAAAGTTGGACATTTTCCTTGTTTTATCACATCTGCCTAATTTGCAGTCTTTTATAACACCTAAATGTCTCCCAGCATATTAACATTGCAGATGTTGCCTCTCTTTTGGAGGGCTAAATTTTCGTTGTTTTTCACACTTCATTAATTTTGCTTTTTGAAAAAATTGAATTAATTTTTAAGCTGCTTTTATTCACTCAGATCTCACTGAAGGGTTTTGTAATCTTTCCCCTCTCCTGTCGATGCAGTCTCTTCTTTGAGCTGTTTTAAACTTCCCTGCTTTCTTTTCAGAATGTTTATGAAGATATTAGAGCTAAATCACTTTATTGCTGATTTTTTTCTCTTCTTTGAGCTGTTTTAAACTTCCCTGCTTTCTTTTCAGAATGTTTATGAAGATATTAGAGCTAAATCACTTTATTGCTGATTTTTTTCTCTTCTTTGAGCTGTTTTAAACTTCCCTGCTTTCTTTTCAGAATGTTTATGAAGATATTAGAGCTAAATCACTTTATTGCTGATTTTTCAAGGTAGCTCCTCTCCATACCACAATTTGCTGTTTCAGTCCATGAGTGCTCACATTCATACTCATCTTTATTAGAACAAGGCATTCTGTTAGTTGACTTTTCCCATTAAATTAGGGTCTAAATATACTGCATCTTCTTTTTCCCCTCATATATCAATTAAGTCTGCAGCTCCCTTTCTAGAAAGATTTTATTCTGCCTCATGGCAACACCACCCTGTGCTGTCATCAGCCTGAGATCATTCTTTTTATGGTTGTTTAAGTATTTATCAGAAGCAGAAGTTATTTCTCCAGGTCAGTAATTACTGGACCTACCTAGACTGGACACGAACACAGAACAGATTTTCATGCTTCCTTGTCTGTGCTCCTTGAAAGTGTGGTTTTTTCAATAAAAGCTATTTTTAAAATTAAGGGAAAACAAGTCATTGACCTGGAAACTGATAACATTGCTTGAACTCAAGTTCTGCTTTTTTGTTTTTAATAAAGAAGAAAGTTATTAGTTAAAAATACTACTTAGAAACAATTACTTGAGCAGCTGGAAATTTCGCACTGAGGTGCTGAGACTGTTTGAATGTATTGTTGATACAGAGCTGAAGCTGCCCCCTCATTTCAGTGCAGTGCAAAGTGAAGTTTTCTGGTTGTAGTTATTTAAGTGTCTCTAATTTGGGCTTTAAAGACAACCCAGATGAAGCTGAGCAATAAATTCTGTAGGATTATTGTGCAAGGAAATGATAACAACCCCCCCCGAACTGTGCTCCGGACTCTGCCCTACGGAAATGCCCTGTATTCCAGCATAGTCTGCTGTAAGATGTGGCACGTGGGGTACACTGAAAGGTTTTGTTGCCTTTTATTTGTTCATATTTATCTGTCTTTATCCATCTCTTGAAATAGTGCAAGTCTGATTTTGTGTTCCATATCACTGATAATGCCAAATTATTTGCTTCTTCTAAAACCACTGGGGAAAGATGCTTCTCTTCTGAATTTTTCAAAAAACCGCAACAATCTGAAGCTCTTAAATTTCAAGGAAAGAAATGTATATCTAAAATGATAGAAATTGTTAATAGTAGGACACATGAAATTATCTAGACAAGAGCAGGCCAGATGTCCATCACTGTAGAATTAAGTTAAGCAGTTGAATTTATTGTCAAATCAGTCAGTTTACTGTGTGATGTATTTGATAATTCTCCTAAGTTAATTAGTTCCAAGCAGATATTTTATGGCACTATGGCCTGGCTGTAAAATAATGCAGCTGGGTTGTTTTCAAATGAGAGAGTCTTCTTCTGTCATTTCTCCACAGCTTTAAAAAATATCTGAGTGTTATCTGGAATAAGGCTAAGCTGGAATTTCTGTCACCCATTTAGTCCAAGGTGATTACTCTAACTTGAGAATGTCAACAATTACCCAGTACTCGTGTTTAATTAGTAAAAGGGAAGCACCTGCGTTTTTAGAGGAAAAGACTCCAGGATTAGACTGTACAAATTCAAGTTGTAACAAAAGACAAAAATGAGCGTATTATTCATCCTTGGGGAAAATCAGTCACTGGATGGGCTCCGTTCACGGAAAAAATGCAGCAAATAATTCTTTTTGCCTCTGGTCCCCGTGCTTTTGTACTGATGCATATCAGTAATGATGTTTACAACTGCTTGGGCTGTCCAGCAGCAAAACAAAAGAATTTAGAGCACTTCTGGTGATTAGACAGGCCCGTAGCACTCTGGCTTTAGTATCTCAAATTTTACACTTGACGTATCATTGCCGACTGAAAAATGTGACTTTTCATTTATTTTCTTTAAATCGCTTTCTTTAAACCACCATCTGGTTGAGGCATTAAAACAGGCAATATTGCTCTAAGAGTTTTCTTAAGACCTTTCTTTGGCTGTTAATTGCACATTTATAATTATGTTCTTACAAAAAGATAAAAGAGTTTTGAAGGATTATTCTTGGCAACAGACCTAAGGTGAAAACCTGCTGGTTTAATGTGTAAATTATAATGTGTGCAGTTGTGAAGAGTGGTTTTGTGAAATGCTCGAGTAAGCTCAAGACTCTAAGAGAGCTGTCAGAGAGTTTGCACTCGTAAGGGGCTAATGTTCATTGCAAAACAACTCATAATATGCTGTGCCTGAAGGCTAAACGAGCGGTTTAACTTAAACACAATCACCAGCTTTCTGGAAGACAGATAAAGGAAACAATTGTTCCTGCAGCAAAGTTAGAGAAATGAAAAAAACAGCCTCACTTTGATGCCTGTTTAAAATCATTAATTTTCCTGTAAGTTAATGTAAATCGAGGATTAAACAGAAACTGTTACCATCTGACCCTTATAAACTAAACTTCTGTGTGGCTCATCTATTTGAAGTCAAATCTGTCCATACATCTAAACAGGAAACTGAATGAAAACATTTTTTCTTTTAATTTCCTATATCCTGCAAACTTTTTCAAAGCCTATTTCCTTTTAAAAGTTTGGCTGCATACGTATAAAGCTCTTTTTTTTTCCCCCCTGTGATCATAAACTTAACCACCAGTTACTAGGCAGAGGATTAGGAGAGGGTGAGCTCTGGGCACTGAAGTTTATCCATCTGAAAATGTTTCTGAAGTACCATCTCTTCAGATGGTTTTGGACCGTGGGAGGGATCCAAGCTCTGGGGTAGGGTACAAACACTATAATGAGGATCAGTTTGATTTCATGGCTATGTGGCAAATGGTGGGGATTCAGGATTTCAGCTTCTCCCTGTGGCTCAGGGTGATTTCTACCTTGTTACATCTGTATTTCCCTGTCTTTAGTGACATTGATCTCTAGAAAATACTTTGCACTCTGCAGAAGAAGTTACTATGTATTAGATTATGATTATGATTATTATGATGATGATGATTATTATTATTATTAATGCTGTCCTTATTTACTGCAAGGATAAACGACACAGCTCTGGTGCTCACCACCCAGGTCTGGAGATTGTTGACATTTAAAAAGGTGGGAAATATCAAACAGGGATACCTGTCATCCCTCGTGTTTCAGGGATCCAGAACACGTGGTGATAGGAAGCTTTTCCTCCAGTGAGTGGGTTTGGGTTTTTGTGTGTCTATGCTTGATGAAAAACTCCTCGCCTTAATGCACTGACTTGTTTCATTAGCAGATGTTCCCATGTCAAAATAGCATCGTTTTCTCCGTGGTCAGTGAAGCCTCACCCAGCACAGGGAGTTTGAAGTCAGGTCCTTCACTCAGATAAGGGGACTGGAAAGGGCAGACACTGACAGGGAAGGATTCACAGCCCTGACCCTTCCTCTCGGTCGTGGCCCTGTCCTGCCTTCTGGCCCTGGGAGCAAGATCAGGTCCCAGTATGAGTTGTTTTTATCTGGATAACAGATACGCAGCAACTCCTGGTGTTGCACTGGCGTGTATTGAGTTTCTGGAGTCGGTGCTTGTTTCCTGCAATCCCGAGTTACCTGCAGAGCTGACACCGAATGCTGGATGCAGACAGATTCAAGGTGTGCAGCATTCCCAGGTGTGCAGTGTACCCGGGTGTGCAGCATTCCCAGGTGTGCCGCATTCCCAGGTGTGCAGCATTCCCAGGTGTGCAGTGTACCCGGGTGTGCAGTGTACCCGGGTGTGTGGCATTCCCAGGTGTGCAGTGTACCCGGGTGTGCCGCATTCCCAGGTGTGCCGCATTCCCAGGTGTGCAGCATTCCCAGGTGTGCAGTGTACCCGGGTGTGCAGTGTACCCAGGTGTGTGGCATTCCCAGGTGTTCAGTGTACCCGGCTGTGCAGCATTCCCAGGTGTTCAGTGTACCCGGGTGTGCAGCATTCCTGGGTGTGCGGCATTCCCAGGTGTGCAGTGTACCCGGGTGTGCAGCATTCCCGGGTATGCAGCATTCCCAAGTGTGCGGCATTCCCGGGTGTGCGGCATTCCCGGGTGTGCAGCGTACCCGGGTGTGCAGCATTCCCAGGTGTGCAGTGTACCCAGGTGTGCAGCGTACCCGGGTGTGCGGCATTCCCGGGTGTGCAGCATTCCCGGGTATGCGGCATTCCCAGGTGTGCGGCATTCCCGGGTGTGCGGCATTCCCGGGTGTGCAGCATTCCCGGGTGTGCAGCATTCCCAGGTGTGCAGCATTCCCAGGTGTGCAGTGTACCCGGGTGTGTGCCAGGTGTGCAGGTCATTGCTTTACATGGCCCTCCATGACTGTAGCCTAAAAAGAAAGCTCTGAGTGGTTTTGATTTGTCACAAAATCAGTTTGAGACGATGCTTGTCCCCTCCCAAAGGTGCACCTGGATCTTCAACTCTCCTGGTACTTGTTCTTCTGCTAATTTGGCCATGAAATACGAGCTCCCACATCTCTACCTGATTCGAATGCATCAAAGAATCCTGGATCTGGTGATTGGATACATTTTCCTTCATGGAAACATCCCTCCCTAAACAGAATAATACATTTAATACGGGAGGTGGTTTGTAATTTTTACTTCAACGCCTGGATCAAGAACATGAAGCCCTTTGCTTTTGGAAAGAACTCTCATGTGTGAGCAGTAGTGTGCAAGGGTTTTCATTAAAGACGTGATGGTGAGGAAGATGATATAGAACAGCAAATTCCTGCCATTCAGGGAGGGTCTGTTACAGCACATGGAGAAAGAAAAGGTAGAGGGGCTTCTGGTACCCTAATAATTGGTAATTTGATTTTAGAAAGAAATCTGACAAAAATTCTGCTTTAATATATAATATAATAATAGTACAGAGTGTCTATCTGCTTCCCTACTATTTTTCCCCGTAGTTCACTGAAGTTAGCTAATAAGGACGTTGGAGGATTGAGGGAGCAGAGAACTCTGGGACTGGCCCTTGCTCAACAAACAGCATCCAGACAAGATGCTGCACATGTCACCGGTGTCGCCTTCTGCAAAAACTCTGCCTGCCTTGGTTTTGCAGTTGGTTAAATAGTAGTTGTATTACTTGTTGTATCAAATCTGAGTATCTTGGACTGGTGTGGAGGGAGAGGACAGCAAACTTTGTCAGGTTAGAGCGTGAGCCCACTTGCACTGGAAGGAAAATAATGATTCTTTTACTAACTTTCAGGATAGCAAGATAGAACTGAAATGAATTTGGCTCTGGACCAGATAATCTTCTTTTGTTGATGTTAAACCACTGGCCACAGCAGCGATTACAACATAAGAGTACAAAAGAGGCTTTATTTATACTGCACTTTTTCTTTCATGTTTCCAGTCGTAAAAATAAATACGTCTTATTAGAAAAGAAAAATTTTACTTATTTACTTGTTTGCGTGCTGGGAGGCATTAAGTATTTCCTTTTTTTTTTCGGGGAAGTGTGTCTCTTGCATTTAACTCAGATAAAAATAAAGGAAGATAAAACTAATTTAATTTTAGAACATAGTTTTTTTATTTGTTGAACAACTGTTTTAAAATGGATAGCCTGCTGCGAAAGAAACAAAGCCACTTCAACAAAGCAGGAAATCAATAACCACAAGAAAGCCTAAAGAAAATGAATGCATACAGGGTGAGCAAGTGCCATAGGAATTATTTTCTGGTGTAAGAATAGTAATAATAGAATGCGTATGGAGGGGATGAATAACATGATAGAAATATACATAGAAAAGACATGTTCTCTATTTCTAGTTATAAATAATGACCTCTGTGTTACAGTATTTAAACTTTGAAGGCTCTGGATGGTGATTTTCTTCCTGATTTGCCCACCCCCCAGTCCTAGGTAAATATTTATGCTTGCAAAATTTAGTAGGCTGGCAGCCATGGAAACGTATGTCTTTCATTTATCTCCAGGAAATCTGGTTACAAACACTCTTTTACTTGAATTCTTTCAGTCTTGTTCAGCAGCTTTTAAAACAACGTCTTGAGTGAGGAGCAGGAGTTGTGTGTGTGACATGGGAGTGGGATTCTGTGGCAGTCCCTGGCAGGGCCGTGTTTGCCCAGAGGTGGATGGTGCTAGGAGGTTACAGCACGGAATTTTTGGGAGAGTCAAACCCTTGGGTCTGAAGGGAAGTCTTTTAAAGACATCACCAGCAGGTATGACTTGTCTGCTCGGCTGTTGTATCTGCTCCAGGCTGTACTTGAGTTCAGGAAATCCCTGAACTTGGGAGTAACTCGTGCTGCTTTTCAGTAGTCTGAGCTGCTTTTTCTGTAGTTGGCTTCTTCCAGCTTTTCCTAATTGTATATGAGAGAGACATTTATAAAATGACATCGTGTTTCTCAGGGGGAAATGTGACTGTGGTGAGAAGGGTTCCTTGGTGTAGCTGTCGATGGAAAAGCAGATGAGCTTTTGGTCAGAAAAGTACCTCAATGTATAAAAAATCAAGTAGTTTTTGAGGCTTATTATGAGCTGAGAATAATTGTTCCCTGTGTCTGTTACCCCACCTTGGGGGGAAAGGATAAACCTGACTGGTGGAGCAGAGGGAATATTGCCAAGAAGGGAAAGAGTGATGCTGTAATCTCTTAGGGGAGGGAACGAAACCTGGTGCTCAGGTGCAGTGGGGAGAGGAATGAGATACCATAAACTGGGATCTTTATGATGCCGTGCTTTTGGTACCCAGCTGAGGTTACAGAGTTGCAGGTTCTTGTTGAAGCACACTCCTCCTCTCTCAGTCAGCCCTGAGGCTGGCCCCGTTCAGGATCAGAGTGCAGGGGGGTTTGCTTTCACAGTGATTTCTGTTATCTGCTGTTATGGAGTTTCCATCAGGTAGTTTTCACGTGTATGTGCATACGTGTGCACAAAATCATGAAAGTTTCTACATTCCTGTAGGTTAAATCTCACTGAGCATAACTGATAATACTACTGTGGTTTTATATATTCGTATTAGCATCTTTTCAGAACAGGAAGGTTTTAAAGACAAAATTTAATGTTAATTTGGAAAAAAATTCACTTCTGCCCTTTTATTTTCTTGTAGTCCTAAAGGTTTTTGTTTTGTTTTTTGAAAAATCCTTCTCCTGCAGTACATTTGCAGTAGAAATAATAACCTTGTCTGTCTTGGGAGCTAACAAATGGAATACCAACATTCACAAAATCTGGAAAGGTAAAGGTGAAGCAGTGGAGCTGCGTCCTTACATTACTGCCTGTTTAATTTCATACTGATCCAGGACCACCAGCAAACTGAGGGGTATTTTCTGTGGAGTGGAGTTCAGCCCTCAGATGTTTACTCCTGGACAGAGTCACCTAATCATAGAGGCTCCTTCGGATTGCTGGGAACAATTCCTCCTTTCAGCATGGACATAGGTGCAGAGGACTGCTTCTATGTTCTTTCATTTATTATTCTTTGAAAGAGGAATTTCTGTTTTCTACCTTTGAAGGGTCTTTGCCGAGATTGTGAAAACACTGAAACTTGTAATGCAGAGATTAAAAACAGTTAAGGCAAGAGCAGTTTCCCATTGCATCAGCTTGCAAATTGCTCTGACAGCATTGTACCGCCACAGCACAATGCACCCCAGTCAGGGAATTCATATCAGCTCTCCTGGGTTACGTGATACTCGCAGCTGTAAATACGTCAAGTCTTGCTCTTGGGTTTCTGTCCATAGATAATAATAGGCTTAAACAGTCACATTTTTTACAACTTTCATTGAATTGAGACTTACTGAGATACAGCTTAGTGGAAACCAGCAGTATTTCAAAAACCTTTTATTGTAATATGTTCCTCTAAATTGGCATTGAATTCGGATACAGGTCAAAAATAAAGCTTGGAAGGGTCTGAGACAATTCAGACACGTGACATGAGTGTTTGTAATGGATGGTGATTCCCTGCTTGGAAAGTTTCCATGCAAATATTTGTGGATGTATGTGTAAAAATAAAGTAATTCTTAAAAAAAAAATGGGGCTAAATTGACTTGTATGAAAGGAGATTTATAGCTCCTCAGTGTGCTGGCATATCTTTGCACAGGGTTGGACTGTGCACTGTGATTCTGTCTGTGCCTTGGCCAGCATCAGCTGATGGAGCTGATCCCAGTGCCTGCCTCGTCATCTGCTCGCATCAGTGCTGAGCTTTCACACACAGGTGGAAAAATTCTAAAAATGTGTTCAGTGGTTTGATTCTACCTGCTGAATAGTCAGATGCTTTAGGAGATTTAAGAAAAAAACCCAGTCAGAATGCAAATTGCATAATGATATTGGTTATAATCTGCAGTGGTTCCCAGCTGTGGCTGGATCCAGAACCCGAGCAGAGCCATCCAGGCAGCTGGGCCGAGGTTTGCAAGGCTCGGGATAAACCTGGCCATGTCTCTGGCACTTCCACATTTGGTTTAGCTGGACATCGTGGGGGAGCTTTGTTGTGACAACAGATCTGTAATTTGAGTTTGTGGTCTGGGTGTGTCGTTAGTGCACGGTTCCAGCCTGGACGGGCCCCTCCTGCAAGGTTTGGTCTAGGCAGAGTGGGAACAATGGGAATGAAGGCACAGCAGCAGGAACTTTATCCCACTGGCTGTGATCCATAGCTAAATGCTCTGTATTTCATCTGTGCCAGTGCACCTTCAGTGCCACAGTTACGAACTTCATGCAGTTCTGTTAAATTTCTGTGTGCATCCCTACATCTGCTGGAGTCACACTTCCAGTTTCCTTACTGCCATGCCCTTAGATTGAGCTGGGGCAGTGTGGAACATGGATCAGCCTCCCAGCCTGCTGCAGCCATGAATCTCCCCAGTTTGGAAATTTGGTGATTTATCCCCCTTTTTCCTGTGGTCTTATTTGACAGGAAAAAAGTAAAAACAGCAGTGTTGAGGTACTGTTATATCTGCAGGCACACTCGTAAATAATTAAAGAGTTATTTCAAGTTTTAAATCTCAGTGAACCAAAAAGCCTTTTTTGGTTTTAAACCTACTTTGTAATGCCTGATTTCAGAAATAAACAGTTCAACTTTGTTAAGTAAGAACCAATCCCTTGTTCTCTATTGCAGCTAGACGATAGTGACAGTCGAATACAAAGAATTCAGGTAATTTTTCTGACTGTAGACCCCAAGTCAAGTTTTAAATAAGTGCCTTAATCAGTGAATAACCAGAAGGTCCTGGAGACCATCGTGGGGACAAAGCTGTAAGATAAATCTGTAAAACATCTGTATATGGATGGAATAGTTGTACAAATTTTTACCCTAGTGGGGCTTTTTAAGAAATTAAGAAATTGATAGAAGGCTCATTTGAATTCTCTATTATGTTTTTGCACAGTTATAAGTAGTCCTGAATTTGGGATCTTCTTAGAAATGAAATAGTGCATAATAGACTACATGGAGGTACATTGAGACAATGGTGTTTTGGAAAAAAAAGAGATTGTCGTATAAATTAGATAATTTTAAACTTCTCTATACTGCTTCAGTATTTTTCCAGATACTTTTATTGAGGTTGTTTTCATGAACCACACTCTCATTTATTTTTTTAAATAAAATAGAAGCATTTTCTGCAGTTCTGTTGTAGTATCTGAAGACCTCTTCAGGTAGCAGGCAGAAAAATACCCTCCTTGTCTCACACATAGTGAGAGTATCAGACAAGATACCTCCTAGAGATGGCCCAATCACAATTATTGCCTGAGGGACTTCTCCTTTTGCACTTCTCATAATTCTTAGTGCCTGCTCATATTTATTTTATTTATTATTTGTTTTAGAAGCTTCTAAATTTGCATATGAACTAATGAGAGAATCTCAGCTTTCAATGGTGGAACTTCAAGGAAAATAACCAGCACCAATGTCTTCAGTCTCCCGTGGCCCTTTCCAGAAGAGGAAAGCTGGGAAACGTGATTTTTAGACATTCTAAATATTTTAAAATTAAAAGCCAAATAAAAATGTGCCAAATGAAACTTGAAAAACATGCAAATTGTATTTATTTTTATGATGATTAAGAATAATAAAGCATGGCCTCTGCCCAGGCAGCTTTCCAGTGCTGCCGGGATGTACGACACAGAGCTGGCATCCAGAACAGAAATGCCCTGGTGTAATTTAGGTGTGTGTGCCTGAGAATCCATCCAGGGGCTAGGAGCTGGGATAGCTGGGGAGTGCCACGAAGTGGGGTCATGGGTGGGGGAGTTCTGACCCAACCAGCCGAGCTCGTAGTAAAGGAGCCACATGTGGTAATTAGTCAGATCTCTGCTGGATTTTCACTAATTGAGATTTCTCAGATGAACACAGTGATAATGTGCTACGTTCCATTGAAGGTAAAGCTAGAAAGGTGCAATATGCCACTGGAGTCCCAGCTCTGAGCAATTCAGTGCTGTTAAGGAGTGGTTTTTTTCTAACAGCAACACCAATCACAATGACAGAAAAAGTTCAAATTTGTGATGCTTCAGAACAAACTTCCACTGACTTTTCTGTGAGGACCTTCCTCGCTGAAAATCCCTGGAGGACTGGGTGGGGAGGTTGTGTTTTGGAGCGTCAGAGCCTTTCTGCACGTGTCCTGTGTCCCCTGGCAGGTGAGCTGTGCCTGGGCTCTCCTGGTGCTGGCGTGGGCACTGCCCCGAGCGTCGCCATAGGGACCGGGTTCTCCTCGTCAGTTCCAACAACTTCATGTATGATTAATGTTAATTGCCCATTTTGCATGGATGACTTTTTTCCTGCTGCTGAATTGGCTCCTGTTGCCTTTGATGTGGCCGGTGATCCAATGTCCTGCCATGGCCAGACAAGAGATCAGTTTGCCAGCGCCGAGAGGAGACAGAATCAGGTTGCTGCGGGGTCAGGGTTTGCTTCTCTTCTTAAACACTGAAAGGTCAAGCAGAGTTTAACTACCACTGGCATCTTTGAAATGTTGTAATAAATGCCAAAGCAAGGAGATTATTTTAAATCCACGCTACAACTGAAAATCTGAAGGTAACAGGGAAGAGTTTTAACTCATCAAGATGTTACATTTATTGGTAAAGACTTCAAAAAGTACCTTGCACAATCACTAGGGGGTATTTCATGATCTTTGAAGAGAGAAAAAAATTTAATTTCTGGTTCCTGTTCTAGTTCCAGGAAAGTAGCTAAGATTGAGGATGTGTGCTTTATTTAGCTTTTTTAAGTGTTATTTTTGTTGTATTTTTATTTTTTTTACTTCTGAGCACTCGCACCACTTACTGCCACTATTATCAGGGCAGTTTACACAGCACATCATATAGTACTTCAGTATTTCTCCTTTAAGCCTAATAAAATACGTTGCTATTGAAGAAATCTGTGATACATATGAGAGCTTCCTAAATCACAGGTCTAGCATATTTTTGTACCAAATAGCTCCAGCCTCACGAAATCAATAATTAATTTATTAACTGGATCTTTTTGGGAAAAAAAAAAAAACAACCCAAAATCAGCAGTCCTGGCGCGGCTGCCTCCTGCCAATTCATAAATAGTTGATGACAAAAATGAAAAGTGTAGAAGTAAAATTCAAATCTTAACGATCAAAGTATCGGGTACCTCATCTATCACAACTTGGAATAAACATATCACAGAAAGTGTCATCTCTCATTGACACTGCAAAACATAATGCTTTCCCCTGTTATCTAGCGAGCTGCCAAGGCTACAGAGTTTATAGGCTGCTAAGATAACGTGCTGCTGGTAATCCACTTCACTTGCAGAAATATGAAGTACTGTTGAAATATATTTCTACTTGGTTTATTCTGTGCTCTCCAGAGGGTAGGATGCTATTTCAGTTCCTCTAAAGGAGCGCAGAGAATGAAAAGCAAAACATCAGGATAAATTATGCTAAATGGTGGACTAGACCCCAGAGGAAATCATGCTTCTGTGGTACAGTATCCCGCCATTTATCTTACAAATGTTACATCTAATGTTAATTTTGTAAAGGGAAAGCATTCAAAGGTTCATCTGATCCTTTTAATAATAGTTTTAGTGCTATAGTGTTATTTGTGGAACTCCTGCCATCATAACTAACTTTCCTAGTTTTGGCAGACCATTAATACAGAAAAAATTTTGGGCTACTAATACGTAACATTTTATTTCACAAAACACAAATAACCTAGTAATTACACTCCAAAACTTAACAAATAATTGCCAGCAAGCAATTACCATTCAATTAAAGAGTAATTACATGGTTATTTGTGCCCTGTAAAATAAGGCATTACTGAAATCAGTAGCGCAATCAATATTTTAGCAGAAACAGGATGCTGCAGTGATGGACCTTTCAACCTGTGCTGATTAAATTGTCATCCAAATAACAGTTTCCTAGTTAAATCACCACGTGTTTATTTGTCTTGATTAATATGCAAATTCTCTTCTGATTCTAGTAAATCTCCTACATTTAAAAGCACAAAAGTAGAGCACTGTCATACATCAGCAGTGATGTGCTGCGTGTTTCCACTGATTAATTACATTTCACGAAGCATTGATGAATTTGTGGATTCTGTGAAATATGGTTGTCTATAATGAGCATGAAATAGAGTTACAAAAGATGGAGCTGATCAGTAACTTTAGACAATCACAAAAATAACTTCATTTCATGTATTGATTCAAATTAAAAATCCTTGCGATATCGAGGGAATATATAAAACTTTGAGAGAAAAAAATAATAAAATTAGCTCTCGACAGGAGTGGAAAATAAAGAAGAAAAGAGACATTAATGAACAATTTCTCAACATTTTACTGTATAAATTTCAACTGCCAAATATACTGCTCAAAATGTAATTTATTTTCTGACAAATTTAATTTCATCCAAAATTTAAAAAATGAACAACATTCAGATTAGTTCATTTTTCTCTTTCAAGAATTAGTGATTTTGTGGGGGTGGGGTGGAGAGGATGACAAGAACAACTACATAACCATGGTGTAAATGCAGGTAAAAACCCAAAACCTCCAGTCATCCTCACTTTCAAGTAACTGATGACCCAAGGAGTTCTTGGGTTTTGAGAAATGCTAACAGAACGTTAATCAGTAGAGACTTTATTTAGGAAAAAGAATGAGATTCCTGAAGGTATACATGAGAAACAATGCTGTACTTTTGTTTTAGCCTGCATGGTCTTCACTTGGGACCATAAATTTTATTTTACAAAGTTCTTAAAAGATACCCATAAACTAGCAGTTTCTAACTGAATTAATACCTAATTTAGATTTGAGCAGTTTTCCATCTACAGAGATCTATTGATGGCAAGTACGAAATTTGTGTAGAGATTTTAGACTCTGAAAGATGCGTTTAAAGTTGTTTGAAGGTGATTGTTCCTGTTTATGCCTCCTTTGTTACCAATGAGGAAAAGATTTTTCTACACTTCTTGAATATGTAACCTTCTTGAATGAGAGAAAGGAAAATGTGAAAAAGAAAATGCAGTAAAAGATCAGGGTGACAAAAGATGAGCAATAATATTAAATAAAGTTAATATTTATATGCTAATGCTATTAGCATTTATATGCTAATACTTACATAATCACAAATTATGTCTTACTCTCCCCATATGATAATTCTGCTTGCCTTGGGTTTACTGTTCAGTATTAGCAATGTCAGCTGAATTGTGGAGGTTGCATAGGTTTTAAATAGTAAATGTGAAATTTGGGGGATTTCTAGACCATGTGGGAAGACAAGAGGGGATACTGGGGGAGTGTTGAGACACGGGGCAGTGACATTCCGTGGCTGGGTGGTGCCAGCAGCACGTTGAAGTAAATCCCATAAAAACCTTCAATCTGCTGGTCCTTCGTGCATATCTTACTGAAAACCCACAATTCCGAGCAGACATTCGTATCCTGTCTCTGTGAAATTCCTGGTTTCATGCTTAAACAGAAGTGCCAGAAAATTTGTTTCTGGCCCAAACTGGAAGCGTTTGGGCTCAGATGCGTCACTTTGTGCGAGTTCTGGTGTCCTCCCAAGCTGACGGCGTTGATTCCTGGTGGGTGACACGTCTCTGGGAATGTCCAGGGAATCCAGCTGGAAGTGGGAGGTGTCTGGGGGGCTCTGGCATTCCTGTCCTTGGCAGGGAAGCAGACACAGGGCACTGCAAACTGCAGAGCTCGGCGTTACAGACCCAGACAGGTCCTTGCAGGTGTGTCACAGTCAGCTGTGAGCAGCATCCAGCCTGCAGTTTTTCATTTAAGAGCTGAGATTAAATTAGAGACAAAGGACTTAGGTTTTATTTGAACAGATTCAGCTGGGAACAACAATTCCATTCAAATTATCATGGCTACAGCTGTATAACTCAGCCCCAAATCCGGGCCCTAGGAGTTACTGCTTTATAGGAATACTCACTAAAAGGGATTTCGGTAGGATGGAAGGACACTTTTTTCCCTTCAGTCCATCAGACCCCCCAAAAGGACCCCAATCCCAGAGAACCCAAGTGCTGTGTTTTCCCATGGAACTTCCCTTGCCTGTGGAAGAGAGGAGGATAGAAATACAGTCAGCAGGGCCCTGGAAGGGAATGGAGTAAGTTTTTGATGTGAACTTCCCTTTCTTCATCTCTTGGTCTTTCCACGTGGGTCAGTGCTCAGGCACAGCTGTCACATCTGCTCGTGGTCCATGCTGGGAGACACCTTAAGCTGTGCTCTGCTCAACCTGTGGGCCACGGGTCGTGCTCAGAGCCATCAGCACGAGCTGCTGTCAGGGCAAAAACTGCACAGCCAGGCCTGAAGCTCCACAGCCTCCCCTCCTCATCCTCCGAAAACGCAAATCATAACTAAAAAGTCTCTTCGTAAAATCTTTTAAAGCTGTTTGTTGCATTTTGAGAATGTTTTCCTTATATTAATACCAACATACGGAGTTTTCTGCGAAAGATTTGTTAGTATTTGAGCTCGAGTAGAAAATGTTTTGTTGTTTTGTTGATTGAGCTCTTCCACTGGAGAAAGCTGCTAATTTTAGCTGGTTTGTAGGGTTTTTTTCAGAGACAGTAAGTGCCAGCTAAGCATTTACACATGCCTGTGGATTACAGGCTCCTGTAATTCAAAAGAACAATGATTCCTGTTTGTTCAAAACCCCCACGTATCAACCTAACACTGTCTGTTAGACAACTTTGTTGTGCAGGGGATGATTTCAGCAGGTGATTTTAAATAGAGAATGCATGTGTGCATCAAACTTCCCGTGGAAATCAAATGCTCTTATTTTAGGTTTACTTTATTATAGCCCAGTGGTTCTTGTAGCAGGCTTTACTGCACAGCCATCATGGTATGATAAACAACTGAATGCATCAAAAAGAAAAATGGAAAAAATACTGAATAAAATGAAATTCAAAATGGACAAACCCGAAGCTAAAAAGAGGGGGGGAATGGTTTTATAGAGATAAAATAATAAACCAAAAAAATGATTTTGTGCTACTTTGATGTACAGTAAAACAAAATAACACTAGCACGGTGTGAAAAATGAACAGGTTAATGGTACCTCTGTGGAGTGCTGCTGGAAGTTGTCCTCATTTAAATGCAGAGTTTGTCGCACATTGATGGAAGGCTTTGCCACTGTAACTTGATAGAGTGAAGTTTAACTTAAATTTCTTTGTGAACTAGAAGTCATTTTGGAAATGCTTTCTATTCAAACCTCATTCATTGTTGCAGCTTAGTTATTTTATACAGTGTTTCACTCTATGTTGTCAAAAGCTCTATTATTCAACAGAGTAAAATCTGTTTTGACCAAAGAGAAGCAGCAATACTTTTCCAAACATGAGGAGGCTGCATTTTTATTCGATGGCTTGGGGAAGAGTCGATTCAGATGGTTTTTTGGCCTGTAAATCTGTGTTCTGATGGCAGTGGAGGATGGGGACATACAGACACACTGATGTAAAGGTGATAGCTGAAAACAAGAGTTCAGTGGAACCGGTCTGTTAATGGACCTTTGACATTTTGGATTAAAATCTGCAGCCATAATTCAGAAACTGGTGAGTTTTTTGGCAGGTCGTGCTAACACTTGGTTTAGTCTGTAGTAGTTAAACCCACCAGTCAGTCTGTGAAGGTAAGTGGTGAGCTTTGCAAAGCTCAGGCTTAAGTTATTGCTGCCCTTAGAAAGAGGCAGGGACCTGCCATGGCCCAAAGATAAGGTTTGAGGGGATGTTGCATTCAGTGTTTCAAGAACTCACCTTCAGGCATCACAGCTTGTCATTTTTTGTGGTTCAGGTGAGTGGCACAGGCTTTGGAGCACTCGCTGCTATGACCCCTCTCCAGCAGGCACCTGTGGGGTCATGGAAGCCTTGGATAATGGAAGACCTTACCGCTGGCTCATGTGAAACCTGTGCAATTCTTCAGTGTTTAATCAAGCCATTTTTCTTTTTTTTTTTTCCCTAGGCAAGCACCTCTAATATTTATTTCCGCGTATCGCTGCCGGTTCACGTGTTTTATACCAATCGATGCCGTGTGTAGGAAGCAAACACTTCACAAAGAAAACGTTGTTTTCATTTGTGCTCTTGTCCCAGCAGCTCCCGCCCAGGAAGACCCCCCAAGCGCTCCCTGGGAGTGGCGATCCAGGAAAATGCACGGCTGCTGCCCCACGGAGTCCCAGGCCTCTTATCACCGGGGCTTATCTCTCCGACAGGTAATAAAATCCATCAGATGATCAGGCTCATCTCTTCATACTGCACAGCAGTTAAAATAAACTAATATTGATCTAACTGCCTTGTCCTTCAGGGCTTTCACAGGCTTTACCAGAGGTTACATTATTGGATTTTTTTGAGCGTTCATGAAAACTCTGTTTTGTTGCTGCAGTGACTGAAATCTAATGGATTTGTAATTTAGTTCTTTATTAATTGTAATTTCCTTACAGGAAATTCCATTAAATGTGTTATTTTAGTAAAAGCAAAAAAAAACCCGAAAACCCAAAAACAACCTGAGAAGCTGAACTATTGTCTGGGAGGCCTGTGAGAGGCATTTCTTCCTTTGAAATGCGTGTATGTTTTAGTTCTCGTGGGATCTGAGCAGCGTGGCTAATGCCTGGTGTATTGTAACCCCATTAATGTGTGCTGGGGAGAGACAGAGATGCTTGTACGAATTACAGAAGAAACACTTGAAAAGCACATAAGTCCACGTTGCCACAGTGCATTGTGCTTTAATAATCGGCTTTCAGTATCGTAAAGTGAAAAAGCTAGCATGAAAATATGTGGAATTATAAATATAATTTAATGCATAGTATTTAATTTCACTTCATTAATTTATTAATAGGGTTTAAATTAAATCTTGTGCTATCCTGATGAGTGTTTTAATTTTTTATTAATTGCTTTATGCTAAAGGTAAGTTGATTTTCATAATAAGGCTATATTCACAGGCTGTATTCGTAAAAGTAATTGCTTTAATATTCAACAGGCTTAGCAGTTTTAGGACTGCTGTCAAAGTCCAGCCTAAATAAACTGTAACTCCATAATAACCAAACCTAGTGAAGTGTTTAGGAGAATATAAAGTCATAGAATACGTAACAGGAAAAGCAGAATTAAAAAAAGATCCATGCTGGGAGTAGAATGCCAGCTCTCCTGCTCTCACAGATCACTGTGCTTGCAGAACCTGTGCGCTGCAACCGAGTGACACAGCGAGAGCTGGAATTTCCCTGCAGCTCCAGGTGTCCCAAGGGTGTCACAGGGAACCAGAACCTTCCCCGTGGAAGGGGGATAAAGAACATTCCCAAGCAATAGTCCCAGCAGCCGTAGCTGGAGCAGTTAACAAAGTATGGAAGCGTTTTGCCAGCGCCTCGTGCCACGGTTGGGCTGCTGCAGCTTCACGCTCTGCTCGTGTTTGTGCCAGGGATCCAGAACTGTGATTTCCCTTCTCTAGTTTATAAATGAGGGAGTTTTTAGTATCTCTGTCGTGTTCTCAGCTCAGGAGTTTCATGGATTTGTTGTTTATGTTATTGCTGATAGGCAGGAAAGCACGAGAGCCTCCTTGCACTGATAAGTTCTTCTCTGAAATCCAGAATATTCCGTATTACTTTTCCACTCTGTATGTGTGTTTGCAAATAGGACACCAAATCACGCAGACTGCCGTGTTGCTTTAAACTGGGGAATATTTTAGCATGCAGCGTGCTGGGGATGAACAGTGAAGTATCACAGACACACTCTGTGTCTCACAGATATTTTGAGTAGAAGATTATGAAGTTGAATTTCCAGGCTGTTGGGAGTTGTCTGGAGCCTGAAGTGTGAGTGGGCTCCGTCCCCCTGTATTTAGCACGCAGAGGGAGGGGTCTCTCTGGGGTGTCTTCCAGGGCAGCCCCCTCCCTGACCTCGGGAAAACCTCGGTGTAACCGAGAGTCCCAGACAGTGTGCCTGGAGCAGCCGGTGGGGTTTGGGAGCAGCCTGGAGGCGGGGGAAATGCCCGTTTCAGAGTGTGGTGGTGTCGCCGGGGGCTGCAGACAAGGAGGGTCCCCGTGGCTGAGGCGGCCCCGACGCCAGCAGGACAGCTCCTGAGCACTGTCACTCAGGGCCACAGCTCCCCAGAGGCTCGTGGGGCTTGTCTTGTTCCTAAGGAAGGAATGGGGTGAGAGCTGGGGGAGCTGCTGGGCAAGGGAAGGTGCCAAAAGAGCCCCTTGCGAACTCCGTGGGGATTTGAGCTGTTGTGGGTCTCAATGGAGCACCCCAGACATGAAGCCCCCAGTAGCTGCATTTATACTTCTTCATACTCAAATTATTGATTGCTTTGCTCTGGGTGCCTTCAATACTTTGGGATTGGATTCTTTCGTTCGGCTGAAATATGAGCAAAATGGGTTTTAACACTTGTCACAGAACAGAGGTTTTTCTTCCAGATTTCCAAATGGTGGGCAATAGACTGGAATAAAAGCTGCTCCCAGCTCCCATGGGGATGTTTGGATGCCTGTGGGAGGGGAGCAGGGCCAGGACTGAGGAGAGTCTGCAGCCTGGTAGGGTTGGGTCCATCTCTTCCAGAAAAGCAGAGGCTGATAGGGAGGCAAGAAGGAGTTTTTACATCTTGAGGACTTCTTGGTTATCTGCTCCCTGTAACTGCAGTGTAATTGCCTGAAACATTTCTTGTGCATGTCTTCTTGTCCTTGATAATCCTCAGGTCTGATCTTGCCCATTCTTCCTACAGCACAGATCTGCAGATGTTAGTGTTAGTCTGCCTACATTATTCTAATTAAAAAAAAACACAACTCACTGTTCTTATGTGGTGCCATCATTTGCTGTGTCCAGCTTAGCAGCTGAATTTTCTTCAGATAAGCTCATTTTAGTAACAGGCTCCACATCAGCAAACGCAGCGTGATTCATCCACCATTGCATTTTTTCATTTTTACCTCCTCTTCAGCCTGCTGTCAAGTTAAAGTGGAGGCACTGGCGTCCAGGCTGGCTCTTGGTTAGATGGATGGGTCTCGAGAAGTCGCAGCTCTGGCTGCAGAGCTCGCAGCTCTGTCTGGAGGGGGTATTACAGAGTGATGATTAGTAACTTCCTGCAGACTCAGACGAGCCATCTGTGTTTCCACTCCTTGAAATGTGCTGTTATTTTCATCACCCATTTGGTTTGTGTCAGCTCAGTTTACATGGTCATTTTCACGTAATAAACAGGTAGTTAAATTAGGCACACTGCATTTCCCAGTGTGGAGGGTATTTTTTTGACCTCTTGGCACAGTGACCTCCATCTACTCTTATACCTAAGCAACGTGTGAAGGAGCTGCAAGTGAAGCCTCGACCTTTTTAAATGTTTGTAGGTACTTTCCAGCTTGGGGGAATGGGAATATTTGGGTTACATCTGGGTTACTGCTGTGCCTGAGAAAGATGAGGTGGTGTGTGTGGGATGCACGCTGCTGGGAAGGGCTGTGGAGGCAGCACAGGCACCGTGCCCCACTGCGTCCTTCGAGAGCTGATGTTTAAGCACTGCCCGTTTTATGTGAACTTAGGAGAAAGTGTTTTCCTTTCTGTACTGGTGTAGGAAATGTGGGAATCAGCGTGGTGCCCCTGCCTGCTGTGAGGGCAAAGCTTAAAAACCTGCGTGTCACAGAGGGATGGTCATCAAAGGCTCAGTCCTTCAAACAATGCCGTGGGATGAAGTGACATGAACAAAAAAAAGGCTTTATCTCCATTAATGTACAAGTCTTTATCATCAGTGTATCTTAACAAGACAGCTGGGACTTATCTGTGGAATAGATTCTCAAGGAAGTTTTGGGGTCTGAAGCACTAGTTTGCTGTGTGGAGAGAAGCTGAAATCTGTTCCATGATTGAAGCCAATGGTTCAGTGAACTGTTCATATGGAATGAAGCTGAAAGAGTGGTTGGATCTTCGGATAGTTATCTCTGCAACTCCAGTCCTCCTACCTCTCATTTAGGCTGTCCTCAAATAACATTAGAAAACCCCTCTGGCTTCACTGCAATTTTTCTCTGCTCAGGCTGTAGAATGGCTGCTGTTATTTCAATAAAAACATTTTGAGGGCTCTTTCATTTTGTCTTCAAGGTACTGGAGAGGGTGGCTCATGGAGAAAATCATCCTGTCAGTAGAACTTTGTCAGATTGTGGTACAGGGCACGCAGCTGCTGTGTGGGGCAGCTTTTCCAGGCAGAAGGATGGGATCTCTGTGAGTGCACATGGGCTGGGTCCTGCAGCTGGAGCTGGCAGACGTGGGAAGGGTGGGTGTCAGGGGGATGATGGGCACGAGCCTGTTTGAAACATTCCTGTTGGCATTTTCTGGGCTGTGCTGCCGTGGCAGCCTGGCAGGGCTGGCAGGGGACAGCTGGGAGGTCAGCAGAGGGATCACAGCGAGGATTTAGGGCTGGGAGCTGCCGAGGGCTCAGCACAGGGATGGGAGGGAGCCTGGCTGGTGGGGAAGCGCATGAGAAGAGGGAAAAAAGGCATTTTCAAGTGGATCCTCAGACAGAAGCAAACCACCTGCATTGCCAATGTGTAAGATAAGCTGCTGTTTTCATTATCAGCTGCATTAGTTTCACCCCTCTTGAAATGATTCTTCTTTTATTTCATAAGCAGTTAAAATAGACACTTTGTCTAGAGTTTTTAAGAATGCGGTGTTTAAAATATTGACTCATTTGTACAGATACAAATGCTTTTTTCAGAATGGTTTTGTCTTATTAATAGTTAAAAGAATCTGTTGTGAACTTAATAGTTTCGGGTAATTAATAATTCAGTGGAGTTAATATTTTAATAGGTGCACCAAGTCACATCATTGTGGGACTCAGATAGAGCAGCTCACAGGATATGGTAACTTTATGTGTTCCTTCCATTCAGCAGCGACAGCAGCAGGCACCTAGTCTTTGTACAGAAAAGGGAGGATAAAACGAGATTTGCTGCAGTCTTTAGGCATTTCGATGTGGTATCTCCATGCTAGAGGAATGAAGGAGTCTGGAGGCTTTTGCGGTCTCTGGTGCCAGTTGTGTTTATCAAGGTGGGCACACGAGCCAGCACAGGCTGTGGCAGCTCCTGCTGCCAGCGATCCCATGGACCCTCTCCTCACTTCCAGCATTTCACTGAACATTTCTCTCTGTTTACATCCTGTTTCTGTGGCTCATTTCGCTGTTTACAATTACCCTTTTTTTTTTTTTCAGTTGTCATAGGTGACATTTGAAAGTTCCATTTATAATGAGAAACATATGCAGGACTTTGTCATTGTTGGCATTACCTGGCTTGGTAGAAATTATTATTTTTAATCAAAGGCAAACACACTGATTAAGGATGCCACAACACTCCTCTGCCTATGGGGAATGTTAACACTTTATAAATTGTTCTTGGTGACAATTCAGTAGTGAATTACTTTGATATATATGGCTAATAAATTAATATGATTAAGTTAATGAGTAGTACAAGTGTTGCCAAACTCCACTCGTCGGGCTTTTAATGCTGCTCCACATTTGCAGCTCGAGCTTCCCCCTGTGGTGAGAGGATCAGTGCTACCTACGCACTGTCATTGTGATAAATGGCATATCCCACAGTGCCCTGCACTCCATCTGCTGTGTCCCCAAAATGAGAAATATTTTATACAAATCACACACTCAGAAGCTCAAAGGACTGTAGAAAGATCTATTTTTTCAAACAATAATAAAAATGCATACGTCTCTTTAGCAACTCTTCATTTTTACTGTCATAATGAATGCAGATAGATTTGGGAAATGAAAGCTCGTGTGAGTAACATAGGAAAGTTATCCACTACACAGTAAAGCTGACAAATAAGTTACATGTGCGCTCTTTCATTTTATCATGAAATGTTCTTAGATAAAAAATGATGTTAGAACATCTATTTAACTGGATTTTAAAATTAAAGACCATGTGTGCAGCATGATTGAGTACCACCCATCTCATGGCAGCAGATTTCTGTGCTGAAGGGAGCCTGAATTGGAGTGAATGAGGAATGCAGGATCATATCATTACTCTTTTAATACAGCCATTCAGTAGAGTTCTGATAATATGAGAACTGTACTTGGTGGCTGTGAGTCACTCAGTTCCTCTCTTTCCTTTTCTCTTCAATATTATCTTTCTTTAAGGATCCATTTTCAGTGTCTGCTCTGTCGGGTGGGACATTATGTTTTTGACAAATGAATAGCTAAGCTGTTGAGATTTTGCTGAACGGTTAACCTTGTTGTAAATTTAATTTACACTTAGCCTCAGCTACTAATTACTGTCCAAGAAGTGTGAAGCTCAGCAATATACTTCGATTTGTATGCATTTGTAAAAATTTTCTTTTTTAAATTTGATCCTACTGAGTTCCTACGTCTTTAGAGATAACAAAGTTCAACCAGGGTGGTCACACTGAGAGAATTAAGGCTGTATCATCTTGACACTCAGGGCAGGGCTGCACTGAGCTTGCCTCGATTTGCAGATGGAAGGGAATCGTTTGAAAAAACCAGCTGAAGTGTCACAGGGTTAGCAACACCAGTAAGTTTTCATCTCTCTGTTTTTAGGATCTATGACATCCTTTTCTACCAGCTTCTCTGTTAGTCTCTTGTCTCGTGGCACTGAGGTCTGTAGTGATCAAGACCTGTCTGCTTCTCTCTCTCTCTCGTCTTCAACTGACTTCGAAACCTTTTTAGCTCTTTCAAGTTATTGTTAAGAAGTGCCTTAAAGTCATAAATAGCATCAGGAGGTGTGAAGGATTTGCCTTCAGCACTCCCTGTTTTCTGGGGGACTGTTTTGGCAATAACACTATTGTAATTGAATTGGTTTTGTTAGGTTTTATTTTCCTTTACAGTAACTTTGATAAAGTTGAACAAATAGTTACCAGTATCACAAACAAGTGTAGTTAAATGCATCAGTGTGTTTGGGTAAGATTCCCACACTGACTGCATTTTATGTATCCAGCAGTATTTCAAAGACTTGCTAGACTCAAGTTATCTACACACACTTAAATTCTTATTTCTGTGACCTAAAACTAAATAGGTACAGTTTTAACTGGAAGGAAAATACAGCTCTGGTTGCAGAAGGATACTGATCCATCATCTACTTGCAACGCTAAAGGCTGCTATATTTGCATAAATAATACTCTCTTGAAGTGCAGCATTCAGATCTCCATTAGATGGGAGCAGTGTGGTTTCCTAAAGGAAAGCTTTATAAAGCTGTATTTTGGCAAAATTCTTGTATGACAACACTGGTGCAAGTTATGCAGGAAAAAGAAGACAACAAATCTCGCTGGATTAAAAAATAGGTGTGATGGGTACTTAAATCCAGGTGGTTCCATACTTCTGGTCAGGTATTGAGAACTTTCATTGTGATTTAACTGCTCTTGTGCTCTGGTCCTTGTCCTGCAGTCGTGGAGTCCTACCCGAGGGAAATGCTTCAGTGTGATTCAAGATCAGGCAAACAAATAATCCCATTGATTTGGTTTGGATTACTTGGTGTCTTAAGCAGAAGTGTTTTCCTACTTCCTATGGAGGTTTGGAGAACAGGTTCTGTGAGGATTCTTTGCAAAATTGCAGCTGCGGTCGGAGCCTGATCCCAGCATCACACCTTGGCTGCACAGAATGGGCTCTGCTCTCAGCCCTTCCCAAGCAGGAAAATGTGATGCCAAGGGCTGGCAGCAGATTGGGATTTGTGATGAGCAGGAAACATCTCTTCCTGAGCACTCTGGAGAGGTGCACGTTTCTATTTGGAAGCAAGAATGACTAAAATAGATTTCACTGCCTGATGGCTCCCATTAAGTGACTGGGCCTGTGGTAGGATTTCACTGGAAATGTATTTGTGTTGTATAAACTGTTTTATCACGATAAACATTAATTGGTGTAAAGCAAAACAAGCAGATTTAATGAGTGTAGTATTGTGCACCATCCTCTGCTGAACAGAGAGGCCTCTTGGCTTGCTGGTGGCAGCTGCTGTTGCTGATCCTGGGTTGTACCTGTTTGAAAGATAAATGTAGGGCTGCAGTTCTGGAGGATTCAATCTAGAAAGCAAATTCATGCTGAAAATCCTTTGTAAAAAAAATAGAAATTCCTCCAGCTACCAACCTCCTGTGACTTGAATGTGAAAAGCTGCACTTCAGAAAGAGAAGCGTTTTATATAATACATGTCTGAATATAAATGACAGACATTTTATTAGGAAAGGAAAGCCTTTATTAAAATATAATGATCTACATTGTTTTTATGTAATCTAATGAATTACAGTAAAAGCCTGAGAAATGAGCTGGAAAAGGTAGAGTACTCTCCCATGAAAGCAAGCTATGATAACCTTTTTGTAATTCTTTAACATGTTGAAAGAGTATTTCTACACAGACTTATTAAATTAAGCAAGGTCACCTTTTCATTTTATTAACAGAATTAGTTTGCCAGATCATGGACTTTGATTCTGAAAAATGTAGATGAATCATGCGCTAACACATGTCAAGTAGAAAATTGGTTGTAAAATGTTAAATCATTTTGATGCACATTACATCTTTGTTTTTACTGTTGAACAACTGTAAAAAATAAAATGCTTAATTACTGGTTTTTTGCATTTGCATATTGATTGGATGTGCTTTAATAGTAATAATATTTCTGAGTGGATTATCTCTCCTGGCTGGGACAGTCTCAATCTAATATTTGCATAAAAGGAAGAAAATACTCTCTTCAATAGCAGTATAAAATTTTGTTCCTTTGACATACGGTATACAGTCATTACCCTTAAAGGTTAGCTGTAAATAATAACCAGTGAAACTGGACATGTGCTTAAAGAGGAGCACATATATTACATTTACCAGTCTGACCCCAGTTCAGCAGAGCAGGAATAAAACTGACATCGTGTCATGCAAGTTGTTCTGATGTGTTCCCAAATCTCTGCTTGTATATTACAGTCTTTTTATATCAGATGTGTGAGGAGGAACATTATAGTTAACGGCTGTTTCATAATTTTAATGTAAAATCTGCTGTAATTGTTTATAAAGAATTTCGTAATCATTCCTAGCTAAGAAAAAATGTTATATATTTCTGGTCCCTCGGAACGACTTTGTTTTCTGTCTTTGCCTCTGTCACCTCCTTTGTTAAAAAAGAAGCAAGGCACAGGTTCTTTGCTGGGATATGCAGCAGAACTGAGAGAACATGCCAGCAGTAGCCCCAAGCTCTCTGTAAATAAGGGAGTGGGTGGAACAGGTTATTTTCATGGTCCTTGTACGGTTTCAGGTGAAAATAGGCAGATGTGCAGCTGTAGCTGGGTCTCACGCGAGCAGGAGGCCTGGTCCTGGTGCTGTGGGTGCACTTGGCTCGGCCCTGGCAGTCGCAGAGCAGGTGACTTGATTACACTGAAATCAGGCAGAAAATGTCCTTTTCCGGCCACTCGAGTGAATCAGTCAAATTATCGAGTGGCAAAACTAATTCTATGCCTTGGGCCGTCAGAGCTGCCACTTCCTGTAAGTCAGGGCTTCCCTTAGTGTGAAATTGTTTTTTATTTTATTCTCTTTCATTTATTATGCTTATTTCAGCTAACCCACTCGGTGAATGTGAATTGCCAGTACACCAGAGCTGTTGCAGATGTGCAGCCTTCTCATGCCTTGCTGGTGAAATAGGACTGGTCTCTTTTTAAGGCACTCCTGATCTGTTATGATCTATACATTTAAAGTAATATTTCACTTCTTCAGATGAGAACTCAAATGAGGAGAAGAGCTTGAATATGGTTTAAAATTAACTAAAAGTGCATATGGCTGAGCTCTGGTTTTAAAAGCACTTACAATTCAGATGGGTCACATTTTTAAGAACTAGAACTGTATCTGCAGAGAATTGTAGGCCATTAAGTACTAGTTAATTTGAATGACTTTGACAGAAAAAATTCTCCTTTGGAAAGCACTGAATATTGTTTTCCAGCAGTAAAAGATTGCCTTCAATTCTGGCAGAAACAGAGCTGAGATCTGCTCAAAGCACTCATACAGGTGATATACCCTAGGCAGTAATTGGGTGTATAATTCTGTCCAAATGGCAATCCCTCATCTGACTGTGCCCTCTGGTACACAGCATTAACATCTTCCAATGAAAGAAGAGCAAAACATATGGAGACTTTTATTTCAAGCAAAGAAAAATCAAAAAAGAATAATGAGGATAAAAACTAAAGTGCCTGTGGTGATGGGCAAGGCAAGTTACAGGGGAGCTGCTACAGCAGAGTGCTTCAGAACAGCAAAGCAAAAACAGCCTGAAGGCACCTCCCAAAGGCATCCAAATATAGGCTTCCTACATGTGCAGGACAAAGACTGGGAGATGCACATGTATCAGATGCTAAAACAAAGAGGCATCGTGCAGGAGAGGCCAGAGAGATTGCTTTAACTCCTGCTCACACAGAGCTTGGAGCTGATGGGTGGAAGGAAGCAAAAAGAACGGAAAGTTGAAAGGCTCGTACTGTGATTAAGATGGATGCATTGCTGACAGTGTCAGAGCAACAGCTGCTAAATCTAGGAGGCACTTGAAAGAGCCTCTCCGTTTTGTTAGGTATGGAAGTCAATAGGTTATTTGGGCTAAGAACACCCTATTATTCAAATTCAGCTGACCCAGAAAGCTTTGCCTTCTCACAGTGGCAATTTGGAGGGCTCTGCCCTAGTTTGTTTAGTAGTTGCCTTGTCCTGTGGAGTCCTGTGTAATGTATGGATCTATTGATCTCAAGTTTTTTTCCTGAAATTCATTAGATTAGTCAGTGTAATGCTTCAGAACGCTGTTTTGTATTTGTAGCTGGGTTAGATTGCTGAAAACTCGTCAGCAGAATCTCTTTTTTAAATCTATTAAACGTCAAGGAAATGCACCATGAATTGTTTTTGCCTTCCTGTTTTGGAACTGGTTCATTACAAATTTTAATTACAGATAATATTTCTTCAGAGTAGCTTATCAGTCTACATTAGCTAAGCATGAGTCCTAATCCTGTTGAGAATATGTGTTCATTTATGGGAAGTTTTCACTGTAGATTGGCCTCAGGAAAATATCCCGGGAAGAGTTTTTTTGCCCATTGATGTGGACACATCCTTCCCTTTCTGTTGTGTCTCTGCTGATCTCCATTTTTCCTTGCATCATATTGCTCTGCCTTTCTGTTTTTATTTTTTTGCCCTTGGCTTTTACGTCTGCACCACAATTTGTGTTGACCTTGAGGTTGCCCTCAATTAGCTGAGCCATTCCCATAGCATGGCCCACTCCAAAATCCTCTGCACCCAGCTCCTGATTGGAAAAGCAAAGCCATCCTAGAAGCTGCTCCGTGACCATTTTTCTTTCCCTTTCAAGTTAGTGTTTATTTCCAGGCAATAAAGAGAAGGGGTGATACAAAAGAGATAGAAATAGGAAGCAATAAATCCTGGGGTTGCTTTGGGTGGGTTTCCTGTGCTCAAACCAGCCCTGTCTGTGCCACCTGCAAAAGGAGGAGGATTGGGAAAGGTTGGGATGAGAGATAAATCTCATCCCTGAAAGTTCAACAAAGCTCTTGAGATCCAAAGGTTGTCTGCCAGGGATCAGGAATTGGAGGAGGGATGGTCAGAGACACGTTCAGATTCTGATCTTTGGAGCAGCGCTGGTCTGAAGCTGTATTTGTGTGACAGCCCTGCAGAACCTCTGTGCTCATACAGTGAAAATGGTACTGAGATCAAAATTGCTTAGGAGACACTAAAATATGGCTTAGTTTTGGGATTTGCTGCCTGCATAGTTTTCAAGGCTGAGATGATTAGGCACTGTGTTCATTGAGGAGCTAGTTGGTCTTGGTATTGAGCTGATTTTCTGTTTTCCTGTTCCACAGCTCAAGGTCTCCAAATAATGGGTGAACTGTGACATCTAATGTTATCACTCGTGTATTTTCACTTGGTGATAGCCAGTAAGACAACTGCAGTACTTGCCTCATCTGCGTCATCAAATTCTGGTCTTACACATTCGTGAAGTTATAAATGGAAATTTTGCAATGGATTTTCTGGGATGCCATTCAGCTGTGATCGAGGGAGCAGTTAAATATTGTGGTGAAACGATTTTCCACAAATACAAAGCATGCATAACCATCCCTTTTAAAATGTGCTCAAGAAACTTTGAACTGTTTCAGCCTCACCTTTAGGTTTTTTTTCAACTTTCTGCATGTTTATTTTACAAAGTAGAATAAAAGAAATTGGGCTTGTGTGTCTGAAAGGAGTTATCGAGATTAATTTCATCAAGCAGTTGGAATGAAATATAAATAACTTCCTCTTAGTCTTCATATTACATCTCCAATTAAAAATGAAACTTTTTCTGAAGTGCAGAATGTGTGCAGTGTTGGTTGATCTTGGTTTAACTGTGACTCTGAAGCTTCATCAGTGAAATTGATGAGATGGAGTAGGTTGATACTGATTTTGCCAGTCCAGACTTGGAACCATGTCAGTATTTACTACGGGTGGAGTAGTCTGTGTTTGCCCATTTCTGCACATTTAGAAGAAATACCACGAGCTGCTGATGCTTTACTGCTGGTTGGGTCATTTTCTGGTGGAGGGTGTGAACTTGTGCTGTGGCTGAGTGTTCCCTCAGTGTCTCCTACATTTGCATGAAGGTATACTGGAGTGTCTTATTTTCTCTATTTCTGTTTCATTCTTTGCTGGGAATTTCATTGGAGAGAATTAGCTATGCAATGTATGTATTAATCAGATTAACTTCTGATTTTTCCTTTGGATAGGAATGTCTTCTCAGTTCGAGACATTCATTGTGTTCTGTGATGAACAATGTCTTTAACTGAAAGGGAATTGAAATATCTTCTCTGGGTTAGTTTTAATTTTACTTAATGGATGAAGGAAGATGAAAGGCAGCCTCTTCTCCGGGGTTAGTTAGCATTAGAACTTTAACCTAATTAAGGGATTTGAGGTTTTTTTCTTTTAATAGTTTCAAAAAGTGAGACTGTTTAAGGCACGTCCAGGTGCCTGGCTCCTGGCACGGGCGTGGTCTGGGGACTCACTTGGCATCTTCTGGTGCCCCGTTCCCATCGTGCCCTTTCTGTGTGTCTGGGTTCTGACTGGCAGGTGTCTGTCATCCTGCTTCCACTCCTCCAAAATGATGCCAGCAGTTGGATTCTGCCACGTGGGGACTGACGAGGTTGATTAGTCAATAGATATGAAATATTTAGGTGGTGGAAAACGTGTGTAGTACAGTGAGGCCATGATTATTAGTCATGTCTTTAAAAAATCTTGCACTCAATTTCGGGGCATTCCGCCTACAGGAGAAGAGTGAGAGCAGATTTTTGCAGTGAAATTGCAGAGAACTGTGATAGATTAATTGAAGTTGCAGTCCCTCAACATTTGTATTCTATTTGGGATGTCACTTCCAGTAAGCTTTTTAGAAATGTAGTGGTGCAAATGGAGAAGTTTCAGCAAATTCTAAGTGTAACAATGAAGACTTTTGTTCTTCATTAAACCGTTTCTTGATGTTTCCAGATAGATTTTCATCTAAACACTTGCTAATCCCAGAGCTCTGACAGGCAAGGCCTGCTGAATTAGGCCAACTTCTGCTACAAATAGCTGCTGCACATGAAACAGTAATCATTGCTTTCCAGTCTATTATTAGATTGACTTCATAGGGATTGCTTTTTTCTCCTGTGAGTTGATGCATAAATGACATGCTTTACCCTCCAATAAATCTAACAGCAGAGTGGCTCTGACATGATGTTCATACCCCTTAGTCCCATGACAGATTATTTTTGATGGCTGCAGAAGTTTACAGCAGCTTGAAACCATTAGAATTTAAAGGCATCATTGAAATTTTACAGCGTACCTGCCTCAGACACAACAGGGCTCGCGCGGGCCGGGGCTGCGGCGCGCTGGCTCCGCGCTGTCACCGCCTGGCACCGGAGCCCTTCCCGGCTGCGCCGGTCCCCAGCTGTCCTGGACAGGGGGAAACACCCCTGCAGCTCCTCAGAGAACGTGGCCTTCCGTGCATCCTCTCCCTGTGCCCGAAACTCCACCTGGAGACAGTCCTCATCCACGGGGAGAGCGTGTGGCACACACAGGACTCGTGAACGTGGATGAACGTGCTGAGGACATTTGAACCTTTGTTTCTCGTTACCCTCTTTAAAGATTTTTGTATTGTTAGTGGTCCCTTTATTCCCAGCTCCTCAATATTGCTAAAATCAGTTTGAGTAGCGTATATGAGCTTAAAACAGAGTTCTTTTTTTTCCAGATTTAAGAACTTTGTTTTTTTTCCTGATGAAACACACATTAAGTTTGCAAAGCTCAGGACTCCTCACATCCAAGGTGTTTACTGCTATTTATATCTCATGTGAATGAATGGCTGGTTCAGGCTCTGGTTCTGAGCTGTGTTTAGCTGTTGTTTCATACATCTGTGTAAAATTTGCTGCTTTTAGACATAAGAATCACAATTATAAAATTGCTGTCTGACTTGGTAGGAAGATCTGTGCTGATTTCCATTGGTTTGTGGGTGTGTTTGTTCATGCCTAAAAAGCATCATATCAAATTGAGCCCTGTAGATTCCCATAAATCTCTCAATAGATTTCTATTCTATGAGGTTTCTAAAAAAAAAAGAAATGAAAACTTTTTCATCTGACAGCTCTGGTTCTGTATTCTGGACAGAGTGATTGAACCTGCTCGTGTTCTTAACTTCTGTCCTGTAATAGTTATGTCAGGCAGATTCAGGTCGATGAATCTGGTGTGGAATAGAGAGCTAATCTTAACACAGATCTGCTGTAGCCTGACAGGTTTATATTTGGCAAATACCCTTTTTAGGGAATGCCATCATGGAGTATAAGATATGAAGATAGCACAAATGGTACATATTGCTGATAGATAAACAGGAAATTCTCCAAAGAAATCTTTCAGGTCTTTGCTGTAATTAGGTTGCTCTCTTTTCTTAAAAAAAATCAACAAAAGAGATGTTTAAAAGTTACGTGGATCGAATCCCTTAGTAAGGTAGGTTTGGAAATGGGTTCTAGTTCTGCTCTGTTGTGGTCACAGGCTCCCTTTTTCTGAGCATTCTTTACCATGAGTGTCCTTTCCTATTTGAGAACACAGAACAGGAAGTGAAAAAAAGACTTCTTTGTGGAAATCTAAAGCCCTATGGATTTATATATCAGTGTGCTTGTATTGCAGTCTTTCTGGAAATAAAATTGATTTTGTTAGGGTAAAATATTTATGCCTTAAGAGGAGGATAATTTTAAAATATATTGAGAAGGTATTTCGAGTTTCCCAATGTGAACTCTAGCTACGGTACCTCGAGCATTAAAAGCTGTGCTCGTTAAGTCAGGGAAGAGAATTAATACTTCATGTACTCAAGTAGGTATTAAAATTGATCTTACTAGAACACCTTGAAATTTGATTTCATGTGTTTAAAGCATTCTTGAGGAGGGTTTCAGTCTCTTCTCTGTGACACTGTTCACTTGAATTACCTGAGCTGCCTGAGCCCAGTCTCGTGGTCGGTGGCCGTTGTGACAGTCCTGCAGGAAAGGCCGAGTGGGTTTCATGGGGCTGGGCTCCTTGTCTGCAGCAGTGACCTCTGGTCTTTCTCTCAGTACGGATATTCCTTCCTGTTTTGTGATCTTTACTGTTACAAATGATGATGAAGTGATGGTCAGTTGGGCTCTGTCCCACAGAACCTTCTGCAGATGAAATAAAAGGTGCTGACAGCACAGGGAACCCTACAATTTCAGAATTTGGCTGTTTTTCTTCTGACTGGGAGAGTCAGAAGTGAAGGGACCCAAGGATTAATCCACTGTTTATATCCATACATAACCTCACAACATGTGGATTAAATCTTCCCTGCACCTGTAGTATAACGTTTTCCTCATGCTGTGGAGTAGTACCTTAACCAAAACCACCTCAGCTTTCTGGTGGCTTCAAAGACGTGAAAAACCACAGTCAGGATGAAAGCATTTTATTGTTTGTAATTTTTAGCATAGTGCATATTAAATGTAATAACTGATGAGTTTAGTAGGATAATCTGTTACCATATGCAAGAACCATGCTCCATAAGTTACAGACATCTTTAAGAACTGTTAACTTTTATAGAATTTGCTGCAACAAATCATTCTGGGAATGCTATGTACTTGTGTTTTCAATTGAGGCTCTAACATTTGGTTGAAGTATCTTCTGTACTTCTATCATCTCATAATTTCCTTCAGAGCAACGAGAGAACAAGCTGCATGTTGGGTGGGAGGATGAGGGAATGCTAATTGAAACCATGTAATAAAAAGGTAATTTAGCAAAACTATTAGTTTTTGGTTTTTTACTATTTCAAACCTATTATTTTTAAAATTACATCTGTATTAAAAAGGCTGTAAAACGCCACTCCATGTCAGCACATTGCATCTTAATTCTCATTTTCCTTTGCATGAATAGTAAAGTCTTTATAAATTGAGAACCAAAATTAATTGAATAAACTTCAGCTGAACATTTTTATGTTAACACTTGGATTAAAAAAAGGCAATATTGCAGACTTTTTGAAGAACATTTGATGGTTTCTAACACTGACCACACCTCGAACGCAGTACCGGAAAAAAGTGCTGATGGAGGGAAACAAACCCCAAGAACAAGTGTTTATTGGGTTGTGTGTTTATGGCTGGTTTTAGGCTGTGATGGAGTTGCTTACACCCGTATCTGTTGCTAGATTGTGCTTTTCCAGCCACAAGCATCATCAGAAAATGCTCTTTTCAGCCTGGCAGCCAGTGGGTTGCACAGTTCAGCACCTGGAGATGGGGCTGTGGGTTGACCCAGGTAACTTTCCTTTTCTGGGTCGCTTTTGAGCTGAATTGTGTCTTCCACGTCTAGTTCCTACAAATCCTTCATGAGGAGGGAATTTATAACAGTGAGGACAGTACAGGAAACCTGCTGAGTGGGGAGAGCAGTGATGAGACTGAGCTCAGAGACCACCTGGCCCTTTGCTGAGGGTGCTTGGCCCTTGTGGTTGTGTGTGTGTGTGTGTTTGTGTGAATTTGGGTGTGTGTGTGTATGTGGGTG
>VZTF01004921.1:2084227-2120908 GCA_013397755.1 Cnemophilus loriae | reverse complement strand
GTGTGTGTTTGTGTGCATTTGGGTGTGTGCATGTGTTTGTGTGAATTTGGGTGTTTGTGTGAATTTGGGTGTGTGTTTGTGTGAATTTGGGTGTGTGTGTTTGTGTGTGTTTGTGTGCATTTGAGGGTGTGTGTGTGTTTGTGTGCATTTGGGTGTGTGTTCGTGTGAATTTGGGTGTGTGTTTGTGTGAATTTGGGTGTTTGTGTGCATTTGGGTGTGTGTTTGTGTGTGTTTGTGTGAATTCGGGTGTGTGTTTGTGTGCTCCCCCAGGGCTGGGGCAGTGTAGACACAGCTTTTCCCTTCGCTCTCACTCCGAAATGCTGGGATTACCTGGGCGATTGTTTTCTCAGGATGCCATAATGTAATCTCAAACCTAATACTCCAACAACCATGCACTAATTAAAACTGCAATTATATTTTTGCTCAAACAAAACGACTTAATAAACATTATCACAAACTGTTTACCCTTCCCAAAAACAATTTATGCTCACTAATACAATTTCCCATTAAAACTGCTGCCAGGTAAATTAAAAACTCTTGAAATAGTAAGTAAGTGGGAAATTAATTCAACAGTTTAATCTAGAGCTAATAACAGTTGCAAGCTCAGAAAAAGATTGCTACAGCAGGGAGTTAATTAACAGCTTATTCCCCATTTGATAAAAGTAATCCACTCTAATTCCAGTGTAATTTACCTCAATGTAATATAAAACCACAAGCTGCTTCTGGTGCTGGTAATTATTAGCCTTGTCCTGTGGCCACACTGACAATAAAATTCAGCAGCATCTTAATAATGAGAGGCAGTCTGCTAAATGCCCACAATTAAAGATGTAACGTGGAATCTTGAAGCTGCAACGATCATGTGTAAAGCTAAAGGGACTGGAGGTACAGTTGTGACAACCTCCAATTGCTGTTCCTCCTCCTCCCCAGGTGTGCCTTCCCTAGCCCAGGTTGTTTCCCTGCATGAAGTTCCGTCTCATAATGCACCGAGGTACAGGGAGCAAACAGAGCTTGTGTAATTTCCAAGTGAAACACAAAGTTTGGAGCTCTTGACCTGAAATACCACACAGGCATCATAAATGCAGGGTGGCTCTTTTGACCTCAATTACAGTGAAATCTGTTTTCCTTCCATTTCTCTTTCTGTGGGATTAAAACCAAAGATCAGATTTTATACCTTCATATACGTATATATATATATCATCTGCATACACAAACATATGCAAAGATTAGTCTGTACAAATTCATGAGAAATAAGTTTTATTACAAATATTCTTGTTTGATCCTAGCATGGTATTTTCTGATAATTATTTTGATTTCCTCTTGAGCAATCATGGCAGTCTATCAGCAAGCTGAAACTTGATATTTAAGTATTGCCAGGTTTTCTTAGTTTGGTTTCTGACTGCTGGACAGCCTCCCCGATTTGTTTGCATGATGTGTTCTTAGCACTTTTCTATTGTCACTGATTAAGGGATGTCACAGTAAGGATAAGGACAAGTTAGTAACTGTAATTCAGCTTAATTCAACATGAAATTAAGTGACCTATTTTGTCATATAAATACTCACACTTGAAATAAAAAAAAAGCTGGTGTTATTTTAACCCAGTGGTTATTAGCAAAGGGTGAGTTTGATTTTCTGCTGTCACCTAAAACATTTGTTTACATTATTTATGTACTTAAGGAAGTTTCTTCTGGGAAAGGAAAATAAATGCCTGGGACATGCTCATTGGATAACAATGGCTAACAAGTACATCTGAAGTTATAATTGTAGTGCTTCTAATTGTTCTTGTTTAATTGTTTTAATTCTTCTAAGAGGAAGGATTAACTTTAAAGGTTGACTTTGGGAAGACACAGCACAGGTTCTGGGACTGTGCTCTCCTGTCATCGTAAAGGCGACAGAGCTGGTGACAAGGATGAAGACAGGGGCTGCAGTGATGGCTCAGTTGCAGGAATTGTGTTCTTTCCCACATGTTCAGCAAGAAATCTGCATTTTCAGAGACAGACAGATGTTTAGAACTGAGTTAGTGCTTTTAGCACAGGTGAGATCTGGTAGAACAATCTCCATAATCTTGTTTTTCTGTTAGTGCTCATTAGCTAAACCAATGCGCTTTTTTTTGCATAAATGTGGCTCTTCCTTATTTATAATATTAATAGTTTTGCCTACTTTCAGTGCTAATTTTTAGTTTGAGTAATCAGCCCTGGGGCAGGGCATTTTTTCCCATGGAGAGCTGGGCAACACCACAACTGCGGCTGGCTGGGAGGGATGGTGACCACCGGAGCTCCCAGTGGGCTGAAATCTCCATCCTTGCGCGTCCCGAGGCTCACCTGGACACTGTCCTGGCAAATCTGCCCCAGGTGACTCTTTCTCAAAGGGGAGAGTTGGGCTTTGATCTCCAGAGGTCCTTTCCAACCTCAGCCATTCAGTGGATTTCATGTGATGCTGAAATTTCTCCTTAATCTGATGGTAATTCATCATTTTAAGGCTTCTCTTTCAGGCTTTTTCCATCTAACAAGGTACGAGCTGTTAACTAAAACAGGACAGAGGAGTCGACTGAACGTGTGAAATGTTTTTTATTTCTGATGGAAGAACTCATAGGAGAAACTGTTGGTGTCCGACTATAACTAAAACTGCTACCCATTCCCACTTCAGTTATTTATGTACTTAACAACAATCAGTTCTACCAACTTTAAACTTAATTTACAGTTGAGTTGGGAAGGTGGTTTTTTTTTATTTTTGTTGTTAAACAAATCTTCAGTAAAAGAAATAATCTTGACTGTAAAGGACTTTCTTTCCTGCTGACTTAGAAGTCATCCATAATCTGTACTTTACCTATATACAAAATCTCTAATATGAGTGAAGTGATGCTTAAAATTCTGTAGGTTGAGGATTGAAACCCAGTCATCTCCAAGTAGATCTCCCTGGAAATGAATCAGCACAGCTCATCAGCTGCTCACAGCCTGCCTGGTGCAGTCCTGGGCCTGCACTGCCATCCCTGTGGCCACACTCTCAGAGCCACAGCAGGGCTGGGGCAGGCTCAGAGCACAGCAGCTTCAGCTGAATTAACATCAAAATTGTGCACGTTAGGGAACTGCTCTGCAGTGTAGCTTGGGCTGAGGTGTTCTAACAGCCAGAGAAAGTCTTAGGTTTAAATACGATTTCACAGTTGAATAATCTGTATTTTTTTATTTCGTTGCGTTTGACAGTTGAAGGAAAAACATTCGAGCAATATTTGAAAACAGCTCAGTTTGGTATTGTCATTGCCTGTTCTTCAAATACACCTGCAAGGTTATTGTTATGAAAAGTTCTGTATAAATCAGTACAATATTCCCAGTCAGAACAATACAGTTCTCTAGAAACAGAATTCATTCTTGTTTAGTATTTAGAATTTCACCTGGAGTGTGTGGGGTGTAACTGGGGGGTGCTGAGCCTTGTGTGTCTCGGGATGGAGCGCTGGATGGGGAGGCTGCTCCCACTCCTTATGGAGGTGGCCTGGACAGTTCTGTGTCCTCAGCGGTGCCACAGTTCACAGACTGGTGCAGCTGGCACCAGGAAGTTGCCGTGGTTGTGAGGCACAGTTAAATTTGTTAATACATTTTATATAAACCAGCCATTGGGGCACAGCTTTAAACCTTCTTGCCTGCTCTAAATGTGTTTTTCTCCAGAGAACAAATACGTTTGGAGGGGACATGTGCAACTAAACGGACAGAGCATTAGAATAATTTTTCTTAGAAAGTTTATACTTCACCAAAATATTAAAACCCCAGAATAACTATCTGTCTACATAATTATTGAGGCAAACAGTCTGCTTACATCCATGGTACACAAATTATGCCATACTCTAGGGAATAATTCTGACTCTCCCACAAGGAATTTTACACTCTGTGGGGTAAATTTGCAGTGCAAGGGGCAGCCTGTGGGCCTGGGCTGCTCATGGGCTGCACACTTGAGCAGACAGAAATGTGTTGGAGGACCCTGCTGACCATGTGTAAAACCCTGCTGGGTCACCAGGATATGAAATTTCACCTGGGAGAAGCCTGCACTTCAGCTGAGCTCCATCAGCATCCGAGGAGCACATCCAGGCCCAGCTCAGGGATTCAGCTGATGGGGAATTCACCCCACGCCCACTAAATTGTCCCAGCATTTATTTATTCGTGCTGTTAAAAAAATGACCTTTTTCTTTTCCCGTTTACGTTAAACTTTCTGCCTACTGCTGCAAATCCTCTGAACTTTATTTCTGTGGTCAAGCACTTGCCATTTTTCTTTCACCTGGTGCCTTTTTTGCCCCCTTGACCCTGGTTGCACCGAGCTGGGAGCAGCTGGACCCGGTGACCGGGAACGTGCAGGTCCCTGACACAGGGACAGGAGTGACATCAGTGATGTGGTAGCAGCAGAACGTGCTGTGGAGTCGCTGTGCAGGCAGCAGGGCAGGGACTGGGGTTTGGGCAGGAGGATTGCACAGCTCGGGGTGGTGCAGTCCATGACTGGTGTACAATTCAGGCTCGTGTTTCCAGTCGTGTAACTTGTGAGCACATTCGTTAGCACAAGTCGTTTATTTTCTTCTCCTGGTTTTGTCTGGCCTTTCAGACATCTTCCATTATGCTAATGTAATTAATTGACATTCCAAAATGCAGGATTAGGGCAGTTTTTTCAGGAGTGTCTGCTTTGCTTTTTTCCTTTTTTTTCCCATGCTGCCACTCCACATTTCACCACTAATGCTAAAAGAACCTGCTTTTCTGCAATTCTTTCTGGCACGGAAGGGCTTTCCTGTGTTTCTCTGCCTCATTGACTCTCCATCTCATTTAAAAATCTTTGCTGAAGATACATCTTTTTCCCCTTGTATGACCCTCATAATTTTTATCTCTCTCTGCTGTTATTTTAGTATGTAATTTTACTTTTAAACTAGCTGATGGCCCTTCATTGCAGAAGGGGTGATCAATAAATTATGTGCTGATTGTGTATATTCTTCATCACATTTTTGTATTTCATTGTCCAGACCATAACAGTTGATACATATTTTTGTTGTACTTTTTCACCTTCTTGTGGGTATCATTATTCTTGGCTTTTAATAATTGAAAGAAAATTCAGTCTTTTTCCATCATGAAAAAGAGAGAATGAAGGAATCAACCTCTACCTGCTAAGTATCATTTCTATCAGTAAATGGCCTTGCTGAGGAAACATGAACTTGAGCAAACTCAACATGGGTTGAGCAAAGAAAGGGAATGATTTACCTGAATAATTTTCAGTTCATGTCACTAAATCATCAACCAACAGCTTTTAGAGGTACTAAACTTCAATGAAAAACTCACCAAGAACTTCTGAAATACTTCTTTTTGTGATAACAAACTGTTTTGGGGGGAACTTCTGTAACAGCTCTAACAAGGGAAGTTTCTGAGACTCACGTTGATCCTTCTCACAAGATGGGAAGGGGAACTTTGCAACCTTTTCTGTAATTTATTATTACTAGCAAGTTTGCAGGAGTGAGGTTTAGAGAAGGAAGATCCCAGCTGTGGTGAATATGGTCAGTTCTGGCAACACAGAGGTGTGGGTGTGTGTGCATGTAATTTGAGCATAAATAATGTCGTCCTTTGCTCTCAGATATAGACAGGTATTTCTTGTAGATTAGTTCTGTGGTCTCATTACATGATAATTAAGAAAAAAAAAAACGACTGAGCAACTTCTGGTAATTTAGATAGTTTTTCTGCCCATGGAACTGCATCTTTAGCTTTTTTGGCAGCACCTGTGTTGATTCAAAAAGATTATTGGAACTTATGATTAGAAGACTCTGTCCTACTGCTGTTTTATGGGGTTTTAAAAATTAATTTAATGGTAAGTACCTGCCTAAAGTAGCACCACCCATGTGTGAGTTACTTTCCCAGCTTTCAGGAATGGTTGGTGCTGGCACTTCGTGCTGTTACTGGATAACTAAATTGTAATATGCAAAAAAGCAGGAACATATTTTTGGGTCACCTCAAAGCGTGAATCCAATCTCATAATAAAGATTTTCATTATGGTTTGAGGGAGGGGATGTGCATCTTACTCATTTGCTCACACAATCCCTTGATGCTGACCCATTCATCAAATGCACCAGTCCAGGCCAACAGCAAAGATCTCTCCAAGAAAGATAAAGAGCAGAAATCTCAAATGAAAGATATTGTTCTTTGTACCAGTTCACGTCATCTGCCATCACCTGTAATTGTGATTATCCAGCTTCTCATCTGCCCCTGTACCAAGGTGCTGTGTAGGGAAAAAGGGGTAAAGAGGAGCCATAGAGTTCATAAAACAAAATTAGGGGAATTCCATGTCCTGAGTTAAGACAGTGCTGGAATATTATTTAGAAGCCTTTCAGCTATTTCAATTTAATAATTGTTGAAAAAAAGAGCAAGCAATAACACATTGTTGGTGAGAGAATGTCAGCCAACCAAAAACAAACACAAAGAGAGACTACCTTGCAGTCTGAAAATGCTGATTGCACTTTCTGTGAAGCCAACAGCAAAAATATGCTTGTTTTATTTCTTACTTTTGGTAAACAACTTAATTAATTAATCTCTCATTGGCTAATGCTGTGCCTGCAGCATTGCAGATGAATGTGTTCACGTTTGACTATCACAGCTCCCAAAACTTGGAAGCTGACACTCAATTTTGTAAATGTAACCCAGCAAGAAGTTATGATGCCTTTTCACACTCCTTAGCAAATTAAAAGGGCAGTTCTTACAGCAATAAACATTATTTACTAACTTTTAAATATCCTCGGCAGTGAATTGTTTCGTGAAACGTGTCAGTGTATCTGGAGTCCCTGCAGCAGTGCCAGGTGAGTTGGTACCCGATAACCTGTGTCACTCTGGTTGGGCCAGGGATCTTTGATATGATCTCCCGCTTCAGAGATTACATTCCTGGTGAAACAGCAATTATCTTATTCCAGTTTGGAAATACAGTTGGTCCCTCTGTTGGAATTCCAATGGAATTTGGTAAGGAATATCTGTGAGTGAGCTGGGTACTGCCTTGTCTGGGCAGATCAGGTTTGCAGGAGATGTGCAGAATTCCTGAGCTCTGCTTCATTGTGATTCCTTACTTAGTTACTGGTTTCGAGATACATGACAACTTTTATGGCTTGTTTCTCTTTTAAAGGTGTTGACATGATCCTGATAAAGCTGGTTTCATTTCTCTCTGGGAGAGCATGGGTGAGCAAGGAAAGGGAACCGAGGTGCTGTAGCTGCAACAGTGCTGCTCTCAAAATTTAGTGTGAACTATCCCAAAGTGTCTTCAACTTGGTAATAATACAGTTTTGCAAACTAGATAGCCAAAATATTTATTTTAATGGGTATTTTTATGAAACTAGACAGCATTATTACTGCCACAGATTAAAGACCTATAATGTGACTTTAATACTGTTATTAGATGTTAATGTCTTAGGAAAGCACGTTGAAGATGAAATAGTTCTCATTTACTTTTCTCCATAATTAATCCTAGTGTGTCAAGGGACAGCACATCTTTGCATCTTTGCCTCCTGTTTGGTTTGGCCAAATAGAAAAGACAAGAATGTAAAACAATTAGTCACCTGTGAGTGAGTGCAACTGGAAGTTGTGAGTAAATCCAGTTGCAATCCAGTTGTACAGATCTCCCTTTTAATCTTCTGTTTGCACTGCGTAAAACAAGCACTGGCAGGAGGTTGTCCAGTTTCCAGGATTTCTGGTGGCAATTATTCATAATAGATGTGTTATTTCTACAGTTTAAAACACCATTTCATCCCATCACTGGTGATGTTATGCTCATCATATTACGAGTTCTTTCAGGAAGGGAAAAATAACTCATTTCCTGCTAGGAGTTTGTTTTCTGCGCTTACAACTGGAGACTTAGACAAAAATATTTAATCAAAAGTAAAATAATGGTGTCTTCAGTAAATGTGGCTGCCCTTGCCTGTGTCTGCAGGGTCTGGTGAGGTGGGAACACCGAGACTCCTGTGCCCCTCCAGGGCTGGGCTTTATTCCTGCTGCACCTTCCTGTGCTCCTGTTTTTCACTGGGAAATTTCCATAGTTAAAAAGAAAACAAAAGAAAACCTCACCGTGATCATTTTAGGTGTCTGGCTGTTATTTTTTAAAAGGTGCAGTTATTGATGTCTCCGTACCAGATGGTGTGATCCCATGATGCCTCTTATAAATGTGATATATAAGCATATACCTCAATAGTTCAGTGTTTGAAAAATAAATCAGTCTTATGATATCCTCCACAGGCTGGTCGTTTTATATTCCTACTAAGGACCAAATTAATCAAGCACTATTTTTGCTCTAATTTTTGCTTTATAGCCTTCTGTTTTTTATTTGGTAGAAGTTAAGTTTTATCCATAAATATACTCCTGTTTTTTAATAAATTCCTTTTCTTGCACAGAACCAGACACAAAAGATTATGAAGAACTTACTCATTTCATTGTTTAAGAAGCACAATATTTTGGAACTTGAGCCTACCAGCAGAACAGTTGGAAGACTGAAGATACAACTTCATTTACCATACATCTGAGTTACTTGTATAGCATTCTACTGATTGGTTTAATTACCATGTTTTGCTGTCATTCAGCACATTTCTAATACACCGTATAAAGAAGTTTTCTAATTCTTGAGCTTCTTTCTTTGGAAAGCCACAAAATAACCACAAATTCCATAGCTGAATCTTTACATAGATAAACTTACACCTTCTTTGGGAAATGTGTAAAAAGCAAGATGCAGATTTGTGCTGCTGGACAGTGAAATGGGTGAGACCAAGACCTGTTTTGGTGATGCCTAAATGTGCTGTATAATTAATGTTGCAGGTTTTTATGTCCTTCGGGGGATGTGCAGAATAGCAAACGTTCAGCTGCTAAAACAAAGGAAGTTTCTATTGAACTTTTGTGGGCTTAATGTCTTAAGGGCAGAGAAGTGAAAATATTCCTGGCTTCAAGAAGAATCAAAAATTTTCAGTGCTTGGAGAAACTGAGGAGAAACAGGAATTCCACATTGGGTGTTTGTTGATCAACAGACTGTAGAGAATGAGAGCATATATATTTCCTTTACATATATATATATGTATATTTATATTAAAAAACCCAACCCTCTCCATGTGGGGTGGATAGCAGCCTCTCTCAAATTAAGTTTACACTTGAGCTAATACCCAGCTTGCTTCCATGACTGCCATCCTTGTTTTCTGTCCTGGAAAACAAGGTATTTTAACACTGATGAACAGCTTTTCTGTGTTGGTGTAAACACAAGTTGTCTTCTTGGATTTTTATTCTTTTTCTGTAAAATTACTAATCCTTCTGGTTTGGGGCAGGGATTTTTAAGCAGCGGGTTTGCAGTGGTGTGGGTCAGTGCTGACTGGCCCTTGAAGCTGGGTGGGATCTGAAGGATGAGGCTGAGGGTGTAATTTTTTGGTGACTGTGAGCTGAGGTGCTGAGGAACAAACCAGGTTTATTGGTGATGTGTGGCGAGGTCCTGCAGGTGGATACTGAATAAAGTGAATAGTGAATAAAGGGAGCTGCATATTTGTAATATTTGAGAGTGACACAGCTAAAATATTGCTGGGTGCAGGTGTTCTGTGCCTGGGAGGGTCAGAGCTCAGCTGAGGGGGGTTTCTGGCCTGCAGAGATCCTCAGTGTCCAGGTGGGCTCAGCAAATCACTTCTTGCCTCAGCAGCAGAAATGTGGTACAGAAAGTAATAAATAACAGAAAAAAGGTGTAATAGGCCATGTCCTTCTAAAACAAAAGAGGGGAAAGTTTGAGATGTTTTCCCTTTTTAAGGAATAAAGGGTATAAAGAAGGAAAGAACCAATTGCTTGGTGTGAATTTGTGGCTGGAGGTTGGAGAGCAAATGGCCAAGGTGCCTTTGGGGTGAGTTTTAAGTGGCCCTGGAGAAAGGTATTGAGAGAAGTGTGTGGGAATCACCTCTTCCTTCCTCACTTTACTTTTAGGGCTTGTGGTCAGGTGTGTCTCCTTTAATGATGATAAATACCTGACTTTGTGTCTTGGGAAATATCTCAGCTCTTTATCAGCTCCTTATCACTGCTATAATACAGTGCTAGAATAATTTGATAGTAAGAGCAGGAAGTTCTTCCCTTTATATAATTTCTGTACTGTTTCTGAGGCAAAATATTTGCATAACTCAGATACAGTAATTTTTATTGTAATGTAGTTCATGGTGTAAATCATTAATTTTCATCAAAACTCTGAAAAGGCAGTTTTGAGCTCTGGGGTTGGAGCATTTCCTGGCATCACTGATTTTTATCACGGCTCATGGAACTCCTTTGGAAAGTTTGGCTGTGTAGCCTGCTAAGTGGTTTAGAGGTTTCTGCAGTTCTTCTGGTGGCTAATGATAATTAATTTTTTCTAACAATAGTAATGATATAAGCATATTGCTTTAATGAGTGTTATCTCATCTTTTTCCTTAATTAAGCAAGTTGTCTTCAGTTAGCAAACACCATTATTGCTGACAAATTGGAAAGTAATAGTTTGTAGATTGTAATCCATTCCTCTCTTACTCCTCTTTGGATTACAAATGTGGATGTCCCCAAGAACTGTGAAATAATTTGGGAAAAGGATCTGATCTGCACTCTTGGTTAGGGACACAGTTGCTTGTTTTAACTGAGTAATTCCAATGCATTTTCTCAGTGCTCTGCACTTTCCCCTGAAATTTCTTTTTAGAAGTACGAGTGGTCCTGATTTTACAGCACTAGTGGATAGTAACTCTTAAATCTGCCTAAGATTCGGAAAATATGTTCTTAAAATTGTTTATGTACGTCTAGCCTTAACAGCAGTACTTAGACTTGACCTGATGTCATTCCAGTAAGAAAAAAATCTGGCCAAATACTTCAGATGTTTTTCCAAATGTTGGTACATGTTAAAGTCTTACCAAACTATTGAAACCTTCAACCAATTCATTTTAGTGAGATACGGCCTAAAGTTGAAGTATTTTATAAAAGCTAAACAATGCCAAATGCATTTGGCTGAGATCAAAACCCAAATCTATTTGTTCTCTTTCATCTTCAGTGTTCCATTTCCTAGAGTGTGACCTTAGTCAAAGATCTATTAAAGTTAGCTTTTGATCTTACTCCCTTTACGGAAAAAAAAAAAGGAAAAAAGTCAATCTTTAGCATTTTCTCCCAGAGACAATCACAGTATTGTGTTTTAATGTTCCAGTAGCGTGTGAGTAAATAGGATTCTCTGATGTATGTGATAGAGCAGTGGCTAAATGGGACAATCATTTTTGTGTCAGAGACAAGAATCAAAAGGCAGCATTCTTCAGAAGCTGTTAACTGGAAAAATCCCCTCAGGTCACTGGAAACACGTTAACTGGTCAACGGGCTGCATTTTTGGGTCCTTTGATGAAAAAGCCTTGTAATTTGATAACAGGTAGCTGTTCATTTGTAATACAATTTTCTCTTCACCAGTCAAAGCTGCCTAGTGATTAATCAGTAAAGAGGTTAATTTTCTTCTCAAGTATGAGCAGTTTGGTGGCTTTTTGAAAGAAATAACGACAAATTATTTATTTCCTGAAGAGAATATAGGTAAGTTTCTTGGTCAGCTTTAAGTTCCTTCCCATTAGGGGAGTCTGTCTCACGTCTATCCTCAGCCCAAGGGAAGTAAGTAGGTTTTCTTAAATACATACCAGTTCCTAAAAATTTACAGGGGAATGAAATTCCAGTTAGGATTTCTATTTAACATACTGAGCTGCTCAGATGCTAACTGATCAGTGTCTGTTAGATCTACTCATCAGTGCTGTGCTACAGTTAGGGAAGTGTCAATTCAAGGATATAGTAGATAAATACTGAAAAGATTTATTTAAAAGAAATATCTATAGAAGAAGCAGAATTTGTCTTTTTAATAAAGTTCAGAATTGACAGATGTGTTGTGCATGTTAAGCCTCTAAAACCAGAGTTAAATGCTTACTGGGAATGCATTGGAATATTACCTAGATAACTTTATTATTATAAACTTAGCAATGTGGGAAAGACCCTAAAGTAGATTTAAACCTCTCAGCTCTAAACAGCTGCAAAAAGTACAGTATTAATGTTGAGAAATGGCTGAAGACTGCAGAGTACAATAATTGTAAAAGAAATGCTTGCAAGTGGTTAGTTATATAATGCAGAATTCTGGAAAAGCAGGATGAAAGATACCTGCAGTATTTTTCTGAATTGAATAAAAATATCTCAGTACATCTTGGCCATCGTTTATATTAAATGCAGTTTTATATTTAAAGTAAATTTATTTAATTTCAATCTAAAAAATCTTGAGAATCTATTTTAAAATCTGAACATACTTTGACTACTGAAATAATTGCACAAAACCTGAGCTAAAAATGTTTGTTGCCATAGTTCTAGAAGAAATGAAACTGCTCCACTGGTGCAAGCTCGGAAGTAAAGACCAGTAGAGTTTGTATGTAAAGATTTGCAAGGGCAAAGAGAATATTTGCATAATTTTAGATTACTCAGTGTTTCAATTCAGTAACTAAATTATTCCTCTCCTCCTCGAGCCCGCATTTGGCTTGGAGGCTGCAAGTTAATTCAGCTTGACCAATGAGTAAAGACACATCCTTTAAGATTTTAAAAATGGTGTAGTTCATCTTCTATGCGTTATTTTTATTCACCACCTGGAACAAGAAAATAAGCTTCCAGTCAGTGTCTCAGCTTTGAAAAATGTTCTTTACCTTGCACAGCGTAAAATGGAAATAGCTATTCTGGCATAACTTCATAAACAAAGGTGATATTAACCTATTGGGACTAAATTACTTGTCTCCTGTGTTATTTGTGCAAGTAAATGTGCATGAATAAGCTTCAGCAGAGCTGTAGGAAAGTAACTTAAAAACAGAGAGATCAGAATGATCAGAAGTAAAAAAATGCTTAAGAAAAGAAAGTAAAAGTACCCACTCCTCCATAATCACATTCCTCCCGCTCTGGCTGTGGGATCAATAGTCATTCATTTATGCCCCGGAGGAAAATAGGGCTCTTTTGGTTCTTTACCTGTGGTCCGAGCATTCCCTGGAGTTAAACGTGGTTTCTGCAGCCTGTGGGCAGCCTCCTCATTTTCCCTGTGCGGTTTTGGGACTGCACATATCCATCACCCACTCCCAGGGGCGCCCAGAGCCCCAGCTCAGCTCTGGGGAGGCGTCTGGGCAGCTCCTGCCACAGGAATTCACTGTGCAAGCTGGAGCGTCGCATGGAAGCTTGTCCTTCCTCAGGTGTGACCCTTTGGATTGTCCAGACCCTGCTGGAACTGAAAGGAACTCATCCAGAGTATCTCATTTCCTTCTTCCAGAGGAGAACCACGTGGTTCACACCCTGGGTGCCAGGGCACCACGGGGTCCTTCTTGCCACAACCAGCACTGGTGGAAGGGCCTCGGTGGCAAAAGCTGCGTTCCTGAGCACTGGGTGAAGGTCAGGCTGTGACTGCTTTGGAGGAATGTGGTTTTCCACTCCCTGAAATGGGAAACAAAACAGAAACCCAACAGGTTTTGTTAAGCCAAAAGTGGATAAAGGGATCGTAATGTGGCAGTAGATGGAGTCCTCATTTGAAGAGGTAGAGGTTCCTGCTCCCCTAAATGTTACTTTATTTTACATTGAGCAGTTAATGGAGTATTCACTTGGGAATCGGCTATTCCAAGAAAATGATATTTGTGCACTACATTCTACATCTTTTGTCCGATTCCCAGTAATTGTAAATGTGGTGGGTTCTGCTTGAAGCTGGAGGTCCCCTAATGCCATCCCCAAATATTTTTCACTTTGAGTAAGTTGTGGGTTTTCAGATGATCTCAGAGCACTAATATTCTGCTTCAGTGCAACAGCCAGCATTGCAAAGTGGTTATAGATCTCAGAAGAACATTCCAGGAATTTCTGTTCCTAAGTGATGCTGCTTTCAAACTTGACTCTTTTTGAGGTTGTGTTAATTAAATGCCGTTTGGAGAGGAGTGTCTGGGCTCTCTCTTTTCATTGCTTAGATTATTGTGCTTCAAATAAGCATAATATTTTTGTGGGTTTTATGAACTGGCCTCAGATTTGTCAGCCTTGAGTAACCAAGAGCTGTGTGTGATCAGAGCATTCCGTTTCTGTTCTGGCAGAGTCTTGAAAATGGCTTATGTGGAAGCAGCAGCAGCATGTAGGGGATGGTTCTACAAATATGCAAACCACACTTTAACAATCCAGTCTCTCCCAGCAGTGCTGATCCTGGCAGTATGTGGAAGTTTCCTGTGAAATACTGTAGCATGATGAATTTATGGAACTCACTATTCACTTAAAATCCTTGAAATGCACCATTTTAAAAGTGTGGATTGAGACAGCTGGGGTGTAGCTGCCATGTGTCACTTGATACAAAACAAATGTTTGTATGGTATTTTCCAGTCACAAGTAGGAAGTAGCTTGAAATCACTCACAAAGATTCCCTTTTTTTCAGAAGACCTTCCAGCCCAATTAATTTTACAAACTCGAGAGATTGGTGCCAACTCCAGATAAGCTTTCAGACTTTTTGGTACTTAGCTGAAAGGACTTCCAAAAACTTCTACAGTTTCCCTTCTGTCATTACTGCTTGTGGACAAGTGCTTGAAACCCACAGAATCTGATGTAATGGGAAAGGAATAAACGTGGAGAAAAAAGAAACAAGAGCAAATTCTGATTTCAGCACATCCACCATGGCAGACTTCTGTGATTATAGTGAAGGAACAGAATGTGCATGGTCAGTATGAGGAGTGTGGGGTTTAATATCTTCATAACATAACCTTAGGTTCCCAGGAACCCAGGAATATTCTAAAATGGATGACAAAGTCCTGCAGTCAGAAACAAATGCTGATGGTAACCACCACTTCTTTCCTGTGATTTCCGAATGTTTAGCACTTCAGAATTAATATTTTTTTTCCTATAAACAGAATTCATTTTGTGTTGCTCTCAGGGAGGTAATCTAACATGTTTTTGGCTTAGTTTTTAATTTTTCAAGTCCTTAGCTCATAGAATTGCGGTCTTTAGTCTGTGACAGCCTTATGAAAGCATAAGCAGATAGTTTGAGAGTTTGGGTGATCATGAGCATTAGTTTAACTTACCTTATCCTTAGTGAAATCAGAGTCCTTATGCATGATTTTGTCACTTCTTGATGTTTGAAAACACTGTTTAAACACACCCCATATTCTGAGTTTCCCTTTTGTGTCGAAAAGTTTCAATGATGTGACTAAAACTGCGTCAGATCTGCACCGAAGAATGTAAAAGTTATCAAGGGATTGGGATTTTTTTCAGTGATAATTCAGTGGCTGCTGTGTCTGGCGTGTGCTTCCATCTTCTGAAACCTGTACATCCAAAGTGGGGTGGTCAGTCAATCAAATATACAGAAGAAGGTAAAGGTCACAGTGGTGCAGAATACTAAAAGTATTACGCATTACAGCCTTGACAAATCATTCTCATGACATAGATTGTAAAAAACAGCAGAAAATGTCACAAAATTAATCAATTCTCATGAGACCCACTGTAAGAATGAAGGCAAAAAAGTAATGTAACCCTGTCAGTGCTTTTTGAAGTTCTGGTTTTCCCATTTCCCTCCGACAGGGGAAGCTGCAGTTTAGTTCGATGTGAGATGCAGGTGCTCTTTTTGGGTAGGAAGTCAACTGTAAAATACACAGCTGGGTTTTGCTGTGCATCAGCTTCAACAGGAGTGCTCATCTTACAGATCTAGGCACAAATTCGGGATTGAAATTTCTGTGTACTTCTGACGGAGCCCCTTGGGCCTCGAGAGGAAATCTGACAGCTCTTGGGTCGTCCCTTCCTCGTGTGGATGGAGGATATGGAATATCCCAGGTGCTTGATGGAAAATGTTCACATTAAAAATGTTTCCAGTCTTTCAGATGGGTGTCAGGGAGGATAAGATCAGGACAAAGGTTGTGGGTGGGGTGAGAAGCTTCAATAATAGAGACAGACGTGAGATGAAAGCATCTGGAACTCTCCCTATGTTTAAAGTGAATACCCGGATTTGTAAGAATCAGGGCTTTAGCTGCTGTCTAAATACGTGTGAAATTAGAGAGTGACAACCTGTTGCTTCTGTGAATTGTTCCACAGAGTGGCAGGGATGTTTTGATGTTTGGGGGTTTTAATCTTGTTTATGCTCATGTGAACTTTTGCATGAAATTGTATTTTAAAGTAAGGTGAGCAGGCACACCGTGTTGAACAGAAATTACCAGGATTGCAAAATCAAGCCGTCAGAAACATTTGTGCAACGCTAATTCTGATCGCTTGAGCATTTGGCAAAGTCTTTAAATGACATTATCAGTGTTCTCCCCAGCGTCACTGCCTGGGTGATGACAGAGCACCCACTGACCTGTGTGGGAGCCGAGGCTGTGGGATGAAGTGACCTGTCTGTGGGTCTGTCCCTACCCAGCAGCTGCAGAAGGGGAAGTTACCTCGGGAATATTTAGGGACTGCACAAAAGCAGGGAATCAAGTCCCTCAAGAAAAGACTGTGACATTTTCAAGCTGACTGGAGCTTCTCTGTGAAAGATTAATTTCTCACAATTCCTGACAAATATGAGTAATACTTGTTTGGATTTTTTTCCCCCTCAGTAGGATTCTTTTGCCATAGTATAATGTTTTTGACATTTTAAAGTGGTGGTATTTAAAAATGTTAGGCCACTCAAAATTTTCAGGTATTGTCTGAAATGTTTTGGTAAGGATCATCTTCAGTAGTTTCTCAACTTTCATTAACTGAATGTGGTTAGAGAATCCAAGAATCCCAGATCGGTTTGGGTTGGGAGAGACCCTCAAGGTCATCTCGTTCCACCCCCTGCCATGGGTAAGGACACCTTCCACTAGTCCAGGTTGCTCCAAGCCCCATTCAGATAACGAAGGAGTCTTCATTTTCTTTTTTGCCTTGATGATGCAGCATGATAAACAATGAATTTCAAATTTTCTCCTCTGAAAATCAATTCTTGCTGTTACTTGGGGCGTTCTCCTGTTGCAAAACGGGAAAGAACTTGTTTGAAATATGGTTGTAGTATCAGAACAACTGGCTGCAGGTGTAAGAACAGGTGAAAGACGCTCCGGTGTTGTGATGCATTTCTTGGCTATTGGCTGCATTTCAGCTGGGCGGTGTCAGGTGGATGTCCTGGATTTCAGCCTGGGCTCCGAGTGCCCTCCCAGGTCTGGGGTGATGCTCCCACAGCCCAGCCCACGACAGAGCTCTCGCCAGAATCCATCCCTGGCCTGCAGTGCCCAGTTACTCACCAGTTACTCTCCAGTTACTCTCTGAGTTCCATCCTTAGGTCTCTCAGACGATTCACGTTGGTGGGTTATTGTGACCGTTCCCAAGTGGCAGCCGGGGTATCTTAGCAGAGCCATTGGAAACATGACGTGCACTGAGCTAAACCTTCCTGCTGGTTCTGGTTGAGTCAGTTCACAAGCATGAAAAACATCTGCACTAACGAGCGTTGCGAGTTTGGACCTGTCTCCAAACTGCTTTAAGACTTTGGGCATTTTACTGTTCTTATCCAAGAGCTCAATTTCACTGTCCTTTGTGTGGTAGCTGGGTTTTGCCTCCCTGTTTATCACTAAGCAAGGATGATTCGTTTCAGCTACAGAGAAGCCTTTGCTTTCTAACGTGATTTTTAAATTAATTAGTAAAATTCTGCAGGCATTCTGAAAATGTAAAGTATATTACATGTATTTACTTAGTAATTTTAATTAAAGTGAGCATTCCTTTTCAGTCTTGGAAAGCCTGATTTGTTGGAGGTTTCAGGATTGTTTTCACTGCTGGCAATATGGTCTCTCATACTAACATTTCATAGTACCAGATATTTCATCATTGCTGTTTTAGCACAGCATGCTTGACCCATAGCAGCTTTGAATGCAAATAATAAACAAGCCACTGCACAATGCTTGACTGTTACACTGAAATAATATGGCACAGCTAAACTGGGTTTCATTTTTCCTTTTGAATATTATTAATTGCAATGTGTTGACTGTTAATTTAATTAAATGTTTTGTTTTAATATAGAACCATTTTTCAGTTCACTGACTCACCATTTCATTTAATTAATTGCAAACCTCAGGATTTGATTACTCATAGTTCTCCTTTAGTTAATTTACTTGTTCACAGTTTTGACAGAAAAGCTTTCAAACTAATATGAAGGAGGGGCACAGTCTGACTAATCAGGAAACTGGAAGAAAATAGCTGGAGCTGGAGTATGAGATTAGCAGACACTCAGGGTCACCTGAAAAGCTCAGAGCCCTTGTATTCACCATCAAAATCCAATTTTCAGTGTCTGGACAGTGGTTAAATGTGGAGGAGTCACCTGCACCCGAGACACCAGCGGAATGTAGTTGAGTTTTGGATTCTTATCCAGACACCAGAAAGTTTGGATCACAATTTGCTAAGGAGTAAATTGTGATCTTACTGGAGGCAGGGGACACTGTCCCCTCGTCCCCTGATCTCGGGGTGGTTCAGCACTGCCCTGTGATGGGAGACTGGGACCAGCCTGGGGCTGTGATCTTTGGGCCGTGCAGTGAAAATGCTGCTTCTTCTGGAATAATTGCTGAGACTTCCCAGAGGAATAATCTTCGGTAGTCTTTTTGTCTGTGTGGGGGATATGTGAGTAAACAATTAACCGCTGACCTAGCGGGTGCAGACAAGGGGTGGAGGGGCCTCTCTGGTGCTCGCAGGCTCCGCGGTACCGCAGGTACCATGGCTGCAGGAGCAGAGGACGTGCTCAGGGGGTGCAGGAGCAGCCAGGGCTGCCGGGACACGGGGCTCTGCTCCATCCCCAGCACCCCCGAGCACTGGGTTCTCCCCAGAGCAGTGCAGTGCCCTGTTGAGTCAGCTGAGAACGGTCCTAGCTTGGATCCAGACTCCTCATTTGAGAGCGGTTTGGTTCTTAGGCCTGCTCTGTCTGTCCAGAATACAACTGCAGAATTTTCCCTCAGTGCAACCCGTGCCTGAGGCGTGTGATTTGTGCGTCCTCGAAGGGTTATTTTGGTTGTTTCAGGGCTAAATCCCTGTGCTGCGCAGCAGAGTTGTGCAGACTCGTCAGAGGGAGGGTGCAGAGCGTCCTGACGAAACCGGGCTCACAGAAGGCAGATCACGGGTGGCAGCTGCTTGTTCTGCCCTGCACGCCGTGGGGCAGGAGTTCCTGAGCAGGTGGGATCGCATCCCTGTGCACAGAGCACGGCTCCCACATTCCGTGTCTCTCTCAGAGATCTCACCGGGAGCTGCTCCCTGCCAGCCCAGGTCACTGGGGATACTGGGAGCAGCACCAGCCCCGCCAGGAAACCATCCCTGTGCCCAGGCTCCTCCTGTGGTGCTGTGAAGGATGTCCGTGTTTGACAACAGACGTCCACAGTTTATTTCCTGGGTGTTCCCTGACTGATCGCAGCTGGCAGAAGATAACTGAAGGAAGGGAAGTTTAAAGTGTAAATGGACAGGAAAAACCAGAAGCTTTGAAGTATATAATCCAGCACGGGGGTTTTCCTAGTGATCCTTTTTTTCTTTAGGGGGAATAGAGGGATAGATGTATACGTTACAGCAGTTTCCAGGACATTTTTCAAAGTGAGGTGCTCTCAGTGAGATTCTACTGCAGATAATGATTCATCCAAGAGGATGGAAATGATTCTTCGGTTCTTTGTAGATCCTTAGATAAGTCAGTTGAGGAATAGCCCTCTTTGCCACAGCCAGCCCGAGCTGAGTCAGTTATAGAAAGGAGTTTTATTAATAGTTAAATTAAATAATAGCTCCAGTAACGTTAACCATGGTGGTACCTTAATTGAGGATTATGCCAGTGCTGCCTGTTTTCTGCCATCATTTCGGTCAGCAGCACCCCCTTACTGCTGAACCCATTTGCTTTAGCCTCAATTGTATTATCTCTCAGAAATGCTGAAGAATTAGTACGTTGTTTTTAAAGTGCCTCAGACAGTCAAATTCTGTGGCTCTTACTGCTACCAGAGTTCAAGTAAGAAATTACATAGACTGGGGAGTAAGTGAATGAGAGAATAAAGACTTTGCTGACGCTGAGCTGAGGGATGATCTCAGCTGTGTCTTCAAGCTTGTGCCTGCCTGCGCAGGACCTTGGTGCTCTCTGCACTAGGGCTGTGTTTTACTCTTGAAACTTTTGCTGCTGAAGTGGAGTGACTTTGGTGTGGCAGATGGCACGGCACAGTTTTCTGATCCATCACTGTTTCTTGGCTGGTGTCCTTATGGCAGCTGTGTCTGGTTAGGGAGCTCAGAAATGCCTGACAATAATTACCTTTAATTTCTGCAGGCGGCATCATGGTGATTTGGGGACTGTGTTTATTATTTTCTGTTTGTGCCTTGGTACCTTTCTGCCTTCGTTACACTTCCAGTACAACTGGTCAGTAGTAGGTTTTGGGGGATTTTCCAGGTTTTTTGGTTTTTTTTAAATACAGTGCCCTGGATAATTTTTTCTCTTGTCTTTTCTCTGAACATTTTGCTGAAGAGCTGAATTTATCTTCCATTCCCTATTTACCTCCTTATAAACAGTTTCTTTACTGTTTTGCATATTTGATTACATTTCATGACTTCCAGTCTATATCAAGAACCTGTATAAATACTGACCCTGATGAAAGCACTGGAATATTGGTTTATCTGTACATCCCTGGGTACATACAAATGATAAAATGTTAGAATAAAAAACTCCATGTTCAGATGCTATATTTTTGTAACCATTAAAGTGTATGTGAATTCTTTGCAAATGGATTAAAAATATAAAGTGAAGAGGTGCCTGGAAGTCTTGAAAACAGTCAGTTCCTCAGAACTGTGATGATGCTCAGTTTTTTTTAACTTTCGGAAAATAATGTAAAATTCACTCAAAGAGCAGTCCCACTTCCTTTCCCTAAGAAAAAAAGAAAAAGTTTGCAGACTATTTCATCTCCTCCAGAAAGTGTGTGGAGAGTTTTATCACTGAAGATGTATTCTGTGATGGATTAAGTGAGAGTGTGTGAGATAAAAACGGGAGTTTAAACATCAGGATTTTATATCTGCTTGATAAAAAACCTGTAGCATTTGTAAAAGAACTTTAAAGGGTGTTGAAAAAAAAATTACAGTGTAGTGGTTTTCCTTATGAAGTGAGGGCTGCATTAAATAACCTAAAAGACAAAATTATTGATGATGATCAGAATATCTTTGCTGAACTTGACCAAATTGTTGTATCCATGTGTGATAAAAGGTGTCCCTCTCCGCGCAGCTGCAGTCCTGGATTGCTTCCTTTCTTAAATCTTACTAAAATAATGAGAACTTTGTGAAGCCTGTTAGAGGAGCAGCAGAGCTAATCTGAATGTCAAATTCATAGCAGCTTTTGGAAGAGTGTTGTAATTTATGGATAGGGTGTGAAAATTATTAGTTCTCTTTAATCAGTATCTGAATCTCTCAGTAAGCAATACTTTCCAGAAGCAGATTGTTTAATTCTGGTTTGATGTATGATACCTTAGTGGGTTGACAGAACATGCACCACCACCAAAAAAATCATGGGTTTTAATAAATGCAATTTAGTGATTTCGTAGAACTAGGTGGCAAATAATAAAAGCAAGGCCTGCTGTACTGGGGGGAAGAATAAACCCATTTAATCCACAACTGAGTGAACGGACAATTGTACCTGTAGAGATATTTTTGGTTATATGCCCACCTCGCTTGGATTTTCCTGCAAGAACTTCAGCTTGTTTTCAGTCATATCTTGCCTGGAATAAAAGTAATTTGGTACTGTCTGGAAGAAAATCTGATTTTTTATTTACTGACCAAGTCAAAATGGTGAAAACTTTGCACTTATGAAAAAAAAGGTACTGGGAATCTCAATAATAATAATAAAAAGATAATTATGGTAACCTGTAGCCTGATGTTACTCTGCTTCTTCTCTTTTACTACGGGAAATTAATTGGGTTTTAGTAATTGGAAAATCTTCTACCAGTACCTCCCTTAATTCTGAGAGTTTCTGCTGGTCTTAATGGTCTCTTAACAGTGGGATTGATTTTGTAATTATCTGTATTGGGTTTTTCTACACCCTTCCAATGTAATATTTTCCAGTAACAATAATATTAATCCAAACCAAGATTCCCAAAAAGACAAAACAATATTTGGATGCATAATAGAACAATGAATGCTGTACTATTACATGTTAATTGGCTTTGAACTGTCCAAATTAAGGAATACTGTGTCTTACTCTGTGTGGGGAAATTTTGTTGCAGCTGAATAAGTCAAGCAGTAAGTGATCAAAGTGACAAGGTGATCAAAGTGACGGGAAATTTTATTTAAAAGTATAATCAAAAGGGATACCATTAAATAAATATTTCTTTATGCTATACATGTTAAAACAGAAAAATAAACATGAAAGATTTATTATTTTTTTAAATTCTTAGAATGGTGTATTGAAGTAACTTGGCTTTAAAACAAAGATGGTGTTCATAGCATTACTTAACTGGACTAAGAATGAGCATTGAATTTACGTGGCTTTTTCTTACTGAAAAGGAATGCTCTGTTCATACTTGCAGGGCCACATTGTACAATATTATTTGCATATTATTTATTTATATTTTTCCAGGTCTGACAGCAGCTGCCATGGCAGAGGCTATGAAGCTACAGAAAATGAAACTTATGGCCATGAACAGCCTTCATGGAAGTGGGAGTCAAAATGGAACCGAGTCAGAAAATGAAGAGCTCAACTCTAATGCAGGTAAGGGATGCTGTGCCCCTGAGCTGCCCTGGAGCTCTGGATGCCTGGCTCTCAAATTCTTGGGCTCCTGTATTTTGTAAGCTTTGCTCTAGCAGTGCTCAATCAAAACCAGTGCTCTCACTCCTCCGTACTCCTCCAGTTTTCCTCCTGACAGCTCCCTTCACTAATTGTTTGAAAAATACTGGTGAAGGATCATCTTCATTAGGGTTGGATACGGACCTTTTCAAGTGCCCCCTGAATACACCTCGGGTAACAAAAGGTTTCTCCGTTGGCAATAACACTGCCTAGAGTTCTCCAGTAATGATGGAAAGTTTCCAAAAGGTCAGGTTGTCGGAACTCCTGAGTTCCACAGGTCACTGGAGAAGGGTAAGGCAGGGAATGCTCCATCCCCAAGTTTATGGCTTTTCTGCATTTTGTTCTTTCCTGGAATGGATATTTGCAAGGCACGGCTAGGAAGGGGAGCTGTGATGATCCTTGGCTGTGGCTGGAGTCACCCCGGGCAGGAGGCCCTGGCACAGAACACGTTCAGTCTGTGCTGTACAAGCATTAATATAAATGTCAACTAAGCTCCCCAAGCCCCAGGTCCCCAAGAACAGGGTTCAAAGGTGAAGTCAAAATGGATCCCTTGGAGAGGGAATCTTTGTTTATTCTGATGTCCTTCCAGGTGAATAGAAGAGATTTTTACTTGGACAGTGTAGAGAACCTGGAACCAGACAGATCCATTTTGTCCCTGATGCCTGTTACAATAAGGGCACTTTTCCTTGGCCTCCCTTTTTGCTGCGTCCTACAATACACCTTTACCACTTTGGGAACATATTTTGTTGGTTTCCATTACCAATCCAAGAAGAGAGGCACAGTGTGATCCCCGTGGCATCCCGCTCTCCCACCGGCATTCCCGCGTCTCCGAAGGCAGAGCCTGGCTGGTGTGTGCTGCATATGCATCCTACCATCAAAATGGAAATTTATTAGACCAATAAAGCAGCAGCTGGGAGGTCTTAGACTCATTTTCTAAAGGAATAACTCTGAATTCATGACAAATTACGCACAGAGCAGTCTTTCCAAAAGTGGTATTGCCTTCTGCTAATTTTGTGTGCTCATCTGTATTTGAAGAAATCTGGCTTCTAACTCGTGCATGAAACCTTTCCCCAACTTCCTGTTCTGCAGGATGTGTATTTCTTATTCACCTCTCAGACCCTAATCAATTAGTGCACATTGAATTCAGAAAAAAAAGCACTGAAAAAGCCTATTTAGTGGTTGTAACTCAAAACAGTTTGTATAGAGTTCAGAATTAATTCTGAAGGTTCACTGAATGCTGAGAAAAAGAACTGAAGATAGAATTACTACAGAAGAGCAAGGAAGCTTCATACAGAAAAGATGCAGGGTGGGTATGGGGGTTTTCCAAGCTGCTGTACAGAAGTTTCATTTGAATGCTCATGGTTTTGTGTGTTACCTGGTAGGGCAAAATTCGTGTACTTCATGTGGGCAGAATCTACATTAATGTGATTATTTTAGGTACCTCATGAATCAAGAAGTTTTTTAGGGGACTGTCACACCAGCCTTTGGACAGTGCATCAAGAGTGTGCGCTTTACAAGGGGCTTCTCTGTGGTTTAGCAGTTCAGTGAGTTCTACAAACAACTCAATACCAATTTAAAGATTTGGAAAAATTCCCACTGACTTTAGTTACAGTGGGGCCCAAGAATAAGAGTATGGTGGCAGTTCCATAAAGATCTTTCTTCAATTCTTTCCCCTTTTCATTGTCTGATGCAGTAAAATTGCCAAGAGCAAACTTTCTGGCTCAGGTGCCAGTGTTGCTTGCAGACAGAGCAATAAGTCCTTATCAGAAAGAACTAATACTACTTCTGTTAAAAATCACAATTTCCCCTCTTCCCAGTATGTGCAGTGTGAGCATCGGGATAATTTTTGTAACGTGTGGGTTCCTCCTTTATTGGTGGGTCACATTACAAAGATTTACATTGAGCAGGATGTTTCAGAAAGGAAAACCACTGTGAAAGGAGTGTAAAAGTTGGCTGTACGTTTCACCAAATAAAATAACTGAAGAATTATCAAACACTCACTACAGAAAGCTCCTTGGTGTGGCATGAAGAGAGTGGGAATTTTGTTTGGAAGTTAATACACACGTTGTAACTTTGATCTGCTGTGAAGGGAACACCAGGATAATTCCGTGTGCATGAAACCTTCACCAACTGTTTGCTTTGCTCTAGACTTACAGTTTAAATGACTATTAAAAATAAAATGGGGATGTGAAATGAGGAAGAAAATTGAATTTTGATTTTTTTTTTTTACTAAGGAGAGGTAGAAAGGAAGATAGCAAAGGAGTCAGAAGCCTCGTAAGTGAGAAAAACATTTTATTTTAGGAGAGAGACCTACAGTTTCTTTGATTTGAGGTTGTGTTTAATAGCTTCTGTAATGGCTGCAACATGACTCTGCATCTAGATTTCAGCATGAATAACAACCTGTTCGTGTTTCATTTAGCTCCAAATGAGAAATTCTGTGTTTTATTGTTTTAGGAAATTAGTCTGTGTACTATTGCTCCTGGAACTTTATAATTAATCACTAAAGGTTATGGCTGTGGAGAGTTTGTGGGAAATAGATGTCTGAATGATTATAATTGTAGCTGTCAAATCAGAAATATGGTTGTACAGAGCTGAGGACCTTTTGCTTCCTTTGATTTTTTTTTTCTTCTTACTGTAACAAAGACTCGAAGGATTGCAGTTTTACTTCCAACAATTAACTTGGGTTTTTACCTCAGTGTTGCACATTGACTTCCTACAGTGTCACTAAATATTTCACTTTTGGATATGTGCCTTCCTGCTCGTCCCACAGTCTGGTAGATGAGTGGAATACTCTCTTTTTGCTGTTGTTTATTTTAAATTAAAAATGTAATTGAGCAGTATTAAGTCCTGAAGCTTTATTGCCAGATCTTTTTGCAAGTGTGTCATTATACACAGGCCATTAGTATAATAAAAAAAAGTGTTGAGGATGTCTTGGCATATTCATTCCAATCCCCATCTGTATCTGCTGAAGTATGAAATAATTTTGGGTTTGCTTCTTATTGATGCCTAGCCTGTCACTTCTGTAGTTCCTTCCTCTGTGCATGATTACGATGATGGAAACTTTCAAGAATTCTCTGTCTGAAGCCAGAATTTGTCGTGTCAGTTTAAAATTTGAACTCTAACTCTTTTAACATGATCACTGACTAACTCCTCAGGTATTATATTGTCCTGTAGCAAATTGCAGGTGTGGAATTGAATCTTACAAGTGTGTCTAAGGAGGTGGGGAGTAAATGTGCCACTTCTTTGCCTGCTTCTAATGCAGCTGCTGTGCTTTTGCCATCAGGTCCTACCTACCTCCTTTGCATGATGTTATAATAATCTCAGTAGAGGTGGAGTTTGGTACTGGAATATTCTAAACAATTTATTAAAAACAAATGCTGCAAGAGTTAATACTGAAAATATAGGGAAAATAATGCCCCAAAAAGTTCAATTTGCAGATATTTTTTAATCGAAGTAATGCTTTAGTTCACGGTGCTGTGAAGAATGCTGTTATACATTTGAACATTGATGTCCTCCTTCCACTCTCTCTGCAGAAGAGAAAGAGATTTTTTTGCACCTTCCTACTCATCATATGAAGTGTTGAAGCAAAACTTCTCTGGGAGTAGAAAATCTCCTCTTTAATCTGGCACTGGAGGCTCTCTGGCCCCACAGTCCAGCCGACCTGTGCTGGCTGTTCCCTGGGGCTCAGTGTCCCTCTCCATCTTCTGGTAGGGTTGGGGCAGGAAGGTTGAATTTGGAGAACCAGGGGACAAAGGTGTTTGGATACGGGAGAAACCCATCCCTTTGGAATCTCAAATTCCCAGTGACCGTAAGTCTTTTGTGATCCTGTTCCTCCTTTTTTGGCTCCTCCAGGTGAGTCCTTGGAGAGGACACATTTTGCTGGTGGCACCTGAAGCTTGCCGGGAGTGGTTGTGGCCTTTCCTGCTCCACTTGGGAAGTGAGGAAGGGCTGGAGTGAGCAGCTGGAGCTGACTCACAGCCCAGCCACGTAACCAGATTCGTTGTTCTGTAGAAATAAGAGAAATAGAACAAAAGCTCTCTGGTTGCACAGAAGTGTTTTCAAAGATGAGCTCCTTCATCATCGTGCAGCGCTAAAATGAGGTGAAATGTGTTCTGGAAATTAGCATGTCATTGCTTAGGGAGATCTGGAACTTATCTGAAATCTGAGCTTTTATTTCTAATGGCACGGCAGCAGGTAATTTGTACAAGTGTGAGAGGGGATAGATTGTAAAATAGAGTGGGGGATGTTACCTGGACGTCCTTCAAGCTGCCTGAGCAAGGAAGGATCAGGGCATGGCAGTCGTGACAGGAGCTGTGTGTGCAGAACCTCAGAGCAGAGAATAAAGCAGGGATTTCCTTCTGGTGGCTTTTGGAGTTAGCATGCATGATTTAAGAAATGTGTTTTGCTTTCCCAGGAGAGATATCAAACAGTACTAAGTGTTTCAGTGGTATTTCCTTAGGAAGTCAAAATGTTATTCTGTATGTAGAGTCTTGTTGCTTAATTTCCAGACAAGGAGCTAAGTTAGGCAGAAAAGAAAGGAAAAACACCCGAGCTTTTGGCATATGAGGATCAGAGAAAAAGCTCTCTCATAGAAAAAAAAAAAAAGTGTTATCTTTTTATCCTTCTTTCCCTTCAGTACCTGCCATGCAGTTTTCTCACAAATGCAAACATCCTTCACAATCTGTTTAAAAAACCACAAATACATCACTCGGAGGAATATTTAAGGAACCATCAGGAGGGAAAAAACTCATTGGTTTAATGGAATGCTGTCAAGGAAAATCAGCATCACAAACGACACAGGGGCAGAATTGATACTTTTGCACTGACATGTTAAAAGAAAATCCCATGCATTATTTAGAAAACCCAGAAATCTGTCAGCTGTATGATTGCCGAGTTAGCAGAAGCAGGAGGATGCTGCTCAAGTTGAAAAGAAACGCGTAGGCACAGATCCATATTGTAACCTTTCATGTTCTCCACCCACCATGAATACCCAGCTATTACACACTCAGCATTTTTTAGTTTTTCTCTTTTAAAATTTTCAAGTGCTTGAAAAGTCAAAAGAGGTAGGTCTTTTCTTCTAAAAAGCAGGATGCCAAGGCTGTTATTTTATTGTAAGAATGTAAAAATGACAGGACCAGAGAACAGGTTTTTTTAGTCCTTGAGTACCGTGTAGATTTCATGAAGTCATTTTTCCTGTTGTGGAGGCAAGTATTTTTATGCTACTTGAGCAGAGAGTTACGAATTTTCTGAAATAGTTATGAATTTTCTTAAATTGTCCTTTGGCCAGGAGGGATCTGTGCAATCCTGAAGCAAGAGAGAATTTTAACACGTTTTGGGTTTTGTGCTGTCTCATCTGAAAACTAGATTTGACTCCAGCCCGAAATTGGGACCTCGGTGCTATTTTTGCAGGCAGTACCTGTGCTGGTGGTGGTGAGGGTGAGGATGGGAAGGTGAGGAGGCACAGAGGCGATGTTTGGCCCCTCTTGTGGGGACAGGATCTGCGCAGGGGGGTTTCAGCCAGGGACATCACATGCGGAGATCCAGGGAGTGGTGGCCCTCAGTGGATTTCAGGATGCGCTCCCATCCATTGCCTTGGAGGTGTGGTTTCATGGAACTTTGTTGAACCCACGTGGAAGTTGTTGTGAAGTTTATTTAAGCTTTTTCAGTGAAAGTGGAGTGAAGGAACTCAAAGATTCTCATAACACGGGGGCTTTCAAAAGCTTTCCCCATTGCTGCTTGTCAGGAAACATCCGTGGCTGGGGAATGACGCGAGCAGAGAATTCCCTATGGATGGTGTAAGGGAGCCCTCCCTGGGGCCGGGCACTGATAATCCTGGAGGAAGAGGCTGATGTGCTGTTTTATTTTTGAAATAACGACTCCTCGAGCCAGGAGCAGGAAATGCTGTTCGTTTGGCTCAGTTGCACCTCGTTTGCACTGTGCTGTTTTCTCTCCTGTTCTTCCTAATGGGATCATTCCAGGGGCCCTCTCAGTTATCCCAAGAACCCAGTCTCCATGTGGGAAGCTTGGAAATAAGATGCAGTTATCTATTTCTTTGGCAAATTGTGGTTTTTTGGAGAGTGAGTGTCAGATGATACTTCGTGCTGTGTTACCACATCACTGGGCAGGATTTAGTACCAAGAATTTGAGGAGGCTTTGGTGAACCCCAGTTTCAGTGGAGTGCAAAAGTGAATTTTTTATTTGCAAACTTACTTTAAGGTCCCATTTTAGATACATTCTTAAGCAGTTACCTCTTGAATGCATGTGAATAATATAACTGTATTTTAAAAGTATTCATTTAAATATGAACATAAATATAGTAACGTAGATAATGATTCACACATAAATGTTGGTACATCAGCTAATATTTACATACTTGGATTGACTGACACCCAGCTCTGAGAAATGTGAAGTAGCTCTGGCTTTAGTTTTTAAACTAATAAAGGAAATATAACTCCAGACAAGTTTTGAAAACGAAATTCTCTGTGCTCTTCTCTGTAACTGAGACATCTTTTTCTGTGAGAGGAATTCTCTTTCAGGTTTTTGATGCTTATCTTACACATGATGAAATTAACTGTGTTTATGTAACATCATGAGCTAATGTAAACTGGTTTAAAGATCAAGCAAATTTAGGTTTTATCTTATATTGGCTTCTTTTTAGAAAAGTTATTAACTCTTGAAGCTCTGGGTTGTGTGAATGCTTTTTGAGTGGGTGATTCTCAAGGGTATATTTTAAATGGATTCATGACAATTAGATATTAGATACTGCTAAATGTTTACAAATGGAGAATATATGTACTTGTAAGTTTGTATTTCAGCAGTTAAACATCTCATGCAATCTGTTTCCTCGGTATATTTTGGTTGTTATCTTATTTGAAGTCAAAGAACTGTTGTTCCTTTTTTTCCAGAGAATAAAGTACTTTTTCTTTTTTTTTTTTTTTTTTTAGTAAAGATATAGTTCCTTACAATGATTTCTAGCTTTTGCTGGAACAAATTTAATACAGAAAATCAAGATTCATATCTGTTAAGAAGCCCTGCCTAACGCCAAATCAAATATCCCTGGGTGCACACGGCGTGATCATAAACAACCTCTCCAGATTCTTGCCATATCTGCCATCAGAACTAAGTGCAGCAAAAGATAAACTAATGACAAAATGCAAATGGTATGGCTAAACGGAGGAGAATTGAGAGCTTTCACATGTCTATCACCTTTCAGATCCTTTACAAATTTATAGTCTCAGAGTGCAGAGGTCTAAATCTTCAAAGCTTGAAAAACAGAGGTGCAGCATGAACTAATCTTCATTTTTTTTCCCCTATCTTCTTACAGCAGCACTAATGGAAATGTATTTTGTTTAATGACTCTGAAATCCTGTTTGTAATTAGATGTGGGAATTGGTCTTACTTTGTAACAGATGATACTGGAATAATAATATGAGAGATGCTACGCTGAGACCACTATCCTCCTAAATCTATATCATTTTTCATTTTATTGACAGGAAATGTGTTCCTGGAACAAAGAGATTGATTTTAAAGAGTGGAAAAATAATGTCTAGTAAAAACTGGAATGAAAACAGTTTAGCATTACTTTAAGTGTATCACAAGAGTATATTAACCCTTCAGCTGTATTTTTAATTTTAGTAAACAATCCTCTTATAATTGTTGTTTTGTCACTGATACAATCTTCGAATGAATGCACCAAAAGGTAGAGAACTTTAATTAATGACAGGGTGCATACAATTAAAACGCATATCATATTTCAGAAGGATTATTCGAAATAATTAATTTTGTCTGTTAAAACACTTTTCCAGTCGTAAATGAAGTAATTAGGAGTGGGCACAGAAGACGTGAGTGAGGGCAGGGCTCACACAGTCCTTCAGAGTATTACTCTCTTTACTAGGTCTTAATGTCATAAATCATTTTGGCCTCTCTAGAGCCAAGGCTACATTTTTCCTTGGTTATAATTCTCATTTTTGTTGGTAGTAGCTGAAGTCCGTGGCCCCTAGCAGCGTGCTGAGGGAAAGCAGGTGGCTCTGAAGTGTCCCCATTGAGGCGAGGTCTCGTGTTCACCTGCGAGGCACAGGGACTCCACAGCACTGCGGGCAGTGATACTTACCAGAAACGCACCAAATTTAGGACTTTCTGTACAAATGTTTGTGAAGACCGAGGCAGACTGGATGCTCCACACTTCAAAGGGAAAACCATTGCAGTTTAGATGTTTTAGTCGGGTCCTGTGGCTGCTGAAGGACACGGTGTGGAGAGGGTTGTCCCTGCAGTCACAAGGGGAGGAGGCACCTCTGCCTTCCTGCCTGGGGCTTAGAAAGGGAAAGAAGGGGGAAAGAGCAGTCCAGGTCTACCCCTGTGAAATGCATCTTGAATTTTATGTTAAAACATCCTTGGAAAAAGCAAAAGCAGACCCAGGAGCAGGCAGCATCTGCTGGTGACCAGCAGAGCTCTGGCAGTGGGGGGTGCCAGGAGTGCTCAGGGGTTTGCAGGCGTTCCACAGTGCAAGGATAGGGAAGTACCAAATGTCAGATGCATATTTTTTCCGCCCCCCCAGGTCCTTGTATGTACTGTTGTTTCCACAAAATCTCCTCTGCTGATCATTTTGCACAAAGTAACATGTTCAAACTCTAATTTCCCATTGCAGGGTGTAAGGGTGTGAGGAATCCTGTAAAGAATTCCTGTAAAAGCAAGTATTAGTGATAGCTGCTTTGTTAAGTAGTGACTCCAGTCTCACATTAATGATATTTTAACAATAGAAAGTACTTCAGTATTTTAATTACATTGTAAAATCTGGAACATTCTTGTTCTTGTTAAGGCACATATAAGTTAGGATGAAAACTGGCATATTACCTTTGATGTGGGCCACATGCTGAGAGTCCCCCAAAGGATGTCATTGATGGTGATACAGCTGCCAACAGCAGGAGTCTCATGAATTACAATTTTAATCAGATTTTTGAAAAAAGTCCCCTAACGTACAGTTAATTTATGTTCGAGGCAAGAAATATTTGTGGTGTGATTATTTGGAATATTTTCTCACTTAAAGGAGCAGCATTAATCCCCCCCAAAATTTTGATAACGTGGGTTTTTAGTTAAGGATTCAGCAGTAGATTTGTGCGGCGTGCCCTGAGCTGACATTTCTGCAGCTGAGATTCGGTAGCAGTTTTCCTTGCAACAGTTGGTGCTGTTGAAATGTCTGGCTGATCTGTGAATTTGATGAGACAGAAGTCACCGTGGCCTCCAGTAATTCTGCCTCTCCTTGCACCCACAGAGTACGAGGCATCCCTTAGTTGTGGAGCAGGGGCTGTGTGGGTAAGCAGGACACGCACAGATCAGAGCCCTACTACTTTTTATAGAATACCTTGGCTCTCTTGAGCAGTTAGATTCAAGTTTTGTTTTCCTTTAATGAAGTTTTGATCCATGAGAAAATCAGGATTATGCATTTATTTCTGTGATTTTAAAGTAAGCATCTGACAGTTTTGCATAATAGGTTATGCTTTCTGCTCCATATTCTGTTTAAAAAAAGCTGGAATCCAAAGCTGTGAGTGACATTTTGGTAGAATTTTAGCAAGTACAGTCATTACCAAATTAAAAATAGATACAGGTGGGTAGTCTGTGTTTTTAGCTCCTTTTAAAAAAACCCTTGACTGTATACAAGAGCAGCAGTTTATCAGATCATTATAGTTACAATTAGGAAGGACCAGCGATGTTGTCTCAGACCAAGAGTAAATTTACCTTTATCCACCAGGGGCTTTAATTTCCATGGCTGCGACATCTTTTCCTCAAATGAAATTCTTATTCTTAATTCGTTAGAAGGTTAATTTAAATTAATAAGATCGCTGAAGAGTATTAAAACCTGGTCCATTTAGTCATGGAGAAGAAAATGTTGTTGGCACCGTATAATTGAAGCTGCTAATTTGTCCATAATCTAAAGGAAAAACGCGTGGATTTTTAATACGAGTTTCAAGTGCTTTATTATTTTGGAAACTCAACCAATATTATGCTACCTGGTAACTAATTAATACATATTTCAGGCTGGCCAGTTGTGTGTTAGAGGGAGGTTCCACAGTGTAGGACAGTGCTCCTGTTGTGGGTGGGCACTGCAGGCTGTACCTGCAGGCTGCTGGGTCACACTGCTCACACCTGGCTCGGGCAGAAGGGTGAGTTCAGGACAGTTCCACCCTGCAGGATGGCTCTGCCTCTGGGTCTGGGCTCTCTGCTGCAGTTTGTGGTGCTCAGGATCATCAAAACCAGCACTTTCAGACTTGTTTCCTTACCATACTCCAACTCTGCCGGCCTCATGTCTGACCGACTGTTGCCCAGCTTAATTTTAGAAATGTCGTAGCCTTGCTGATCATGGCTGGTTTTGCTAATGTTTTCCCTAATTCTTCCTTGTTCAGTCTTTCCTTGCTGCATCTTGTCTTGTACACTGTGGGTACAGAGAACAATTTATTCTTCTTTATGACTGAACATGTTCTTTCTCTAGTGAAGACAATTAGTGAGCTCCTGCCTGATGTCCCTTCCCTCCACTGAACAACCTGCTCTCCTGAAGGACTCACACTGAGGATTTCCTCATCCCTGCTCAGTTGTCCCTGTGCTCCTCTGGCCTCTCTCCAGGTGATTCAGATCCTCCTGGTCCCCAGCCCAGGGCAGTGCCTCGGTCAAGGCCGGTGCTCCGGGCAGGAGTGTGGAGTGGGATAGAGACAGAGAATTCCTCCCATTGTACAGACAGTGATCTCCTAGAAACGTGTGCAGCTCATTCTCCTGGCATTTCCTGGCAGCAGGATTCTGCTGACCTGTGGTCACCTGCAGTCTGCTACAGACTCTAGATAATATTTTATTTTTGTTTTTTAAATTTACACAATCAAACCCCATTCTGAGCTGAGGATGGCTATTCCGGCCTTTCCTCTGTCCTCACCAGATTTTCACATTGTATCTCTCTTAAATCTTCACAAAAGTTTAGAGAAATTCTAATAAAGATCCCGAATTTTGGGTAATTCTGCTGTGTGTGCCTGGGATATAGATTAACATCTGTCCTTGAATGTGGAGCATTTAGTTCAGTTGAGTTTGGCCATTTTATGGTTCATTCTCTCTGTACACATTGACTGAAGGTACATTCTGAAGGTAAATTAAAATTGATAGTTAAAACTGAAAATCAGCATTTCCTGTCTCGATGCCGTGCATTTTTTAAGCTGTACACAGCCATCTGCAATTAATGCTCTTTGTTGTATATCTTCTGTATTTACAATATATTTGACAATAAAACTTTTTGACATTTAATCAGTAGCAGAGTTGTTCCACTCTCATTATATATTCATGAACTTTATCACCAAGACAAGACATAAATGTTGAGCTTCCCTTTAAGATCAGACAGGCATTGATACTTAAAACGTTGAAAATTGGGGGCGGGGTTGTGACTGTTCTACATTTGTACAATATAAAAATTAGATTCTTCTTTTTAAGAAGATGCTCAGGCTGTTTTAAGGATGGAGACAATGAAACTTTGGGACTGGTGAAACCGTGTAAGAGCTGTGTGTTCAGTTACTGCCATCATGGGCCATCAGAGGATGCTTTTCCCCCCTTTTCCTGTAAAGCTTATAATATTGGTTAAACTGGGATTCATTTTCTCAGATTTCAGATGGAAGTTGGGAAGGCAGTAGGAAGAAGTGTCTTGCGAGTTCCTATGGAGCTGTTTGTTGATTGACTGTCTCTAAGAATTTGATGTGAGGGGGATTTTGGCATTTCATCCTTGAGAAATATTCCCCCTCATTCCCAGCACCTCTTCTATTTTTCTGGATTTTGACAAAGTAGATATTTTTTTGGAAGCTGAGTCCAACTTTATTCCCTTTCTCTGTAAAATCTTAGATCCAGGAAGAAAAGTCATTTAGAAAAAAACAGAGTAGCATCAGTGAGATCTTTAATTTCACTTCTTAAACACCAAGCATATCTGAGTATATCATGTATATTAAATGGCATTTCTTTGTCAGTGAGAGATTGAACTTTAATACAAAAATCCTACTGAAACAAAAGGGAATTTGCATGAAACTTGCAGGTATCTTATATTTGGGAGGATAATCTCTAATGAGCCTCTCTGAATTTAAACTCAGTGATTCTGTCTGCAGAAGAAATATTTGCATTGTCCTGTTGCTCACAGCTGATACGGATTTTCTCTCCAGCTAGCTAACAGCTCTTCTTTCTGCCTTGAATAATTGCAGCCCAAACCTTGCCCCTGGACTATGTAAATGGAAAATCCAAGTCACCAGGATAGCACTGCATCTTCAGTTTGGATTCTAAAAAAGTATTTAATCTGTTAGATGCAGTTACGGCACTGAAATAAATGGTTGGTGCAGTTCTGCAACATCTCACCTTCAAAATTTAATCATCTACAAATGCAATTTATTTTTCATAAGCTCCTTCCCTTTTAATATGATTCATTAAATTTTTTTTCCTGTTGTTTGTTCATCTATTTTGGATGGAGACTCCAGGCGTTTGTTTTTCCTGTTCCTTTACGCTTAGTATGGTTGATGGGAAAATACTTTAAAATAATGTTCGTATTATTTAATAAATAATTTCATATTTAAAAGTTTGAAGTTGCCCAGAGAGGTTGTGAACTCGCCATCCCTGGCAGTGTCCCAGGCGAGGTTGGATGGGGCTTGGAGCAACCTGGGACAGTGGAAGGTGTCCCTGCCCTTGGCAGGGGGTGGCACTGGATGGGCTTTAAGGTCCCTTCAACCCAAAGCAGTGTGGGATTCTATATTTTTATATTATTTGAAGCACATGAGGTATGTGAGAATAATGTGGTCACAGCTCCCCCATTTTTTAGTTATCTTAATTGTACACGTGCAATAACTTCTAATTCAATTAAGACCAGCAATATTCCACATTAGCCTGTGTGTCAAAATCCATGCAGTATCCTATAAAAAAGTCATTAGTTTGGTAATATCAATTTAACAAGTTTTAGCTCATTAACCTTGACACCAGCAGTGCTGGAGAGAGGAACCTTTTGATATTGTTGTTCTCAGCATATAGTAGGGAGCTCTGGAAATGTGCTGAAATCCGTGGCTATTATCCCTGATCATCAGTTACGGCTGTGTGCTGGCTCTTCTGGGCAAACACCACAAATTACAGCTCTCCAAGTCAACTTAATAAATGGTTGGTGCAGTTATACAACATCTCACCTTCAAAATTTAATCATCTGCAAATTGCAGAAATACTTCTTCAGTTACTTCTTTTTCCGTTCTGGCTTTGCATTTGAGAAATTACAGTTACCTTTGTAATAAAGTTCTTGGTTTAGCTTATAAATGTTATTTAATATTGGTGCAGGTACCATTATAAAATAGGAAAATGAGCAATCATTTAGAAGTTGGGTACAAAGAAATCAGGAAGAAACTCCAGCAGTCAAAAGACTGTTGTGTGTTGTATGTTTTCTCTTATACTCGTAGAATCCAAAAATCATCAGTGTTGGAAAAGACCTCCAAGATCATCAAGTCCAAATTGGTGTTGCCTGATTTGATGCCTCAAACTGGGTGATTGTGATTTTCAGAATTGAGAAGAGGCAGAGCAGAGGTCATGTTTAGCCCCATGGTGAATCACAGAGGCATTTGAACAGCAGAAAGAAGGGATTCTATAAAAATACAAGTTATTTTCTTAGGAACAACTTCCCCTAATCCCTTTCAGTCATCATGAGTCTGTCACTTTTTATGATTTGAGGACAGGATTTGGATGTAGAGAGAACGAGCACCCACCCCTGAGGAAGGGCTGTGTGAAACAGGGGAAGAAGAGAGAGTTACAGCAGTGTCTTAATGTGCAAGTGAGAAAACAAAGCAAGATGAACATGGAAAATAGAACATTTCGTTGTCAGCTTTTTGTCCTGTTCATGCCAGTGTCACATCTTTCCTTTCCTTTCCTTTCCTTTCCTTTCCTTTCCTTTCCTTTCCTTTCCTTTCCTTTCCTTTCCTT
>VZTF01004921.1:1934687-2083926 GCA_013397755.1 Cnemophilus loriae | reverse complement strand
CCTTCCCTCATTTTCTATAAAGGAACAGTTTAACCTCAGCCAAATTTTTTGCCTCACTAAGGCAAAACAAGGTCAATTTAAATAAACTTAAATATAATTTTTTTTTTCCCTCCTGGCGTGTTTGTCTCATAAAAAGTGAGCTGTTTTTTTTTTTTTGGCTTTTGTAGAAATCTAATCCAAAATGAAAAAGTACATTAGGTAAAGTAAAATTGAAATGTTGGTTGACCTCCAGGTAGAGGGGAAGAGCACGGTGTTGAGGTTGAGCAAGTTCTTCATATGCAAAAAATCACTGTATTTTACAGGAGTTGGTGAGTTTGAAAAGAGATCATTTCATGTGATTTGAGCTTTGAGACCTCACAAAAAACCCTGTACTCCTTGTATTGTATAATAAAAAACACCTATGTTGAAAATTCATTACAAAATAAATCTACTAAATTATTATTAATTTAATATAGGTAACATTTGGCTTCTGAAATCTCTTCCATGCATTGAAACTGGGCTTTTGCCTTTATCTAAGGAGCATTTTTTGACTAATCCATAAAATACTTTTTTTAAATAACTGAAGACAGTATGGATGCAGAAAAAAAGTGCAGTTTTATGAAGTCTTTCATCTAAGACCTAATTCGGATAGAATCACCTGTACATGAAATCAGAAAATTAACACGGGCTGGGGAGTTGGGCAAACATGTCTGTAAGCCAAAGCTGCCTCTGCAAATATTGGATTTCTTTCTAAAAGGGATCTTGCATTATTTGACATTTATGAAAAACTGTTTGAGTTTTATGTGAAACATGTAGTGGCATTTCTTGTGGCAAATGTATGTTATTTTACATTTATGTTAAAGCCCATATGGGTGCATTTCTACATGTATATGTATGAACGTGTCTCAGTATATTTGAAATGAGAACTGCAAATCAGACTGCAGATTTGTGCCCTCTAATTTGGAGGTTTGTAGTCTGACCATGTTCACTTGAGATCTAAATATCTTTCAAGATATTCAAGCTTGATTACTTGGCCTCACCTGAATAATGTAGCTTAGAAGTAAGGGTTTTATCTGGGTAGCTGTCTTTGTATCATGACTTAAAATTCTTACCACTTCCAAGATGTTTTGTAGAGTAAAATGTGTACTTTAGAAGTTTCAAAGGTTTTTTGACCAGTATTTTTAAAAGCTGGCATAATTTATGAAGCGGAGCTTCAGCTGCAAACTGTGGGGCTTGGCTTTAGGGGGGATCGTGGTTTGGGGTTGTTGTTGCTTGACCAGTTACATGGAGAGAGGATATTCAGAGCAGAGGTAGCAAACACATCAGGAGCTGTGGAACGACCAAGGCTGTCTGTGGCACTGAGGGAGCAGAATCCTTCACCTTTTGGTCAAAGCCCTGGGCTTTGGACCGCTGGGAATGTTGATCTGGGACCACAGGTACTGTGCCCCAGGTGTGCTGGGACAAAGTGCATCTCTTTAAAAACCTCAGCAGAGAGCGTGATCCTCTGTCCTTTTTCTTTCTAAACAGAATCTCAGAAGTGAAAAACAGATCTTCCAGCGTCGCAAACTAAAGAGCTCTGGGAAGAGTGTATTTGTCATTATGTTTAATTTGCACATACCTCACCAAAGAAAAGGCCAGGGGAGCCAGGCCGAGAACACAGCTGTACAGGCAGCTCAACTAATTGCCTCTCCATCCTCAACCTCATTTATCTTCATTTCTTCCCAATTATACCAAATTATCAATAGTCTCTGTTGCATCAGAGTCTTAATCCCCTTTATTCAGGCAGCATTGGATAGTGGCAGATGAATTCTTGGAGGGAGTCAGGGTAAACAGCCATGAAATGCCACCTCTGGCAGATGGCATTGCTCACAAGAAATGTGACAAAACATTTGGAATTTGTTACCAGGCATTGGTATGAGAAGGCAAGCTGTCAATATTTTTTTAAATGATAATCAAGGTGGTGCATACTTATACCACAAGCAGAAATGAATCCTGTCCAAAACCTCAAGCTTAGTTAAGTTCAGCTTGGCACCGAGCTATTCTGTTTCGTTGCAGAAGCCTCTCACTTCCTCTTCTTAAGAAATAGTTTCACTTTATCTGGTATTAATATCAACATTTTAGTAACGTTTGTTCTGGTGGTAGCTGTTATTTATTGCTTTGTATAGCTCAGGAAGAAATGGTAGTTTGAAGACGTAGAGTATCCTTTACACCATCACATGTTTGGGATGTATTTTCTTGGAATGGTTTATTTGACATTGTTGGTCAGTTCTAGGGCTTTGATCCTGATCCTTAGAGAAGCTAGTGCAAAACTCCCACTGGTATTCCTGGAGGAGAATTATTCTAGAGGTGGTGGGAATACCCAGTGGCTAGGCTTGCTGAATGAGGAACACGTTCTGAAAAGCAAAGATGGATTGGATGTGTGAGGTGTCCAAGTGCTGTGGTAGGAATCTTTTCAGGTATTACTGTGAACACAAATGAAAGTGGTTGTGAAAGGAAGTACAAAGTTGGCTGCTAAAGTAGTTCCAGGGGGTTTTGTGTGTTATTTTTAGGCTGGCATTAAGTGAAACACAGTAGATGTCCCTGCTGACCTTTTCTGTGAATTGGGTTCACTCACGGGCTCTCCCGGTTTTGGCAGCACTCTCAATATTTTGGAAGTCAGTAGCATCTAGTGCAAGGGATCGACTGACAGATGTAAAAAAAGGAGCACCTGCAGAATGAATCTGTACCTGGCCTGAGCTCCCATCCTGACACACCTTGGTGGAACTGTGCAAGGGGCTGCACTCACTGATCCTTTGTGGAAACCGGGACTAAATCTTTCAGTGGCACTAAATCTCACTAGAAACCTTCTTCTATATGAAAGGATATTGGGCATCCCTTGGCAGCCTCTCATTCTGTGGTAAAATCTCCACTGAATTTGGTGCAGATGCTGGAGGTTTGGAAGACTGTCCAGGTGTATATTAAGGCCACAGATTTTATTTAATTCTTTCAAGCCATGCTTTGTATTATGTAGAGTTCTTTTAGTATTAGGAGATCTTGGAAAGATTATAAATACATGATCCATTTATGTCACTGCAGATTAACTCAGCAGATTGCCATCTGTAACTTCAACTGTTCTTAATAATTATTCCAAAGAAATAGTAAATGATGAATTGTTGAAGCTCAAATAACCTGGGTTTGTGCAGTTACCTGTCTGCCCTGGATGTCAACACATCCTCAAAGCCTTTCAGAATCAAACTAAACTATCTGCCTAGTTACAGTCATGGTAAAAATACACACTACATGTATCTCAGTGGTTCTTTCAGTAAGTTGTTAAATATGGGGAAATATTAAGTAATTTTTAAAAAGGCAGAAAATTGTAAATTTTGGTGAGTGAGGGTATGGGTGATGATCATCACTGGAATACAAATCCTGGTTCCCTGCTTGCTGGCTGCAGTGGTGGAGTTCAGAAGGATGTATGTTTTATCCTTTCTGGCAGGCAGCCCTGCAAACTGTATTCAAGATCTGAAAGTTAAGCTGTTTTATTTCTGGCTTGTGCATCATCAACAGTAATAAAAACATGACAGACCAGAATTTTGACCTTCTTTCTCTCTGTGAAATGAACGTGTTTCTGAAGACAAGCTGTGGTCCTGCAGTAGGAAACAGGTTTCTTGTTGATGGTCCTAAACCAGAAGAGATACCGTGTTCTAGTACATCATTCTTATCTTTGTATAGAAAAATAAATAGCAATAAAGTCACACAGTTGTTACTAAAAACGTTAGCAATAAATGTACTTCAGGTTCTGTAGAAGAAACTGAATAGAGTTTTATAACTTAGTATTTAATCCATTCTAAGAACTAGGAAGTGTCAGAGGAAGACAACAAATGCCAAGTTAACCCTCTCAGAACACACCTTCAAATAACACGAGGTGGTTTTTCATCCAGTGCAGGTACAGGTGTCTACCTCTGAGAGGTGCTTGTGAGCACCAGTGCATTTTAATGACAATTGATATCAGAGCTCACGTCTAAATTTCTGTCAATCTGATGTTCCATCTTGTTAAATGTAACTTCTACAGGGTGCTGTGGTTGTGGAAGTTGAGTCACTGAGGTGTGTTTGGTGTTTGGGAGTGCAGCTGTAGGTACTGACGGTGAGAATGAAGTTTGCATTGCTGCACTTCATCTCCTCTGGTCACAGAGAGCAGGAGAAAACACCTGGTCGTATTTCAGGAGGGTTTTTGTGGACACAGTTTGCAGGGATGAATGACTCTGGTGTGAGAGAGGGAACAGGTTTCCTCCTGTTCAGAGCCTTGGACAGAGATTTTGTTCTGGCTGGAAAGGCCCCTGGAAGGACAGTCACACCTGCCAAGGTACCTGTACCGAGGAGACTCGGCTGGGGCCGTTCTTCAGCACCGGAGTCATCCGTCAGCACTCAGAACACATTTCGTTTACCACCTTCTTGCTTTTTTGTTTGCTTTAAAGGAAGCAGTTGATGGTTTGGGAGGGATGGTTAGGCTCCTCGTTAAATATTGCAACGCTGCTTTTATCTTCTCAAGAAGTATCTTCCTGGAATTAATTGTTCTTAATTAAATTGGCATCAAATATTCTGACATATTCCCAGTTATCTTCAATGTCCTGTTTGCTGTGAAATAAACTTTGGTTTTGCTGTCATCAAGACTTTTCAAAAAGTTTAGAAATTATATTCAGATTTCAGATGCCTTCTTATTGTGTAATTATCAACAGATTACTTCACCTAAGTCCTGACAGACATATTTTTTAAGTATGACTGACTGATGGACAGATTGGGAATTGCTGAATTAATGGGCACATTTCAAAGCCTTGGCAGGGCTAAGCAGTAATTACATCTGCTGAACCACTTGATAAGTTTTTGGAAGTAGCCCAGTAAAGCCATCACTGGATTTCTTGAGTTTTAATATCTTACCCTGCACACTTTCATGGCTTTCTTGTAGGGCACAATCCAAAAGTTGATACAGCCGAATACCCCCAGCCAGACAAATCCATGGATTAAAGCTTTAGATGCATTGCAGATCGGCCATTTAGATTTTCAGATGGGTGTGATGATTTTGGGGGTTGATTAAAAATCTTGTTCCCATTTTTAAAGTTGAAAATTTCCTTTGGGAGTAGTAAGGGACCACAGAAAGTGTCCACACTTGCGTGGCCTCTGTAAATAACATTATCCACTGCCAATACAAGGGACAGAATTTGGGGTTAAATGGGTCATAATCCTGACCCAGAGCAATTTTACGATTTTCTGACAGGAAAGTGACACTTGACCAGGAATGAGACCTGGATGGTCTCTTCCTGACCTTCCTGCAGTGAGATTCTCAGTTTATCAAATCTGACAAAAATTGTTTTGTACCCAGTTCTGTCTTCCTGGGACACTCAAAGGTTGATACCATGAAAATGTTGACAGAAAGTTGTCAACATGAAATGTTTTTGCAGAGGACCAAAACCAAAAGTTGACTGAAATGTTTTTGCAGAGGATATTCTGTGTAGGCCAGAAAAGTGACCATTTTCCCCAGTATCAGGGTGAGACTGGGATATTGGTAAAATTAGTCTGGAACACCTGAAAACACAGGGATTAGGAGTGCTGGCAAAAAGGCCTGTGTTGTTTTGGGAGTAATGGGGTTCTCTATAATCCAAAAATTTCCAAAGGCCCTGTGTGTGCTGGACACTTACAAAAGAAGTTAGAGGTGAGAAATACTTTGGAATTCCCAGTGCTGAAATAGCAATGCACTGAATACTTTTTTCTTTGCAGCTGTTGTTATGCTTAATATGCCCAACAGGATGAAAAATGTGTTTGAAAATAATCTGATAATAAAATTGGCCACTGAAGATGCTATTGCTTTTTACCATTGGAGTTCAATTTGTCGGGAATGTATCACAACAAAAAGTGGAATGACAGACACAGATTGAAACAGTGTGGTTGTGGAATTCGGAGGCAGCTCTGACAGAGAGGATTTCATTTAGCTCAACCAGACAGATTTAAGGCTGGTAAAATGAATTTGAAACCAAATGAAAAGAAACTGTCACCGAATTGAACTCTGATTACTTTCTGGAGATCTTTCAATACCTAAAACCAAGACACTAATTTAATCACTACGGGTATGTCTTCACCAAAAAAACCACAAACCACAAACCAACAGATTTTGGAGTTTTGTTCTGAAGAATAGAAATGCACAGAGAGGCTTATTGCTAGAAAACTTTTGGCTTGAAGAGTTACCTTCAAAAATTCCTAAAGTTAATGATGAGTGAGTAGCAGCATTTTCAGAAAAAAATGAAGCTGAGCTTATCACTTGCATTTCCTTCAAATAAATAAAACAAAAGTTAGACACTTTGCTTTCAGACCTGTATGTGGTGGTAAATCACCTTCCAGAGGTCTGAGGGGGTCTCTTGCTGACAGCAGGTGAATGTATTGCTTGGCCTGATTTTCCCTTTTGTTCGTGGTACCTGTGATTTACCTCCTAAATTCACCTGATTTCTGCTTAGTTTAGCATTAGTGTAATTCATGCACTGGTAAATACCTTCTCTCAAATAACCTGTTCAGCCTGGTGAATACCATTTATTACATGGTAAATGACTGCCCAAATCCTCGTGGAGTCCCTCTTTATGTGTGCCCTCTGTTTCCCTGGACCCTGCAGACACTCGGGCCCTTCTTTAACCCATAATGTGCTTTTAGCTGCCCCTCTGAAAGCAGAGCTTGCACCGCAGCCCTGCTGCGTGCTCTGCACGGGGTGGGTGAGGCAGCCCAGGCATCTCCTCCCCCTTTATCCTGGCTGTGGTCAGGAACCCACGAGCTCTGTGCCTGCACCTCCCGAGCATCAGGAGCTCTGGGGGGTGCCGGTCCTTGTCTCTCTTTCCCTTTTCTGATGCTGACTGCAACCTGTTCTGGGACAAGATGGACCAGAATGCAGACAAGATAAGGAAAAATCACCTTTCTGTCCTTCAGTTTTCTCTGTTGGAGGGAAGGTCGTGTGGGTAGTGGGTAAGAGTGTCAAACGTAAAGCTTCTGGTAAAGCGTATAAATGGTGTATTGGCATTTTGACAAATAACTTCTGGGTGCTCTAATAATATTCCTGTGACACTCATGTATCAAGTTACTAATATTTTAAAATGAAGTACTCTTTCTAATGTAAAATAAATAGAGAGTTGTATTTCCCTTCATATAAAAGACGTAAGTCCCATTGCTGTTTTCTGTTGTCTCATTTTTCTTAGTAGTGTATGTTTACTTCCTTTTTTTCCATATATTTTTCCCCTTATGTTTTTTATACCTAAAAGAAATTACTTGAAATACATCTCTGTATATACTGTAAGCTAATCATGCAAAAGACAGGATTGAAAATAAAAAAAAAAATTAAAATCAAAATGTGACATCTTTGCCTTATGGATGGCACCTATTTGGACAAAAAATGGCAATAAACAGAAAGCTTAAAAATTGTGGTTAAACATGAATTTGAAGCATTCCGTTTTTATGGGTGTATTCACTTCTAATTGTTATGGCAACAAAGAATTTGAAAATACACATTGATGCATTGCATGTCAGATATGTATTTGCTGATCAAACATGCTGACAACTGTGTTACCAAATACGAAAATTGTATGTTCAAAAATAAATGCCTTTTTTTAACGTTGAATGGCATTTAAAGGACTGGGTACATCACCGCAGGTTTGCACGTCACATACTTGGTTTATACTGGGAATCTGGTTCTGGCTTGCTGTAAATTTGTGTGTAATCATTTTCTTACCCTATGGGCATAGATACTCCAGGGAAGATTGCAAATTTTCTTTTAAAATGGGTATTTTTTAGCTGTGCAAATGGACTGTGGGTAGGATGTGTCTGTGGTATAGGGCACAGGAGGAGGACCACGAGCCCTGACTGGTTTCCAGTTCAGTTTCCTCACTGGTGTAACAGGGAGGAACTCCCTAATTCTGCCCCTCACGTTTCCCACTTGGAGCTGACCACACTGCCCTTATAAAACACTTCACACCTGAGCAGTTCTGGGCAAGAACTCTTCTAATTATTATTTTATTTTTAAGAGACTTCCTACTGCATAGGAAATGCAGTCCAGATTGGAGAGATGGAGCTGTTATCTGTGGGATACTGCAGGCTAAGGATGCATTTCGTTTAACACACACTTTGATTATACATCGTACACTCAGCTGTATTTTTTTCTTTCTCTAAGGAGAAGTGATAGGGAACATAAGAATACAGGAATGGTCTGTAGAGATAAGTGTATTGCAATTTATTCTTGTGTTGCTGGCACTGAATACTGGAGCAGATTTACAAGTGGAATTTGCAGAGGGAAAAAGTTATTATTGTCCCCATCTGTAAGGAGAACTGGTCCAGTGATTTGGACTGTATGACATGATTTAAATTCAGTTTCCCCTTCCAGTGCAGATTTCCTGGATTTCCTTAAGCAAGTTGCTTTTCTTCACAGGGCAATTCTCCATCTGTAAATTGGGAGTAATGGAATTTTCCTCCGCAACGTGCAGCGGTTGTAGAGCTGGGCTCAGAGAACTGGTGGGGCTCTGGTACTGCAGCCTCGGGGCCACGAGGCTCTGAGAGGCAAGAGAAACTTCCAGAATTAACTAAATGAGCTGAGTTTAGACTGTCTGTGCCTAGGGCTGGAACTACCCGGGGCAGAGGAGCACGGGGAGAGGGAAACTTTCAGATGAAGACTCATTTTTTTCATTCAGAAATCCCCAGCAAACCGTCTTGGGCCCGATTTTTGCGGCCAGTTCCCCAATAAGTGAAGTTACAGCTACAAAATCTGTTCCTAAGCAAAAAACTCCTGGAAAAGTACGTGTGTTTTTTGAGGAAGAATAGAGTGTAAATGTTAAATTTGTTGAAAAAGCAGATGGAGAAAATCAAAACTCACTTGGTAAAATAAAATGCTTGACATTTCCTCTAAGAGTCCTTCATAAATTACACATTTAACTTGTGAAACACTTACACCAAGTAGTACCACCCCAGATTCACAATACTCAAAGTGAGCAACTTCTACACTAAATCGCAGTCAAATGTTATTTGAAAGAGCTGATACACAGTATATTAAATAACAAAGATGCTGACACAGCCTCAACTGTAGAAGTTCTAATTACTACACTACGCCATGCTATATTATATCACATGGCATAATTCAGTGTATCTTTCTTTGTCAGCGTATTACTCATCATTTTACAAATTACAACTCTTTTATAGGAAGGTAATTCATACTTGGACATAGTGCTAAAATGATGGAGTGTTTTCCTTTTTTCTCAATCACTGATCTTTCAAACTTTTGCATTTAGCAGTATTAATCATGTTTATTAGCCAAGTGTTGTCATAAAGAATGGAATTTCTCTGTTACTTTCATATTCAATTAAAATGGTTTTTTGCTTGCTGCCTCTATCTGCTGCACTCCAGTAATCTGTTTACTTATTCTAATTGAGATCCTTGTTCATAAATTCAAAACAAAATCAATACTGCAGTTACATGTTTTTGTAACAATCTATAATCTAAGTGACAGTGTGGGGTGTACCTGAGAGGGGAGTGATCTTAAAATACCTTTTAGCACTAGAAATGTTCAGTCTAACTTTATTTGGGTGTTGTGTTTTGTGCACCAGATGTATTTTGGAATTCACTAACATGGTCTACTTAACCTGCTGTTTAAAAGGAATTTGTTATTCAAGTGTGTAATACTGAAAAAACTAGTCTGTAAAATTGCTGCAGAACGCTCTCTTCAGAAGCCCAGACAGAGATTCGAGACATCAGCTGCTCAGTTTTCTAGACTTTGTGTTGGTTGTAGACAGTTATTACTGTGCATAATAGCTATGTGGACTCCTAAGCTGAAATGCCTGAATACTGATGATTTCCGAGCACAGCCTGTGCCCAGCTCATTTAACCCAGCACAGCAAAGGGTTTCACGTGGGGCATCCCCAGGGTCAAGCCCAGCCCTGGAAGGGGAGCTGCTGAAGCTCAAAGATAGCCAAGCTCGAGGATAAACTGTTGTAAACTGCTCAGGGGTGAATTTCAGCTGGAATGTGGTGGCACTGGAGGGGGGGAATGGCCAAGTGCCTCCAGGATTGACAGTGCAGAGACCTGGTGAGCACGAGGGTGGGCTCAGATGAGTGTCTGGCAGGGACTGGTGGCCTCACGTCCTGTGATAGCAGGAGATTGTGACTCAGCCTCTCAGATGTTCCCGTTCTGATAATTTACTTAATCATGACTGATGATTTCATCCCCAGACATTTAGCTCTTCCTGTTTCCAGAAACCAGTGTTTTGAAAGTAGGTGATGCTGGAAGCATCTAAGAATATTTTTTGCCCGACGCTTATTTATTAATGTTAATTTTGAAAATTTCAGGTGCAGGTTCCAGGTGCTGTGCCTGTGCCAGGTGCTCAGCTGCGGCGAGGAGCGTCGGCTCACTGCTAACCCAGCAAAACGTCTCTAAATAGAGGTATATGCCACTCACGTTTGTTGTACCCTGTTTTGCAGGTGGGAGCGAATCCTCCTGGGACAAAGACAAGCTGCAGTCTCCCATCACGACGGGGTCCCAGCACAGCATTGGCCACCCCACGCTGTCAGGGCAGTCGAGCCTTGGGAGTGCGCACCCGCTCAGCCCTCTCCAGCAGAACCACCTGCTCACCAACAGTACGTACTGGGATCCTGTGGGAGCAAAGAGTGCCTGGAGCCCTGCTGGGAGCTGGGCTTGCCTTCCTTGCCAGCCTCGGGGAGGGGGGGAAATGTCACGTGAGTGACGGGAGGGTCAGTCCTTCCACTGCCAGCTGCACTTGTGCCTCACGGCCAAGCCAACCTCTGGGATCAGTCTAAGTCCGAGTGACTTTTCCCTCTTGGAACAGTCACTCTTTACTGGGTTTGGGACTGTCAATCTTCAATTGACATTTGCATGGCCTGGATTGAAAGGGAAAATAATCATAAAGTTGCTTAAAATTGTAGCTGTGTGAGAAAATTCTCTTCCAGATGAAAATGTTGACCCACCAAATGAAATAGGAGAGCAAGGAATAAATGCAAAATGTCCAGTTAAAAGGTCATCCAATGAACCCAGCTATCCAAAATAACTGGGATAAAATGGCACGGGTTGGATTTGGAGCTTAGAGCTCCCTGCAAAGCCATCTCTTTTCTTTCCCTTAGGAAGGGAGCAGGTGGGAAGCCATCAGTTCCCCTTCTTTGCGCCCAGAGAGGGAAAGAAGGGAAGAAAAAAGTATTCCAAGAAAGTTGTTGGAGATTAACATTTTGAAAATTAGTGAGGAGTAAAGTTATTCCAACGGTTGCTGGGTGAAGAATGAAAAGCTCATTAATTATGAACTCTTGTTGCTTGTTCAAGGTCTTCATCCTCAAGTTCTGAAAGTTGATTTTTGGTGTTTGTTATAGTGGATGAGTGGCATTTCTGGCTCCTTACACGATTTTTGGAGTAGTCAGTTCATTGCTGCCTCTGTCAGGCCCAGACTTGAGCAAATCAGAGCTATTGAAATGACTCATACAAAATGGGTTTGCTTTGTTTGTGGGAAGGTGTGGACCTGAGCGTTTTGGGTTAAGTGTCAGTAATGAAAAATCACCAGGTCATAGGACTCAAATTCTCTGTAATTTATCCTTTCATTTTATATTCTTGCATAATTCAATGCCTGGATTTCTTTCGCATCCAGGCATATTGCGTTCTTTGCTCTTAAGGATATTTTCCAGTGGCTTTTGTGGTAGGTGAATGTCTATAGGCTATTAAAGGGTTTACTGGATGTCAGACATTATGCCCAATGATTTGCAAGTGCAGGATATATTTTCCTCATAGTCCTCTGCAATGTTTGACGGATTGTGTCTTAAAACTGGTGATGTGCTGTTAAATTCTGTTTGTAGTTTGCATTTAGTTTGCATGTCAATTGGACTTTAAGTAGACATACAACTCAATGTGGCCAGATGGTGTCTGGGAGTTTTGGAACTCTGTAGAGGATGAGGAAAGATTATTGGGCTGTTAAGGGAGATCTGCAGGGGAACAAAGGCTTGTGGATGCAGGGACTGGAGGGGATTGTCAGTGTGGTTTGAAGTGAAGAGAGATGTATGTGGGCCTTGCTTATTGCCTATCATAATTAATACTGGCGTGGATCATCACATAAAATAGAGAGTGAGTCATTAGACATCACAGTTGTTGATCATGATATGCTCATGTTAAACAGAAATAGTGTGGGAGCTGGGAATATTGCAATTCTGCCTTTCCTGGTGGGCACCGTGGTGTTTTTATATCACTGGAGTCAAGTTCTATAGGAATAACATCAGCTATGTCAGTCAGTGGTATTTTTTATTGTTAGTTCTGTCATACACCAAAATGGTGACTGGCCTTCTCCTTTAAAATAGTTAGGATAGAGCCAAAAGTTTAAAACTTTAACAATAAACAATCTCAATGGCGTGTGGTAATGACTATCTATATGTTTGTATTATTGAATACTTGCACCTGAATTTTTTAATGAGGATTTCTAATCTAAATGTCATTTAGAAAAATGATAAGACATTTTTGTCTGGCAGAATGAGTCCTATTTTTTTTTCTGAAAAAATTATTTTTGGATGTCCTATAGTAGCTATCTTCAAGTGGTCCCTCTAAAGAACTCCTGAATGCACAATAACCTGGAACAATTTTTCAAGTGAATTGGTGTCTTGGTCTTGATTTCCAGTGCAGTCATTACTAAATACAAGAAGTAATCCACATGCTGAAATGGATATTAATGAAGTATGAGAATCCAATTCCTGCTAGCAGTAACTTCACCTTTTTGGCAATGTCAAGATCTGCGAGTTGGTCCAAATAAATTTCATACCTTCTTAAATTGGTTTATATCCGTAGCAGAAGACAATTTAAAGTGACATTTTGAAAATTAAAACCTCTGGCAACAATTTTAACCTCTCATTACGTGTTGCAGTTCACAGACCTTCTGTACAATCATTCAGTGGTGTCTGTAGTCCAAGCCACAGCCTCCTGGATTCAAGAAATAGTCAGAATATAAGAATTCAGTGTGACATTGCTGAGAAGTGGTAATAGGAAGAAGACTTGGTAGGAGTGTATGATCAGGTGAAATTATTAATAAATATTCATCTGATGTATTGGAAAATATGAAAATTATATGCGTAATTTTGTGGTCTTTTTATTCTTTATTTCTCCTACCAAAGAGATCACTAAGCTGGCGTAGTCATATATTCATTTTGTGTCACTCCCCAGCTGGATGTTCCTCTCCCCACCACAAACCAGCCCTTCCTGGGCTGCACAGACAATTATCCCCTGCGGAACCCCAGAACCGTTGGGATGTGCTGCTGTTGGGTCTGAGTGGTGGATGTTGCAGTGCTTGTGGGCCCTGTGGGGTGCCCGAGTGGTTTGGTGGATGCTGCAGTGACGTGGTGGATGCTGCAGTGACGTGGATGTTGCAGTGACTTGGTGGATGCTGCAGTGACGTGGTGGATGTTGCAGTGACGTGGTGGATGTTGCAGTGACGTGGTGGATGTTGCAGTGGATGCAGGCCCTGCGAGGTGCCCGAGTGACGTGGTGGATGTCGCAGTGACATGGTGGGTTGTTGCAGTGACGTGGTGGATGTTGCAGGGATGCAGGCCCTGCAGGGTGCCTGAGTGATGTGGCANCCACAAACCAGCCCTTCCTGGGCTGCACAGACAATTATCCCCTGCGGAACCCCAGAACCGTTGGGATGTGCTGCTGTTGGGTCTGAGTGGTGGATGTTGCAGTGCTTGTGGGCCCTGCAGGGTGCCTGAGTGGTTTGGTGGATGCTGCAGTGACGTGGTGGATGCTGCAGTGACGTGGATGTTGCAGTGACTTGGTGGATGTTTCAGTGACGTGGTGGATGTTGCAGTGACATGGGGATGCTGCAGTGACGTGGTGGATGTTGCAGTGACGTGGTGGATGTTGCAGTGACTTGGTGGATGTTGCAGTGACGTGGGGATGCTGCAGTGACGTGGTGGATGTTGCAGTGGATGCAGGCCCTGCGAGGTGCCCGAGTGACGTGGTGGATGTCGCAGTGACATGGTGGGTTGTTGCAGTGACGTGGTGGATGTTGCAGGGATGCAGGCCCTGCAGGGTGCCTGAGTGATGTGGCAGATGTTGCAGTGGTTTGGTGGATGTCGCAGTGGCGTGGTGGATGTCGCAGTGACGTGGTGGATGTTGCAGTGGTTTGGTGGATGTTGCAGTGGTTTGGTGGATGTCGCAGTGGCGTGGTGGATGTCGCAGTGGCGTGGTGGATGTCGCAGTGGCGTGGTGGATGTCGCAGTGGCGTGGTGGATGTCGCAGTGGCGTGGTGGATGTCGCAGTGGCGTGGTGGATGTCGCAGTGGCGTGGTGGATGTCGCAGTGGCGTGGTGGATGTCGCAGTGGCGTGGTGGATGTCGCAGTGGCGTGGTGGATGTCGCAGTGGCGTGGTGGATGTCGCAGTGGCGTGGTGGATGTCGCAGTGGCGTGGTGGATGTCGCAGTGGCGTGGTGGATGTCGCAGTGGCGTGGTGGATGTCGCAGTGGCGTGGTGGATGTCGCAGTGGCGTGGTGGATGTCGCAGTGGCGTGGTGGATGTCGCAGTGGCGTGGTGGATGTCGCAGTGGCGTGGTGGATGTCGCAGTGGCGTGGTGGATGTCGCAGTGGCGTGGTGGATGTCGCAGTGGCGTGGTGGATGTCGCAGTGGCGTGGTGGATGTCGCAGTGGCGTGGTGGATGTCGCAGTGGCGTGGTGGATGTCGCAGTGGCGTGGTGGATGTCGCAGTGGCGTGGTGGATGTCGCAGTGGCGTGGTGGATGTCGCAGTGGCGTGGTGGATGTCGCAGTGGCGTGGTGGATGTTGCAGTGACGTGGTGGATGTTGCAGTGGGGTGTGGGCCCTGCAGCGTGCCCGAGTGACGTGGCCGTGCTCTCCGCAGGGATAGACCTGCCCTTCATGATGATGCCGCACCCCCTGCTCCCCGTCAGCCTCCCCCCGGCCTCGGTGGCCATGGCCATGAACCAGATGAACCATCTCAACACCATCGCCAACATGGCAGCGGCGGCGCAGATGCACAGCCCCCTCTCCAGGGCAGGGGCCTCCGTCATCAAGGTAAGGCACCTCTCCCACCTGCTCAGAGCTGCTTCTCGTGGCTTGCAGAGTGTTTGCAGTGACCCTCTCAGGGAGGAGAAGGATGAGGCAGTGAGTTCACACTGCTCCAGCTCACCTGGGCTGCTCCCAACACTGAGCAATACCCACCGCTGCAGCCAAGAACTTCAACTGCTCTGATCTATCAGTGAGTCTGTAATGTAATTAAAAACGGACACTAACTACAGGCTAGAGTAAGATCTGTGAAAGTTCAATAACTCTTCTAAAATGTTTAAAGTCAAACTGGAGAGAAAATGCTGTAGGACATGACAGGAACTGTAGCGCACTGCAAATCCAGAACAGGTAAATAGCAGAGAAAATCATCACGAGTACCTTCGTGGGGCTGTAGAACATAACAGGAATCCTAGCAGTGAAAATCCAGAACAGGTAAATACCTAAAAAAAATTATCACAAGTACTTTAGTGAGTAGAGTCTCTGGTAGCCAAACCTGAACTTCCTTCTGGTTGGTTAAAACACGTTTGTATTGTGAAAGGCTTGTCGTAGTCTCTACCAAGGAGGCTGTTCAGAAACGTTCTTGCCTTTGTGGAGAGCTGCTGTCCTGCCACACACTCAAAAATACATTGAAACAAGAAATTTTCAAAATAGAAGTCTGTAGGATCAGTGCATGTGAAGGATTGGTGTGATGGGATTCTCTAAAACAGTGTGTCCACTTTTTACTGAGGAAAAATTAAAGGTGTTACCAGTCTGACTTGGGTGTGTGTTTGCATGCACATGCGGGTTTCTTGTTGACCAAGTAAAACGTTGTCAGCTTTGAAAGTTCATTAGTTTAGTCCATTTTTCTTTGGGTTTAAATATGTGAGTCTGTAGAGCTATCTGTTCTGGAAAGTAAATGTCTTCAATATTTGTGCTCATTTACACTCATATCCCTGTCACTCTGGAATCTGAGTTGCTTTATTCTTACAGCTCTCACTGATTTGCTGAACTTAACCTCTCATATCTTTATTGTAAAACATCTCAATTATAGTAAATCATTATTTTATCATTGAGCAAGTTACTGTTCCCAACATCACAGGCCAGTTGTGAGAATACATTGGTGAGGGTTGTGTTGTACATCCTTTTGTCTCAGGTTGGTGCTGCAGGAGATTTTGTTTCTAAATCAAGCAGGGAAGGAAACTCACGGTACCTAAGCACCTGTTTATTGTTCATGGCTGTGTGTTCTGATAGCAACATCCTCTCAAGGGGGACAGCAACTGTCTCTTGTCACATCACTGCAGTAAAATACTACAACCCTCTGTGGTTGAGGTTTTGGAGGGGTTTGTTTTCCTTCTCATTTTCTTCCTGGCCCTGAGCATCTCCTAAATTGCCTCAGGTCGTTTCTCTTCTTTTACTGAGAGTCCACTTCCAGATTAGGGCAGATTTTGTTCTGAATGCTTTGGGGTTTTTTTTGACTTTTTTTTTTCCTTGGATTCTGGGGAGGCTGGGAAAATTCAGGGGCGACATTTCCCATTAGGATGCCTACTTAGGATTAAGATGTGTAAAAACTTGTCTTTATCATCAGTGTACCTGCACAGTTGTTGGCTGGGTGGGGAAAACGTCTCTCTCTGATGTCCAACTGTCCATTAGTTAATGCAAATCATTAAAATGTGAGAAATTAGTTGAGATTCCATTTGTTTCAATCCATAACCTTTTCTTCACCTGTTCAGAGACCTCTTGACAAAACCCTGATTTAAACATAGCAGTGGAATATTTGTAGCAGCGAGTAAACTTGCAGAAGCTTTGATTGTACTCTAAATGTTACCAGTATGTCAAAATGAAGATTAAATACATATTTGTAAACAACGCTAGTCCTTTGTAATTTAAACTGCAGTTTTTGCAGGCAGTTGGGTTTCAGGGTGTTATTTAGCAGGCCCTTGCTGATGTGAGTTACTCATTTACAGCTATTTTTTCCCCAACACCTGCACTAGAGGAGACACAATATCTCCACAGCAACACGAGGTCTGGCCAGCACTCTGGTGGGAATTATTTCCTCTCATGTTGCAGAGGAAAATGCACCAGTAGCCAGCGTGACAGAGGCAGAGTGTGCATCCTTTGCTGTGTTACTCTCACCTGTCAAGTGGTGCCGCATCTTTCTCTAGTTTGTTCTGAGTGCTGAAACTGTAGATGAATTTTATTGCAGTGTGAGGCTCCTTTTGTCCTTTCCTTCCCTTACGTACAATCATCCAGCACAGAATGAAGACCAGTTAACATGAAACTGTTGTACAAAATAAAACATGGGAAAGAAAAGCGTTGCTGCTCCTGCTGTCAGTAATACTTTTATTATAGGACATTATTTAAGTGCATTTAATAAGTACAAAACATGGCTAGTTTTCAATAGAAAGCAAACCTAGCATCATGTTTTCACTTAAAATGGGAGAAATGAATTGAATCTATTGAGTGTGTGTCTGTTAGCATAGTCTGATGACTAAAATACCACTTGGCCTGTTTTCTCTAGGTGTGAGAATCAGCTGCTTTCTAAGGTTTTGAATGAAGTCATTATGCTTTTTATATCACGTTTGCCATTTAGAAATAAGCTGTTCTACCAAGATATGCATGATCAGCAAAGTTAACATTTAGTGCTCCAGAAAGAAATGTCATAACTATGAAACTTGATTTCTCCCTGACAGGAACACCATAAATTAGGGAGGCACAATGGCCAGGCTCACAAAACCTTCTTAGCCATCTATAACATGATGTGATGTGATTACAGCAGCACCAGCAGCACTGTGGCTGCAGTTCTGGCAGTGCCCCTGTGATAAATCCAGCCTCACAGGGATTTACTGCACATCTGAAGGAGCTTGCTGGGTTTGAAACTTGGCTCAGATGGCTGAGAAGAATCTCTGTTATTGAGGGTCTCATATGGCAAAAGCAAAATTGGACAGTGACACTGACTTCACCGCCCTCTCTCTTCTCCCTCTTGCATCCACTGTCCTCTTGGTTCTTTTTTTCCGGAGCTGTCTCTGAGCTGGACCTGCACTGCAATCCAGGAATGGCCTGGGTGTCACATGAGGATCAGCCTGGGGTGGAATTTGGCGAAGTACACTTGAGTCATGGTTTGGGCTAGAAAGAGCAGCGAATCTCAAGGCCAGGTTGGATGGAGCACCCTGGTCTAGTGGAAGCTGTCCCTGCCCATGGCAGGGGTGGAATGAGGTGACCTTTAAGGTCTTTCCAGCCCAAAGCAGTCTGTGATTCTGTGAATAAATGCAGCAGTTTACTGTCATACAATGATTTTGTTCCTGAAACTCAGAAACATCTACTCAAGGGCAGTATTTTCAGAAGGAAAGTTGGGATGAGCCCTTTACAGAAAAGTGAGAGGATTTTTCACTGTAGTTTGTAAAACACTCAGCTCCAGAGAGCAGCAGCTACATAACGTGAAGATTCTTATTTTACAGTGCACCTGTAACAAATACGACCTTACACGAATAAAAACATACTGGTTTACACAATTCCAGCCAAAAAAGCAGGGAGAGCTTTGGGGTTAGGAAAGTGAAGGGAAGGCTGGCAAGAGCCAAGTCTGGAGCTGTGACTGTGATAATCTTTGTTCACTGAAAGGCCACTTTCCCAGATGTCCTTGGGAACAGGCTGGTGGGAAATACCGTGGTTAGGCTGAGCTTGAAATTCTGGAACCAAACCCAAACCAGGGGACTTAAGCTGCTCCTTTTGTATTAGATATGCAAAGAGTACTGAGAGTAATGAGGCAAAACTTCATGCCAGAGATTTGAGACTTACTTTCTCCCAAATTTTCCTTGCTTCTCTTTTTACTCACCTGAGATATTTTGCACCCTCCTTGCTCCTCTTGCTCACGTCTCACCCTCCTGCTCCTCGTGCTCCCTCCCTTTTCTTCTGGCAAACAGCCTCTTTGGAGCTGCTGAGGGATGTGCTTCTCCCGAGTAGGAGTAGTTCTGAAAATTGGTTTCCTGCTGTCCATTTTTCTTCTGTTGTCATCCCCTCATGCGTGCTGTATTCCTGCTTTTCTCTTATTCTTTCTTGCTCTCATCGAGGTCCCAGTTAGGAATAAATGCTAAATAAATGCTTTTGTTGAGTGCAAATGGGAAACACAGAAAAAAAAAAGTAATTAAAATGCTTTAAAAAAAGATTAAAGGATTTTCATATTTCAGAATTCCTTGAGAATTTCACCCCAATGCACTTTAGAAACTAATCTGATAAACAGAGCAGAGCATTATTTGTACAGTGGGATCTAGACATGCAGTAGAGATTTTTGAGTCTCCTTCTCTTTGAGTTTTGTTTTTCTCCTGATTTTGTGGGATTGTTAAGGCATTTGTAAAGGATGTGTATGACATGATTTTAAATTCCCTGAAGAGAGTACAGATGGGCTGTGTAATTATTGCTGAGAGGTGCTATTTTCTGTGTGCTCTACAACTCACATTCATAATATTTACCTGACAGCCAGAAAAATGTGGCCATCTCGGAGTGCTCTGAAACACTTCTTCTCACAATAGAAACATTTCCCATTACAGAATTCCTAACACAAATAATTTCATATCTCTCTGTGCATTCAATCCATTATGAATTGTTTTCAGAGTATTGCAGCATTTGTAAAATAAAACTTCTCTACAATGTGTGTGATTTTTCATATTATTAGATTTATTCTGTCCTGTTCCACAGCACGTGTTCATTGCTAGCAGCTGATTGCTGGAGTGGGACTGGGATATGTTAGAGGAGTGATGTGGGAGACACAGGAGTTTGTTTGCTTCTTATAAAGTTAAATCCTGTCACTCTGGAAGAGGCTTTATTTGAGGCTGTATTTGAGGTGTGCAGGTTTGTATCTATTCACTGATTCAGAGAAATTACTCTGTTGGGCGATACTCCGATCCTTAAATACCCATAAATACCCTTCTCATCTCCTCCTTTGGAGGGAGGCTGTCCCTCTCCCTGCAGTGCCAAGAACTGCTGGCTCCTCACCACCCTCGTTGAGAGGTTTGAAGCATTGGCTACTTATTTTAAACTTCCAAGTGGAAAAAAAAAAAACAGTCAGAAACATCTCTTTTTGCAGAGCTTGCAAAGGAAAATTGTTAGGCCAAGCACATCTAAGCTCTTGGTTCTGGCTCAGATCTTTTTAGTATTAGCTTAGTCATTTGCATTTGTCCTTAATAACTGATATGGCTCCATGGTAGATGAGGTGGAGCACTATCATCATTAGTCCTGGGAGTGCCTTTCCTCCCTGCCGTGGCAGCACTGGGTGAAACAATTCAAGAGAGGGGCACAAGCACCAGGTTTCCACCGCGAGATCCTTTCCAGTTCGAGGCACTGGTGTGCTCTCAGTTTCAAAGTCAAGATCTTAGTCCAGGAGCGAAGGTTTCCATGGCTGTCCCAGCGACTGCTAATTTAAGAAGTGGGGAAGAAGGCAGCTCCTGTTTGGCTGTTTCCCAGCACCGTCTGATTAGCTGCACTTCTCTGTTTGGCTGAGCAGCTGGCAATTAATGGATTGATAGGAAGTAGTCACGAGGTAATGGAATTAGTGAGTGAACATCTGGTATTAAAATCAGTAAATGTAGGAGTTTTTATGATTTCTTAAATTCTGTGAGAAAATAATTGCCAGTTGACTACAACTGAAACAACTATATGTACACAGTGAAAAAAAAATTGCATTTTAAATGGCAAAGTACATATTTTAAGCGAATGACTTCCCGATACACTGCAAAAGATGAATGGGATCCAGCTGGCTTTCAGACACACAGATCCTATCTTGGTTTTTAGACCAGCTGTTTACCTTGTTCATCTCCAGCACCTACAGCAATCACAGGTACTCTAAGTAGCTCAGAAGACCAACAAGTCACCCCCAGTCTTTGTGTGTGCTCATTTCCAGCGTGGAATGACTCAAAATCCAAGCCAAACTGCTCTTCTAGCCCAGAAACAGTGGCTGTGACCATCCCAGTTCTTGGTGGCATCAGTTCAGGCGTAGCACAGCTCCTGCTTCCTGTGGCAGGGGTATTCTTTTCCTTGGAAAAGCCTAAATTGATTAGTCCATCAGTTGAGGACTGTAAACTGTAGAACACTGGTTAAATCATGCTGGTTATTAGGAGTCAAACAGGATTAGTATCAAGTAAGGTCAGTTGGAAGGAAATACATCTTAGTATTAACTAAAAAAAAGGAAGTGTTAGCCATTCAGGTCTTTGCTGACTGAAATTGGGAATCGTGTTAACTTTCCTTGTTCTTCTCACTTGCTGAGGATGGGATTCAGCTGGGGAGATGGGGCAGAGGTGGCTCAGCAGGGAGCTGGGGCTGGAGGTGAGGAAGGCTGCAGGCACTCTCTGCCTGCCCATCCTGGCTTCACAGGCCTCTCCAGAGGAGTCAGGCTCTGGTTTCTAGAATTTTTTGTAACCCTGTAGTCCATTTTGAGAACATGAATGGAGACTTTGCAGCCACTGGGAGGTCAAGGTATGGCACAATAAACATCCCCGTGGGGAACCAGTGTGCAGATTAATGCTGGGATTTTTTCTGCCAGAGTCCATGAGCTCTTGTTTTCCCAACATGGCCAACATCAGCTCAAAATGTTTCTTACAACACTTGAAAATTCTAATCTAGGCCTAAATCCAGTAGAATCTCCATTTTTCCATCCTTTCCATTTCATTAGAGAAGGTAAATTCCAGCCACTGCAGAGCCCTGTAGAGTAGAGCAGCAGCATCTCAGTTAAATATGAAATATCAAGATAAATGTCTGAATAAAACATCCAGGACTCAGACAAACTTCCAAAACCTGCTTGTCAGCAGTGAAATGCCATTAAATCCTTTAGGAACTCATTAACAGATTAACATTTGGAAGAGTAATTACAACTACAATACAACTAAGAATAAAGAAATACAAAGGAAAATCCAGCAGCATCATTCCTCTAAACTCTTGACGTAAAAGGAAGATCAATACCATAAAAAAATCAGAGGTAAGGAATTAGGGTCAAGATGATTTTGTCAAAAATAGGTAAGCTCTTCATATATATTTCAAATAAAACCTGTGTGGATGCAACTGCTGTGTAATATTTCCTATTGCTGGTGTGGAATACTCCCTCACAGGGGAGAGAAGAGAGATACTGAGCTGAAATCAAGGATCTGCCTGGAAATTGGGTGAGTTCATGACTTCAGTGCCATTAAGCTAAATCACAACTAAAATTAACAATGTCAAGCTTTGTAGCTACATTTTCTGAGGCAGAGAAGGACACTGATCTTTAGTGAGACAAATATATTACCCTTCAAGAGGATTAAATACTGGAAAAGTCCTTTTTGAGAATTTATGTTACAGCTCTGTAAAGGAAGGAAAAAAGATGTGATAAAGTGGGTACTGTAGGTAGATAAATAGGTGAGATCTTGAGAAATGTTTTCATTTTTCATAAAATTCTCACAATCTGTAGAATCCTTATGTATAATTCATTAAATTATAACCTGGAATATCAGTATTGCAAATTTATGAATAGGAAGAAATACGAATGGGGAAAATATTACTTTACTTAGGGATGTTTCTTTATTACTGTGAGTTTACCTAGTGTGGGACCAGGCCACCCTGCAGGGTGCAGGGGGAACAGAGCCATTTTCAAGGGAAAAAAAACCTAGAATATATGGAAGGTAACAAGGTTGTAAAATACATAGATGACAAATAAAATGAAGTCATCAATGTGTAAACCAAAACGTTAAGATTTTAGATTTGCAATTTTCCTATTTAAATGCCCTCATTGATTTGTTACAAATACTGTTAACCCTGTGTTTGGAAAATGGTGAGGACATTATCACTTGTGTTCTCATTTGTAATAAAATAGATTAACTTGCTGTGAAATTTTAACTAGGCTGAGACACAACAGTAGCTACCTAATGAACCAGAGCACATTGCTGTTAAGTAGCTAAATAGATGCATACTGATTACAGGACTGAAAAATGGATCTGTTTACCAGCAAAAGAAGAGTCTGCTCATAGCATTATTCATTATAGGAGGGGAAATTCAGCACATTTCCACACAAACATTTAGAAATGGGCACTTTCTTGATCCATATGCAGCCTCACATGATGATACTCCATCCTCGTTTGGAGCACATATAATATAGAGGGAATTTCAGCTCCTTTGTTGCTTATAGGGAAAACTTTGCCTTCCCTGTGCCTGCAAATTGGTATAACTGGTAAGACATTAGACAACATAATCAACTAATTCTCCTAGAAAGTGATTCACTGTGTGATTAAGAATGACATTATTATTTGACACTTTTACTTCTGCTTGAAGATTTCAAACCAAGACTCTGAGTTTGAAGGCAGATTATTCAAAGCAGAGGTTATTTCCTAGTGAGAGACAATGGGAAGTGCAGTTACCAGAAGGAGCTGGAATACTTTGCTTTTCCAAATCATCAGCTTTTGAATTACTCAGATAACTCCCATTTAAGATGACATATATGGCTGTTTGTGTGAGATCTAAGTGTTAATTTCTAGTCATATTTGTTCATAGGGTTTTTTTGCAGAACAGTTGGCATGTCCTCTCCTTGGCTATTCATTTTCATGGTTGCAGTAGACAATGAAATTTACTTAAACGATGCACTCTTCTGTAAAATTAATCATTTCAAAATGATATCTTAATTGTAAATTGAGTGCTCTTTGCGGTAAAAAGAGAGGAAATAGTGCCAAAGAGGACTGTTACAACTGAAATCCAGGCAAATGAAATTGCAGTCAGAGTTGTAACCTGTTAGCAGGAATCTGTTTGGAAGCTATTATTTGCACAAAGGTAAAAAATACATAGGATTTATGCACTCAGGATTGCATGCATTTGATTCATTGTTATTTAGGACAGTACTTCCTGGGGTAAGAATGTGACTTTGAAAAGCAACTCAGTAAGCAGCACATCCACAAAGTCTACACTCTCTTTTACTCTTCTGTTCATCTCAGCAGCCTCTAAACCCTCTCTTTTGGAGGCCAAAAGGAAGAAAACACAGGAGACTTTTAAAATCAGTGACTTGGACTTTTTTTCCCCTCACAGAATTTGAAAACTAGCTTGTATAAAACCATTCAGTTTTCAAAATTATAAAAACTCGTGACTCAACATAATGGACTCCTGTCTGTTAAATACTAGCATTAAAAGTCTCCCTTTAAGATGTATTAGTTACTGTATGTTCATTAAATAACAGATAATTAGTGACACTGATCCACTGAGGATTAACAGCTATGTAGTAGATACCCATCTGCTGCATGGTTTTGAGGCTGGGTTGTTATTTAATGTACAATAACAATCCTATGAAAACCACGTCCAGTGCCGCGTTCTCAGCTGGTGTGGTTGGAATAGGGAGATGCCATCCCATGCTCTGAGGAGGATCCAGTCTCCTGTTCCCTCTTCATAACTCTCAGAAGTATCTGTAAATCCAAAGATGAGTGTGGCTTAGAGAGGTGGTTTTAATGGGTAACAGAATATTCTTGTTGATCTTGCAGGCGGTGTAATTAATGAATTGCCCTGATCCATCCAAAGAGCAGCTCTTGTATCATCTCTTTATGATGGAGAAACTTCTAGGAACCACCATGCTCTTCCCGAAGCTGCATTATTGATTCAGGCTTCCACCTAGAAAACTGCATAAAAAGTTCAGATGCTGCTGAGTTTATTTTCCAGAGCACACAGTAAATTGCTACCAAGCAGCCAGATTGAATATTCCTAATGACACATCTTTAGAATAGGTTAGAAAGGAGGAAAGATTGCAAAGTTCCTTTGAGGCAGTTTTCCCAGATGAACTGTAATTGTGATTTTTAGTGAGGTGGAGGCAAGAGAATTTCTTTTTTTAAAAAAAGAAAGTAATATTTCAGTTCTGGGTTTCTACAGGAGGCAGCTGATTGCCAGGGATGGGGGCAACTCCAAAGGTTCAGTTTCTGGAGTTCTGTAAATTCAGCCTTTTCTCCTCATTAGTGTCTCTCCCTTGGAACTACACCTTCAAGGACTTTAACACAGGTTTTAAAACATAGAAGGCGTTTCAAGAGAAGAATATCTGGAGTAACTCAGGCCCTGATTTTCCCTTTCAGAAGATTCTCATTTTCTGTTGGTTCTGGGAACAGGAATGAAGGGCACTGGAATTTTTAATTAAAAGTATATGCGTGGAAGCACTGGGCTGGAAGGATCTCAAGTGGTCTCACAATCTCTTGTCTTGAGACAAGATGAATTTTTACTTATGCCTTGCTTGTCTGACCTGTTCCTAAAGATTTTTACTGATGGAAATTCCATGGCATCTTTAGGCAATTTGCAAGTATAGATACACAGAACTGCAGAATTTCTTTTTGCCCTTTCTTTTTTTTTTTTTATTTCTTACCCTTTTTTTTCCTCCTTACCTCTAGTACTGTATGTATTTAAATTAGAGGTTAATATCAAAGTTTCATGCACAAATAAAAGATTTTGCAAGCAGATTCTTGTTTTGGTTAGCCAGTGGTTCTTTTCATGCAGGAGGGAAGTTCTTACGAGCCACAGCTTTTGTCATTTGTCCAGGTGCTACCGTGAGAAGATACTGATATAATTTATTCAGGTACAGATTCTAGTTAGAAATTTTAAAGTACAGATTCTAGTTACAAATTTGACTGCATTTAGCGACAGTTCAGTCCAACTCTGGATTGTTTATTTGAAATGTGACTCACATATGGCAGTCTTACTACCTGTAGACTAAAAGTAGTTTGTAAAAGCAACATGAAAGAGTATTCTGTATGTTCCTAGGCGTGAAAAACTTACAACATAAAAAGTTGCCAACAAGAAAAAGGTGTCAAATGATCAGCTAAGCTCAGACACATTGCTTGTAGAAGCCTGTATTGGTTTTGGCTGTAGATGACTGTACTGCTCTTAAGACGTGAGTTCTGTTCTCTGTTCACCTCAGGAACACCGTTGGTTATCATTATTTTTAAGCCAGCCTCGCGTTCCTCGTTGGCGCTCGGGTGAAGGCCGTGGATGAAATGGCCCGGGCCTTGCTTTGCTTGTGTTTGCAGGAGAGGATCCAGGACAGCCCTTCCCCGGCGCCGTCCCTGGAGGACAGCCAGCGGCCCGGCAGCCACGCGTCCTCGCACCCCAGCAGCAGCGTGTCCAGCTCCCCGTCCCAGCTGGACAACACTCCCGACAGGATCGGTCAGTGCCGCAGCCGCCGCTTGCCCCCGCAGCCGCTCAGGAAGTTTGTTGGGGCCGGTATTTATTTGGGGGGGAACTCGCAGGGCAGCGCTCGCTTGCTGCCGAATACCCAGGAAGTTAATCCCTAGAGGGTTTTTAATTAAGTTCTTGGCTCAGCAAAGCCCGGCCCCTTGGGCTCCTCCTGTGCCGGTATCCCCTGCACAGAGGGGTCACCCTTGTACCCTTGCCTGGTCCAAGCAGCTCCTCTGGCGGGCTGGGGTAGGGAAGTGCTGCTCAAGGCACCTGCAGTTGAGAAAGAGCAAGGTATCTTTCTCTTCATATATGTGTGAGGAAAGTCACAGATTATATGATGATTTTTTTGTTCCAAAAACCTCCTTGTGCCCACACATTCTTTCATCACCCCGAGGCTGAGGCCTTTCTGGCTTTTTTGGTCTCTCCACCACAGCTTTCACAGCCTGTGCACTATCGATTAAAATGCTAATTCCGTCTAGAGGAAGTTTAGATCCTATTCTTGGTGCTTCCAAGAGGGATCTAGGGCAAGTCAATTAACATCTCTTCACGTCAGTGTGTGTCAACACTGCTGTCTCCTCATGGCCTGGAGCCCGTGCAGGCACTGCTGAGCCAGATTGAAACCACAAAAGCCGCGCACTCCGTGAGTCGCTGGAGAATTCCCTCCCATCCACAAACTGCTCGGCTGCTTCCTGGGATTTTGCACTTCTGACCCTGGTCCTTGCAGCAGCACCACGGCACTGACCAGCACAGTGGCTAGAACCTGAATTCTTTGCCTAAATCTGTGCACACACAGGGCAGAGACTGTGGAGTAGATTCCCCTCATCTTTCTCCTATGTAAAATAGGGCTGGAAATACACAGGACAAGAAATTTAACTTCCTGTAGCAGCAGTGAAAAGGGACTGCTGATGTGTCTGTGTTGTTATGATATGTATAAATATTTTTTTGTTGATACAAATGCAATATTTTTACTTTTGCACTTAAAAAAAAAAAAAAGCTTTCCCTAAAATACGGTGATGAAGTTTGTAACAAGTGTCCTTCCTGGAATAACTGTAAAGTCTGTAATTGGTTGATAGCAGAGAAGGAAATGTTTTAATCAAGTAAGAACAAAGAAAAGAGGCATCCTGAAGTCATAAACTGCACAGCTCGTGCTGAGCTTGCAGGTGTTAAGTAAAGAATTCCCTTCAGCACTGAAATGTGGGGGGGTTTGCTATTACCAGTCAATTTGGGCTATGATCTGTCAATCTGTGGTTTTTATTAAGCTTACTGCTTTATAGATAACTACTAATGCTTAAATCCTTAAATGTATTTTTCCCCAAAATGGTTTTTGTGAAGTACTTCTCCCATTAATTAATTAATTTGAACATTTCATAAGAAATCACATTCATCTCAGTGTAATTTGTGTTCTGTCTTGGTGTCCTTGTTTAACAAATGTGAGCAGATTAGCTTTTATTGCATATTTTACTTGGCTCTAAGAGTTAAAATACCAAAATATCGACTAAGAGGAAATACAATTTAATATTTTTTTTTCTCTTAACGTTTTTTTACTGACAGTGTTATATAACTGTGCCTCTGATTCTTTTAGCTATGCTGACCAACAGCAGGGAAGGAGAACTCGTTGACCAAGAAACTGGGACCAGCCTAAAAAAAATACAAAAGGAGAAAGGTAAAACCACAGACTGTTTTCCATCTCAGGCATTTAATTGCACTTATTATGTGTTTTATTCTTTTTTTCTCGTATTCTGCATATGCAATGACATTATATTATTAATTTAAGAGAACTAAGTGCCTAATTGCAATGAATAATGTAGCCAGTGAACTCACATGGAAGTGTAAGCAATCAGAACTTTGCTTCTCTCTGTTTATATAGCATGAGGGTAATATTTTGCAGGGCTTTTGGCTCAATTATTCATGAAGTTCTGAGCAAATATTTGATCAGTCACGTGGTGTTGTTTGTTCGCCTTCAGGGGATGTGTGTGCAGACTGCTCTGATCCTCTGGGTGAGCAATATTTTATATTGCCTCACCAGTGAGGGGCAGCAAGGGAAGAGGTGATGTTTGGCCCGGGGGGATGCTCCTGTAGGCAGGGAAGTGTTTTGTTTTCTCTCCATGCTCTGGTTCTTGGGTGCTGGGGAAGGTGAATACTCAGGGATTTATTCTGGGAAAATACTGCAAAGAGATAATGAGGGGATAGTGAGGTTTTAGAGTGAAAAAGATGTGAAGGAAAAGAAACAGAAGGAAGAGACAACACAAGCTAAATGTACTTGTAAGTCTACTGAAAATATTTGTATTTATCATCATAAATGAAAGCACGGAGTGATGTATATTTTGGTTAAGGTGATTTTCAGGTATTTTCAGAGAAAACTAAAAGGCAGGCATAGACAATTTTATGGGCTACTCAGAAGAGAATTTGGAGGCCCTCCATGCCCTGTGGTTCCAGAGTTATATAAAATTATTTCAGCAGTGTCATGATTTTGTACGATCAGCTCTATTCCTTAGAGGTCTGTGACTGATCCAGTCATGGGTAGGAAGAGCCTGAGAGTTCCTCCTTATATTTTGTATTTTCAAACTCAACTCTCCTTGAAGACAGAAGCTGTTTTCTATTCACTGGTTTTTCTGGGCATTTAAGCACTTTCCTCATGAACCCCAAAAGAGCCCTTCTGTGCCGTTCTGAGATAATTTTCTTTCTGGATCGTCCTGCTTAAATCCTTCCCTCTTGACTCCTGTTGACATTTACAGACCAGCAAAGTTATCAGCCATACCTTCACTCCTAAGATTTAAAAATGACATTTCTGTAGTAATTCTGTAGTGAGTATTTAATCTAAGCCTGAAAGTGTAGTTGATTTTAATTCTGTTGAACTGTGCGTGGTTTCTTGCCACATGTTCAGTCATTTTTCAGCCCAACAATTCAGGGTCCTGTGGGGTTCAAAGGTGCAAATCGTGGACTTCTTGGTAGTAGCAGTTCTGTCACTCAGGATGGATGAAGGAAGGTACAGTTGAAGAATCTGAAAAAATAATTCAGAAATCCCCAAAGCAAAAATAATTGAACCTCCACCACCTGTGAACCCAGTTCCCAGGCTCCTGTGATCATTCCTTTTAACATGGATGAAATCACAAAGATCTGATGCTAACAGTTTGTGTGCCGTAACTCTCCTTAAGATTAAAGTTGTGTAGGTTTATTCATTTCCTAGTCTAAATTTTTGCATAATTTCTTTAATTGATTAAGTACTGGGAAATATGTCTTTATACATGTGTTAGTTCTGCATGCACTTAGGGGATGTTTTTAGAATTAATTTAGTGTTCAGAGACCCACCTGCATCAGAAACGAAGTGCTTCGAAATCATGAGACATTTTTAAATATCATTTTAGAGACAGAACAAAGTTTCTGCTTTTCTGCTTGGTCTGCAGAGGTCAAGTTTTTCTCAGAAAATATGAGAATGAGAAATTTTTTGTCATATACAGATGTGATTTTTCAAGTCATCCAATGGCTCCAGAACCAGAATCTTATGATGACATTATAGTGGTACTGACACAGAAATTTCAAAGGCACTGACCTTGTATATCCAGGATTCCAAGCTGATTTTGCATTTGTCAGTGGGACAGACCTATGTTGCAGTTTCTGTGGGACTAACTGGGGTTAGTCCTCAATGATTTGTCCTAGTCCTGTGTAGACTCTTTGTTGCTAATACTGTTACTGTTTTTTCTGTATAATTATTCTGGGCTCTGGTGCCCCTCAGTCACGTTGAGTGTTTTAGAGTCAGCTGTGGACGGTGTGAGGAGTGTGACCTGTGCTGCCTTGCCCTGCAGAAAACATCCAGGTAATTTGTATACAGAGCAAGCTTTGTTTTTCCAAACCTGCTATTCCTTTCACTAAGGCAGAATATATTCACCATGGAAAAGATTTTCAAAGTTATTAGGAAGGAATGTAGTTAAAATAAAAGTATCAACATTTATTAAGTATGACAAGTAAGCGGTTTATACAACCGTGGCAAACATATGTTTTCACATCTGTTTTGAGTAATATCATCATGATTTTAAAAATGATTTATAGCTCTGCAGGCCATAAAATGCCAGCTTTGCTGTAAGTTGGAAGTTTTCAAACAACAAAGAAATTATTGAAGGCATATATTGAACGTGGTTTTGTGTTATACACCTTGACATAACTTCACGAAGCCAACTCTCTGTAACAATTAAGATAGCAACAATTGAAAATTAAGGAACTAAAATTTATCAGGAGTACTACTTACATGAAATCTGAGCATAAAAAGAATGATAGAAGTTATTGTAATGATTATAGACAAAATACCCCTCAGGATGCACAGTTTTTGTTGTCCATGTCCCATTTTAAGTGATCTCAGCAAAAGACAAAAATCTGCCACTTTGTTCTCATGGAAGTAATTTCAAGGTAATTAGGGCTGAGGAGAACATGGCTTCACAACAGTGCTTCTTTAAAAGTCAGTTAATGTGAGGTTGTTGCAATTGCTCTGATCTGTTTGCATGTGTTGGTGGGGCAGAACTTCCAGAACTGGTGGCTGTCTCAGTGCAGAGGGGTTAGAGCCCAGTTACAGGCCATAACTTTAAGCTTTTTGAAGTAGAAATGCCATTAAATCTCAATTACTCTGCATCCTTTCATCATCCTTTTAGAGGAGGTATGGTCAGATTTAACATTAGAGGACAACAAAGTCAAACATCTTTGGAAGTCTGCATGGTTTGGGGTCTTTTTATATATATCTAAAATTATTTTTACTGCATCGGTTACATACAGGACTATATTTTTATCAAATGCCTTTTTCTGTCATGTTACACCAGCATTCTGCCTGTGTGTCTATTGCTGAGTGAAAACCATATCAAGAGTAATCTGCACTTTATTTTGAAACCACTAGTGCAAGGAAACAGTTACAAAATCCCCCGTAGAACACAGCCCAACATTTTACCTGCACAATTACTCACAGAAACTATATTTTAAATTCATCTGCTTCAGTACATATCCTGGAAAAAATCTCAATTGTGTGGGATTGGATTGTGTTTGACACGGCCCTGTATAGGCTTTACAGAAACCTCCATATGAATTCTGGCATTAGGAGGGTGAAATGAGCCAGAAAAGAACTGGGCCGTGCCTTCCAGCCGGATTTAGATGCTGGTACAATTATTCTGTTTGACTGCATGACAAGAAATATTTCAAACTCCTCACATAGGCCAGAGCAATAAAAGGCACTGGCCCAACTCTTGCCACAGTGAAATCAGTGGGGACGTACAGGATGTGTTCAGTGGGAGCAGTTTGACCAAAGCTTGGTCTTTTGGAAGGTTTTTCCCCCAGCTCATGCTGCTGGTTGTTAGCCAGACATGGATAATGTGTTCACCGGGGGTTTGGGGTGCTGTGCTCCAGCCAAAGCGAACCAGAGGAAAATACTGTAGGAAAAGTCCATTAATTACCCATATTGTCAGACTTACCCACTGTTCGGGCAGTCTGTGAGTACAAATAAAGATGATTTTTGCTGAGAAGGGGGCTTGCCCTGCACTCCCAGAGCTGCTCGGGCGCAGCGCTCCCTCCTTCAGCGCATCCCGCATCTCCAGAGCCCAAATCCAGGCTCTGGGGCAGTGTCCCGTGCTCCAGCACACGGTAGTGTCCAAACTCTGCATCTGGCAGCTTCCCCTTCCTAGTTTATTAAAGAGCACCTTTCCCTTTATTGCTAAAAGGAAAGGGGAATTTTGCATCATTTCTGTCCGCTGAGTGAAATATTTTCAGATGGCCAGAGACCGCGGTAATGAAAGAGTAACCATATTTATTTATTGGATTTCATTAGCGGAAAAGAGGGTTTATGCTGTTTAAATTAATCACTGCCAAAGGACTGGGCTACTCAGGATGTGAGGGGAGGAGAACGAGCAGGTGCACAACACCTGAAACAGCAACAGGCTGGTGGGGGCTGTGCTCCAGAGAGGGGACTTTCCCAACAATTAATCTGAAAGCATCCAGATGGAGAGGGGAAGGAATGAGAAGGAGAACAAGGAGCACGAAGCTGAACCACACGGTGTCTGTGCAAAGTGTGCAGTAGGTGCCAGCACCTCACACGGTCTCTGTGCGGCTTGTTTGGCGTATCAATACTGGCATGTTAAAGATACAATGAGAAAAAATCTATTTTCTTCACAAAAGTGTTCATGAATCCATGAAGAACTCCCCAAATTAGGAGTGAATCATGTTCATTCTGGTTCTAGGTGTGGGTATCGCTGACCCCGGGGTCATTTCATCAGCAGTGGGTACATGAATTTAAGGGTTTCTTTTTCCCCAAACCTTGAGTGACATGCGCAGTGCAGATGTTCACTGGATAAGTCAGAGATATTTTTACATTTTCTATCCTCGGAGAATACTGAAAGATAAGAAGCACAGTGCTCTATTCTGGGTGAAGGCATTTTCCACAAGTGTATTTTTGTTGTTAAATTTAACCTACAAGTGAACTGACAACTGTTAAAAAGGTGGCTTAATAGTGGATGTGATAGTCTGTCAGTCAGTCAATCCAAAAAAACCCAAACCCATAAAACCAAGGCAAACTCTATTAACACTTAGATTCACAAAATGTAAATAATTAATAAAGGTAAAGCTTTAATTTTTGAAGTGTCTCTACTGATGTCGTTACGATTGTGTGCTTAAGCATTGCTGAAAGATTTATAAATATGAAGGCAATTATGCAAGAGGTACTAGTGAAGTACTCCAAGGTCACACCTTTTACATTAAGTTTCTATTAGAGCTTTATTTGCAGAATTATTTTTAAGAATACTCTTTCTCTGATGAGTAAAATAGCTACTTCCTAGTTATCTTGGCGGATGGGCTAAGGCAGTTTCTTACATTGATATATAATTTATTAATATGTTTTATTTATTAGATTTCAGTGACTTTAATGTATTGCCATCTAAACACTACAAATTGTGAGTCTGTAAACATGGTGAAATAATGAAATTTACTGAAAAGGCTTTGAAATAAATTTTTAGTGAGGTATTCAAGTAAGTCTGTGCAATAAAATGGGCAAATAAGAGGGAAATCAGGTGGCTGCTCTTCAGTCAGTTGTCTCTTCAGGGACATTCTCGCTTTTCCTCCAGTACTGTGAATTGTTTTATGTAGGTTCATCTGAGCTATATCAGATTTGAAAAGCATAAGAAGAGGAGAAGAATGGTTGATTGGCACCCAGTGACCTAAGTGAGCTTTTGGATTAGGCCCAGGAACCTTTCCCTTAGCACTGGTCTTAAAACTGACCCGTTGTTGGATTCTGTGCTTGGTGTTACCTCTGGTGCAAAGTCATTAACCTGAGACCTGCAGTTGGCGACGTTCTTAATGTCTATGAGTTATTTAATAAGCTTGCCTTCAATCCTCATTATGAGCAGGAAGATGTGGAAAATCTGTGCCCTGAGAGGTTGCTGAATGTTTTTGTCATGTTACAGAAATCCTTGGGATCTCAGGGAACGCTCTGACAGGGGCTCAGCCTCCCCTGCCTGAGCACCAAACCTGCTCGGGGTCACTGTGCTCCTGCATTTATGTGCCCAAGTGTGCAACTGTGCACACACGGAGAGGAAGAAAGGGGTAAAAATACAGATAAAAATTCAAATGAGTCATAAAAATTGTTCATTGGTGACTTTAAGAGTTTTGCGGTGTTTGTGACTGAGGAAGACCTTCAAGAAATTCACAGAAGCTGCGCTTCATAAAACACAGTTCTTTCCTGAGGGTTCCTACCGGTGAGCCAGCGTTTGTCCTGCTGCCCACAGCTGGATGTTCCAGATCAGTGAAATACAGAGCTCATGACTGTGACAGCAGTGTGCGCTCCTGCTGTCGGAAGAGCAAATCCAGCCCTGGTGGATGGTATTTTGTGTAGCATTCTTGATGTACTCAGGGACTTTTTTTCTAATTTGATCTTGAATGTCTAAGATGGCTCTGTGGAGTGTGTCTGCCTCCTGTGTAACAGTCGCATGAAGATGGCACTTAAGGGCTCTGTCTTCCCTTTTGTGGAGGACTGGCTGCCCAGAGGCTTCTGGGGACAGCAAGGCTGAGACAAAACTGCACATTAAGGTTCATCTCCAAAGTGTTTGCGTACGTGCTGCATTAGAATAGTCCTGATAATAACAAGTGATAAATCCTTAGTGAACTTCTAACCCTAACCATTCTAGGATTCTGTGCATTAGATAGTAAACTAACCTCAGACTGGAAGTAGAAAAAGATTATTCTTGATGTGTAGTCATGAAATCAGAATAAATGCGTTCCTCATTATATCTCAGACATTGTGTTGAATTCCATCGATAAAATTACGTGAATTCGCATGAATTGTTGTTAGCAGAGCTGATAATGACCCATGTGCTGATCTCAGAAGTCACTGGGGCTGCAAATATAATGAAATCAGATTTCATGTTTGATTGCTGGGGCAGCAGGCACCACTCCAGCACTTTGGACGGTGTATGGTATTTGTGTGTTACGGCCACAGTTGTTTCTGGGGATGGACAGTTCTCTCAGCAGGTTTTTCGTATTATCAGCTGTACTTGGAAATTCATCTTCGTGCCTGAAAGAGCAGGAGCCCACGATTGTAATCAATCAGTATAATTTCAACTGGATTAGGGCAGTTTGTTACAGCCTGGTGCTGATAAATGCCAAGGTTTTAAAGGGGATTTTATCCTTGCGTGGGCCAGTCACTGAAGAGTTGGACTTGAAGATCCTTGTGGCTCCCTGCTGAAGATTCTCAGCTGTGAATATCCTTCTTGTAGCAGAATTGATAAAAAGATGGAAGGAGAGACAGCTGTGAATTCTGAAATTAGAGGCAAATGAGTACAAAGTAGAAAGATTACTCCAGTACGAAATTCCCAGCACACTTCTTTGGTCATGCTTGGCCTTTCCATGTTGGTGTCAAAATACCAACTGATTTATTTCCTTCTTTTATTTCGTAGTCAGTGTGACAGTAGTTTCCAAAGCAGATTTTTCTTCTAGTTGACAGAATGTGACAGGCTATAACAAGCAGTTTAATAAATAAAATTCTGCTTCCAGGTGTATTCTGAGATGTTATAATCTATAAAACATGGTGCAGTTTTGAATCTGTCTGTTCTACCCGTCACGGGGGCTGCTCTGTGATATTTTGATAGTTAGACCTGGCTTGTGTGAATTTGCTGACATATCCCGTGGCTTTTTCGGGTGTGTGTTGTCAGCGAGGGGATCCAGAGCTGTACAAATTTTACTGACAGTTCAGTGGAGAGCCTCTTGTGGTGTGGTGGAAGATGCCTGTTTGATGTGGAGTGTGTTGGATGATGGAGCATCTCTGGGAGGTGGCTGAGCTGGAGCAGAAAATGGAATATGTGCGTGTACACGTGCCTACTCACAGAGGCCAGAAAGTAAGCATTGCTCAGAAAATAACGTGTTATTTATACATCTGTAACCTCTGGGGACTTTTTAGATGCTGTCAGTTAGGAGACTGGCCTGTATTTGTTATTGTTGTCTTGGTTTTTGTTAGTTTGAAAATCTAGAAATTGACTGTAATGACGGTGCCCTCCAGGCAAAAGTGTGGAGAAATTCACATATTAAAGGAGGAGTCACCAGAGCTGCTGTTTGACTTTTGACATTATTGTCGTATTGCCTTTGGCACTGGAGGCAGGAGGGATTTAGGCAGAAAGGAGAGTTTGAAATTGCTCTATAAAACCATAGATCTATATTTATACTTCTATACCATCTATATTTATATATACTGGATTTTATTTTAACTGATACATTGCAAGGAAAGCATAATACTTCTGTAACATCACCAGCACTAGTAATAACAATCCTAAGAATTATGTCATGACACAATTTCTTTCTTTGTATGAAGCTTTTATATTTAAAAAAAAAAATCCACCAATATTTAAAAACTAATTAATGAGTTCCTGAGAGACAGTTCTGTTGTTTCAAGAATGTTCATTGTTAATTTCTCTCCCCACACACATGTGGAAAACTCAGCAGAAAAGTCAGGTACTTCTAGATTAGAGTCTGATTCACAGTAAGAATTCTCTCTAATACACGAGATAACTTTTCAGCACCCTGTTTCAGGATGAGTGTTTTGTAAACATCGCTTCCTATGTGGCCCATATTAAATATCACATGGGGCTGGCTGGAGCTTTAATTTTACACAACTAGCAGCTCATCTATCATCAGTCACATAAAATACTGAGGGTAAATGGTCCCAAGTATCTGCAAAGTATGATTATATTTCTGGAAGAGTTGTTGCTAAATTGGCAGAATTAATGTGGGGTTTTTTCACCAATGAGGGCCAACGTACACGGATAGGAGGGATATTAAATTGTAATGGCAGAGCTGAAGTCTCAAAGTTTGCAGTTTGTACTTTTTGCTCGATTTTTTCCTTGTCATTGTTGCTGTTTGGAGCAGCAGAGTGGCTGGGCTGGAGCCTCTCTCTTTGTTTCCTGGTTGACTTCAGGGAAAGTGTTCTGCTATTCCAGTGTGGAAGTTGTTGGGGAACTGGTTTCTCTTCTATGACCTACAAGAACGTCTGTTCCCATTTCCTCCATAGAAAACTTACAGTCTCAAGGACCCTCATTTATTCCCTAATATTCCTCCTCATCTGAACAGGAAAATCTCAGCTCTCTATGCATGAAACTCACTCTTTTTCTTTTTTTCTTGAAGTCTACACATAGAAATAAAGCTACAGAGAAATTGCTGCTGGCAAAGGACCAGCAGCATCCTGCAGGACTCTCCTGAAGGACTTACTATGGGAAGTGTCTGTAGCGTAGCTTTAAAATGTTTGCATCACTGAAATGAGACTGTTTATCTAAAAAGAGAGATTACAACAGAAGAAATCCAGAAGGCATAATAATACATATTAAACCTTGTTTTCCAGGCTGTTGAATCAATTTATAGGAATATGTGAGTGAGCAGGAAGGTAACAGCATCTGGTAGCAATAACCGTTTCCCTTCCTGAGTTACCAAATTAGCTATGGGAAGGTGATTAGAAATAAAATATAATGATTTCTGGTAGAAATAGGTAACACTGCATGGGCTTTGAGATAAGAACTTGACAAATGTGTAAAATAAATGCAAAACTGGTTTTGAAAAGGGGGGAGATTACCATTTTCTGTGTTGTGTGCCAAGGTTTGTGCATTTCAAATGTTGGCAGTTGGCTTCTTTTCAAAACTGATAAATAATGATGTTTGTTGTGGAAACAATTATCCTAAAAATAATTTAAAAGGATTGTATCCCCTTTTTGTTTGCCTATAAAGACCACATTCGATTTATATATAGACAGAAAGAGCTCCACTTGCATCTATAAAACAGTTCTTAAATCATTCTAAATTATTGATGTGCACAAAGAACTCTTTCCGCTTTTGTTTGAAGTTTTATTTCTGCAGCGTTGTGCTTTCTAATTGTACTTTCAACTGCTATGACATCTGTTATAGTTGTTTCAAAAACTTTCCGTACTTTTCTTTTTTAATGATAGACAGTCTTTTCAAAGACAAACTGTCTTCATTTTGAGCAAGAAAAATAATTAGTTGAAAAAAGATCACTGATTTGGCCGGCGAACTCACCATTTTACTGTGGTTTTTTTCACAAGTCGCTGTTTTATATGATTCCAGCACCTATTCAACAGAAAGCTGGCCAAGAGGAATTCATCTCTGCAGTAACTCAGAAACCAGAGAGCACCAGCATATGTCCCTTGCTTCCCCGAGGAAATCCAGGACTTTATTCTAACAAAAAGAGTACCAAGAAAGTGCTTCACAAACCGATAGTCTCTATATGTCTGACAGATGGAAAAGTAAGCTACTATTCCAAGCTGCTGTGCCCAACAATATAGGAATAAAGCTCAGCAATTGGAGATGAGATTAATGCCTAAAAGTCTGCTTAGAAATCCTGTTTATGGTAACTGGTGATACGAATGTGTGGTGCAGCAGTAAACAGGTTTCTAATCATCTGTGGCCTCATGCAGTCTTACCTCTGGTATAAAATCCAGGAGACATTTAAAGTATCCCAGATCAGGAAAGCACAATGTAAAGACATTTCCTTGTCTTTTTTCAGAAGAGGGGATTTTTGCCCCTAAGGTAGAAGAGGCTTTTTGAAAAATGTGAGCCCTGGACTCTGGTCCAGTTGTGGTGCACCGTAACTAACCTTTAAATTAGAGGTTGCCTAGAATTCATATAATAATTAATACAACGCTCAGGGATTTAATTGACCACAAGATTAAACTATTAACAAAAAAATTTCATCCTAATTGAGAATTGAACCCCTACCCTTTATTCATGGAGTGTCTGCTCTGCCACTTGAGTCGTGAATTGGGGGTTAATTGACTGTCTAGAATCTCCCAAGGAACAATTATTTCATGTAATGGTGCTAACACATCCTGGCATAAGGCATTTTTATGCGAGTCCTTTTTTCCCCTGGATTTAGAGAGATGTCCTGAAGACAGCAAGGAAAGGTGCTGGATGTAGGGAAGGGAAGAAAAATGGAAGCAAAAAAGGGATTTCGGGTTTCCTTTCATGCTCGGTCCCAGCACTCTTCATGTCTCTGCTCGGATTCAGCGATGTAATTTTGCTTCATATTTAAGTGTCCTCTCTTTTTCAGTGTTCAGGGAGTAGAAATTCCTTGATAATAGTTCAAATTCATGGCAAAATTACACTTCCCAGCTCAAGTTGTTAGAAAGAGTTAGAAATGAGCAGCCTGGTCTAGTGGAAGGTGTCCCTGCCCATATCAAGGGGTTGGAACAAGATGTTCTTTAAGGTCCCTTCCAACCCAAACCATTCTGTGATTCTCTGAAATAACCTGTAAGTAATTTAACATAAACTCCTATAAAAATCATAAAAAATATGTAGGTCTACCTAAATTTTTAACATTTTTTTACTTATTTGCTTGCATGGTGATTAATAAAATTCATTACTTCATAGCAGATTTTTCTGCTTCATTAGTGCAAATTTGCAGAACTTTTCTAATTAGTATTCTCCTTTGAAGAATAAATAATAAGAGATAATATCAAAACTTTTTAACTAAGTGAAGACTTAGTTATGGATACAGTTAGGCATTTCTTATATTTAAGTATATTCTGGTTTTTAGATGCTTTTATAAATGTGCCTTTACAGAAGAAACTGTCAGAATTTAGGAGACATTATTTTTGGGAGGCATTATCAAAGATAAAAGGAAATGCAGAAAAGTTGAGCTTTTTGATTTTGAAAATCAGCTTAAATCCTATGGGCAGCAAGGACTGAGCGTGGGTAATTCCTGCTTGAAGCTGTGTGAAATCTCTCTGTGCTGAGTGGAGGCTGGGGAGGGATAGCACCTCATAGGTCCTGTTTGAAACTGGTGCTGTACAAAAATCTGTTTGGCTTTGGTGTTTTGGTGGGTTTTTTTAAGTTTGCTTATTCTTTTTAAGTAAATACCACACCCCAAGGAAATCTTAACTGTTAATGATGTGTAAGCACGCTAAGTGTAATTGATATTCTGTAATATCTCTCCCTGCAGTTGGTTCAGATCAGGGTGCTCAGAAGCAGTTTAAAAGGTGTTTTATGCACAGGTACTTTTAGTGCAGAGCTTTTCAACCACGTTCACATCTAAGAGCGGCCTCTGCAGTGGTGCTGTGGTTCGTGACGCATCACATCCCAGCTCTGTGTTGCGCGGGCTGTGGACGGAGGTGTGCTCTGCACATGAGGCGTGTCAGAGTCCCCCCAGGGCAGGGGTGACCCCAGCGCACCCAGGGCCCCATGTGCTGGCCTGTGGCTCACAGAGACGGGAGAGGGGAGGCGGACAGGACTGGCTTGTGGCAGAGCTGCTCGCTGCAGGGTGGTGCGTGGCGTTCACAGCTTCGCTTGTGTTCCTCATGAAACACGTGCCCGTGTGCCTCGCGCCTGCACCAGCGTTCTGCTGCCCTCCAGCCCAGCCTGGGGAGCTCAGCCCAGGGGGTGAAGCAGGGCGGTCCCTGGCGCTGCAGCACTGCCGGAACACCCAGGTGAGCCCTTACACACGCCCAGAGGAGCTGCTGTGTTAAAGGTGCCTTCACATTTGCACTCACACTTCCTTCTTCCTTTGCAGACCTGCTCTGTCTGCAGAGGAGATTGGAAAGATGCTCTGGTGGTTATTCACTCTTACAGAAATATCAGCAACATAATCGCTCAGACTTCCTGGTTTTTTAATGGGTGTGTTTTAGAAAGCTGGAAGTGTAGAGGGCAGGCATAGCTCAGACTCTTCAGCTGGAGAAACAATGTTTGAGACTCAAAAATGATTATTTCTTGCTTGTAAACGTTGGAGGTAAACAGGTAAAGTAGATACAACAAACATGAAAGAAAGACGGTTTTACAATGTTGCCCAGATTTGAGTTGGGTTTCATAGTCACTCATTTCCAACTGCTCACTAAAATCCTGGAGTAGAGAGAGGGGAAACATGATCTGATATTTCTATCAAAAAAAAAAAAAACCTCAGCAGAGTGTTTCTTGCAGTGTGAAGAAATAGTTGTCCCAGGTCCCGTAATAACAGTCTAGGCTCCCAAAAGCTGCCAGCATCTGAGGAGAATGGTGCCCTGGTGAGAAATAGAGTAAGAAAGAACAGCATTTCCCATTGCTGGTGACTTGGAAGAAAAAACCTGGACATGTTCACAGTATGAACTAAGTGACAAAGCAATATTTTACACTCCGAGTGTGATTCCTTTACTGTTCTCACCTAGTTCTAACTTCTCCCCTTTAAATATAATTCTGTTCCACAGTTTCCTCCACCTGCTGTTTTCCAAACCTCGCACATGTCCTCAGTCCACATACACCATCATTCTTCAGCTCCCCAGCCACATTTTCCCCTGCCAATTCAAGCTCTCTCCAGCACCCAGCTTGCCTGCCTGCCTGTCTCCCTTCAGTTTTTTTTCTCTTTATGTTGGGTTTTTTTTTTGTCTGTAGGAAACAAATCCATATATTGACAAAGAAACCTTCAGGGTCAGAAACCTTTTTTGTTTTGATGTTTTGGGTTTTTTCCTACTTTATTTTTTCTTTTTGAGTAAGTACCACACCAAGAAAATTTTAACACTTCTAATGACTTTTGAGTGTGTTAGCTAAGTGGAATTGACCTTGTGTAGTATTGCTGTGTGCAGGTTGGTTTAGATTAAAAAAAATCCATAGTCCATCACGTGGAAGAACTGCTTGGGGTGAGTGGGAGCCCTCAGCAGTGTAAGATCCAAAGCCGTACCCTGCTCAGGGAGTATTTTAAATTGTGGTTGTGGTCACACAATATTCCCTGTGGAATCTTGCCTTTAGCTGAGCATGGTCTGGCAAGTGTTGTAGTTAACAAGCAAATAACAGCCCCCACAGCCCCTGCCCGTGGTGCCATAAAGAGGCCTGTCCTGGAGATCCTGTGGAGCTGTGGGAAGCAGCTGTGCGTGGATTGTGCCCTTGGAGCAGCGTTTGCCTTCACCTTCCCTTCACTGTTACTGGAGGAAGTAACTGATAGGGATCGACACGATTTCCTGGGCACAGCACATTCAGATTTTTATTATGATATTACCAGGACATATGTTTGTGCAGAGAAGATATATATGCATAGATCTCTCTGTTTAGCCTCGGAATAGAAACTGTGTAGAAATAGTATATTACCTGCATGAAACTGAAAATATGGGTGCCGTAGGGTGCAGGAATTGGGCCCAGCTTTGCTTACAAATCAGCTTGATGATGAGGCTGCAAAAGTTATATTTTCACTGCTTTCACATACTGAATTTATTAGCTTCTGGAAATTGATTTTGGATGCCTTTCATTTGCCATTGGGCTGGAGTCAAAGGCAAAGCGATGATATACCACATTTTGCTCACTCATCTTTTTATCGCCCAACTGTTGTTATTGAGGAAAAGACATTTGATGTGTTCCTCAAAGGAGACAGAAAGCACATTTCATTTTCTTCTAATTGATGAAAGTTTAACTGAACGCAAGTCCTGCAGTCCTCACCTTCAATATCCAGGAGGAGTTCTGAGGGATAGAGGGAATGGCACTGGGATTCAGCTTGGATCAGGGCTGAGAGCAGAAGCCAGCAGGGCTGTCAAACTTTGTCCTGTTTTATTTGCTTGGAAGGAATGGTGCAAAGTTAATATCGATGCAGCGCTGTGAAAGTGCTCAAGTAGTTATCTCTGGGAAGGTAATGTGAACTCAGCAGTATCATTGCTTTGATCTTTGGTTAAAGTCTTACAAAACTAGATTGCTGTTTGATTGACAACCTTGTCAGAGAGTGAATGAAGACTGACACTCTAATATTGAAAACGCAGCGTTTACAAAACTTACAGCCCGAGTTTTCTCATGACACTGCTGCTTTTGTGGAAGACTGAATTTCACATTTATTTTTAAATAAGTGTATACCTTGCTGTGTGCAGCTAAAACTTATGATTTTAGACTGCTGGCTCACAAATTCTTCTCACCCTAATAATCGGTGCAGATATGTTTATAGCAACAGCACTGTCACCGTGCATTTCAGGAGCTGCCGTTTGAAGGCTTGAGCGTGGTGGTATTTATCACATCTCAATACCAAATAATGATCAATCCAGCACAGGGTGATGGATGCAGGAGTGGCAGGCTGAGCTGGGGTTGGGTAGTGGATCTGACAGTGTCTGGGTGGGTGCGATAACACATGGCCAAGGTTTTCCAACTTGCAGTTCTCTCCTGAAGGGTTGTCTTCAGTTGTTGTTCCTTTAATTACCCCCTTTAATACCCTCCAGTGAGACTATTAAAAGGAGAGTTAATTTGTGGAGTAGACTTCTCCTTTCATGCCAGGACGTCATGGGTACTTTTCCACACATTCCTCAATTTCTTCTTTAATTTGGACAAAATAATACATTTTGCTTGTTCAAAAAATAAAGGGCCTTAAACAACTCTCAGTCCTATTTTTATCTGACATGACATTAACTGCCACGATTTAAATAATGTGTAAGAATGAACCAGCTTGTGCCTATTCCCACATCAAAATACCTTAAGCAAGAAAATGTCTCCCCAAAATAATAATCCTGCATCATCCAGAGGTGTTAGTGAAGAGACTCTTTATATGATGCAGTTTAAAAATAGGCATCCAAAAGATTTTCACAGAAGGGGCTGCTGAGCTGTGCTGTGGGGCGTGGGAACTACTTAAATTGGCTTTCCTGTCAAAGCCAGTGTTTGCTGAGACTACATCATCAGTTTTTCCTGACCTCCTGGTTCTCAATTTACTTCAGGATTGCTAAATTCTGCATGCAGTTCTTTCCTTACCTCTTAGGTCATGTGTGTCCTGCATGGATGTGTGCGTATTTAGCATTTAGCATCCCTAGAAATCTGCATAAGCACTTGCAGATTGATCTGTGTGCACTACAATGTAATATCTTTACTAAAGTATCCTTCATGAAAAAATATTAATTAAGAGCCCAGATTAAAGCCACTTTCATCAGCAATGCAGCTTTGCTGAAGAAACCCTAAATTTGACTGTATTTTCAAAGTGGAGTTGTGTAAGTCACGAGGGTAATTAACCATTTCATCATTTGAGGTCTGCAAATGAGTGATTTCGGAATGAAAAGCATATATAGCTATGTTGATTATGCAGAATAAGTCCTTTTCAAACCCCACATTTAAATCAGTACATTTTTTTTATTGTGTGGAAAATTCATGTCCACAAAAAAACCCCTAATGATCACCTAAATTTTGCTGTAAACATTTTTAAATACATATATGAGATTCCTTTGGAAATGTCCACAATCTGCTTCCATATTGCAACACATATTGTAAGAAAATCTTGCTTACAAGCCAGTGACTGTTTTTAAACAGTTTTCAAAATTGCACTGAATAACAGCTCATGCACAAAAACTGGTGTGTTTTGTATTTATAACAAGCAGCTTAACATTTTCTAAACTATGACAAATTTCTCCCTAGATATTTTTTAATGTAATAATAGGATTAGTTTAGCTGTCCCTAGGGTTTTTTTATGTACGTGGGCACTGGTGGAATGTTAGGAATATTTCTGAGTCATTCTGGTTGTGTCTTCCTTCTGTCTTTTAATTTAGAGGCCTCTGTGGCCATAAACGTTGTTGCTGTTGATGGCTTTGATGTGTGTGTACATGACCCGTAATGTTGATATTTAGGAACCGATTCCCTTGCTATGATTTTGATGAAGCAGTTTCTGGAACTTGTTGTATTTCAATTAAAGATTTACGGCTCTCCTTTCGCCTCAGACCTCATTTTTAAAGGTCAGAAGAGAAAAGAAACCCCAAACCATAAACTTATTAAGTGAAATATCCATGGTACCTCCAGTTAATGGCATTTCCTTAAAGCAGATAAGTTACTGAGCCCCCTTTTAAAACAAGAGTGTTAATTTACTGTTTCCTTTCATCTGTTGAAATAATTACTTTTCTTCTTTGCCTTCAATAGTTTGTTCTGGTCGTTAACATTTCTGTAAAATTAAGTTTGAAAGGTGCTTCTAATGTTCACATAGACTGCAGAGCACATTTGACTGTTAAAACCAACCTACTTAAGGCAGAACTAATGTTTAACACTCGCAGCTATTTGAAGTAGTTCACTGCCCAGTTTAATGGTGCTGCCAAGGGCAATGGTCACATTACTCGCTGCTAGATCTGGGGGGGGTTCTTATGCTGGCAGTAAAGACAATCCACGAGACTCCTGGAAACGTTGGCTTAGATCTTAAAGACATCATTTTTCTACTCACAAAGCTATAAACTGTAGTTTCATGGGTAGCAGTGGACGAGAAGCACTAAGCTCTGCTTTGGCCGCGTGCTCTGTTTAGGAGTCACAGTTTCTGTGTCTTAATGACCTTTCCTGCAAGCTCTGGTTAAAAAAGACGAGCTCAAACGGTACAAACCCCATGCTGATGGTGGGATAAGGGATCTTTTATCATGGGAATTGGGGTTTATGGGATCAGGTCAGCTTTAAGACACCTGCAGCAGCAGGTGAAGAGTGGCCCTGGGCAGCCCGGCCTGGCCTGGTGGGCAGGAGGTGAGAGGGACACGTGGGGACACCTTGGCTGCATCAGGAGCCAGCTCTGTTGTGGTCACAGCCCAGCCAGCACCTTCTGTTCCATTGGTTTGTGTGGATTTCCCTGATTCACCTCCTGCAGAAGTGGATGCGTCTGCCATGCACTATAAAAATGCTCCTCCAGCCTTGCACTGGGAACGGACCCTCCCAGTGGCCAAATTCACTTTAAACCATTCCCCCGCTAGCGCTGCCTCAATCTGGGGGGTTTAGAATGTAGGTCAGATAAGATTATTTATGGGAATCTTCAGGCAAACAGTACAGAAGAAAAGGTAACTCTTGCTTTGTGGAGTCGGTGGGAACTGTGCTGGAATCCTCAGCACATCAGTGGGAATTGCCTGGTGCAGGACTGCCCCGAGTAACCCCAGCCCAGCACATACATCACATTATTCCTGTGTGAAGTCACGAATTTATAACCAAACAGCTGCTTTTTCTCCTTTGATAAGCAGGGGCAGGCAGAGAATTTAAAGACTAAACAATACATCTTCTCAACCAGAAAAAAAAAAAATTATATATATTTACTAAACAGGGAGTGAAATTTTCCCCTTGGCTGGTCTAGTGCAATTTTGCAAGCTCCAACAATGCTGAATGGATGTTATTGAGAAGTGAATTTGGCTCATTCTTTTTATGCTTTTAATAAATACCCAAGGGAAAGGCAGTTGTTCAAGGAAAATGAAATACAAATAAACATAAAATTTATTCTCAGTAGGCATTCTGAGGAACTTGGGGCTTGAGTTTTATGCCATGTTTTTTTTCCTGTTACTTGCAAGCAAAACTAAAATATTCATATAAGCTGTCAGTTCTCTATGGCAAATTCATCCTTTTTAAAAAATAAAACAAAATATAGATTCAGTGTCTAGAACAGAAACAATGTGAAACATAAAAAATGATATTTCTGCTCCAAAGTACATCATTGTAATGGACCATATTATTCTGGACTGTGGATATAAATGTTGAGGTTTTTGCACAGCATCCTGTAACAATTCTTGAGACATAGTCATGCACAAGACATCATTTGTAATTATAGCAGCTTGCCATTTTCAGCTGCTCTCTGCTTATTTCTCATTTGATTGATAATTCATGTACTTCAAGCTAATGAAGATTTTTCCTGCTGCCACCTAATAGACATTACCAGTTTTTCCTACTTAAATTTCAGGACAACAGTGGTAGTTCTGTTGGATGGAAAAAGGAAAGAAAAACGTAGTTGCTTTACAATGCCCTTTTTTACTTAGATTCTTGGGGTGCCACGGAGAGCTACAGTCGGTGAAGAACAATTATTGGAATAAAGAATAATTTAGATTTTAGGTGTCATTTCGGACTAATCATTGCCCAAACTTTCAAACAATCTTTCAAAAAATCTGTGGTTCCCCAGGTGTAGTGTCCTGTGGAGGGTCAGAGGCACCTTTTTTTGGATGCATAAGTATTTTGATTACCAATTATTTATCTTTCATTATTACTATTATTGCTGTTTCTGAGTTCAAAAAGAATTTAGTTGCACTATCTAAACAAATCACGTGAAGAGACTTTTTATGGCTCTAGACTGCACATCCAATTTGGATACTTTTGTCAGATGCAATGCAGGTTGATTTGAAGTCAATATTTACTACTAGAGAGTGTAAATCCAGACTCTCTGCATCATAAAAGCCAGAGCAGATTTTACTGTTTGAGACTGAGCTGCAAAGGTTCCCCAGCACCTGGATTGACTCTGGAAAAACGTGTATTTTATTTTCCTGGGAGCTATGTGGGAAAACACCTTCCCAGGTAAGGTTTGTGTTCGCTGATATTTTGATCCACTGCTTGTCTTCCATCAGCCACAGCCCTGGAGGTTTGCACAAACCACCCAGAAACTGCTTCATCCCCAGCCTCGTCCCCTCGGCTTGCAGTCACCTCTGTGAGAACCCCGGGGCTCGAGTGGCAGCGTGTACAGCATCACCACCTTTCAGAATTGTACAAAACTAGCTGATTAAATCTGATTTTAAATACTGCTTTCAGCCCAGAACCCTGCCTTTTTAATAATCAATTAAAACATTGCTTTATTGTGTTTATTCAGTGTGTATAAAGCACTGCTTGACATGGATTAGACCTTACATAGCAGTACACAGCTGTAGCCCATCCAGCATTTTCCAAATGAGTTTGCACAAGGAATAAAAGATTGCCATCTGAGCAACACTGGAGGGAGACAAGAGCAGACAAAAGGCAGTTAAACGCTACAAAAAGAAAAAAGACCCTGTTGAGATAGAAATTTCTGAGCAAATGCCTCCATTTCACAGGGAGATACTGTAGCAGGCAATGTACATTGATTTTAGCACGTGAAGTACATTGCTTTGGGGATTCATTAAGCTTCATTTTGTGCACTATCATGAATGGGGATGTCAGCCACTCTCTCAAGTAATGCAGGGTTTCAAAGCGAGGAGGTAGAATAAGCCAAAGTGAAAATATAATGTGCCCTGCAAAGAGAGTGAGGCAGTTGGGAAAGGAAAATGCTTTGCTTGCTAAAAGCCGTACGTCACAGGAGCAGTAATCAAAACCTAAACATTTGTAAAGGGTTTTATGCTTATAGAGTTCATAATGTGGCTTAGAGCAGTAAGTTCATGCTCCTGGCTGGCCTGGTGGGAGTCCCACTGGAGGGACAGATGCACTGATGGAGTGCAGAGCCTCATTCCTGTCCTTTGGAAGAAAAACGTGGACAATTGTTTGCTACTTTTTAGTTGCTCGCTTTTTTTTTAACTGAATATAGGCAAGGTATTTCTGGTTTTGGTCAGGGCTCGGTTTTCAATTTCTGTGTTTGCAGTGGGAGGGTGCTTAAGAAGGTGCTGTTTTCCTCCCCTCCACTTTTCCTTGAGAGCCAGTGGCAGAGCTCTGTGGCCCCTCACTGTCTCCCCAGGCATCAGCTGCCAAATCCAGAAGCCACAGACAGTGGCAGGTCCATAAAGTTGGATTTTTCAGCCACCAGCCAAATCCAAGGCTGCTTTGAAATTGTGAATGCACCAGAGGTCTGGGATCCTGTGTAATTTGTTTTGCTTTGTGTCTTGTTTTAGTTGAGAAGCATGTAACTCCAAGGGATTTATCCAAAAATCTGTTCAGTAGGTTTTATTTAGTAATGATGACACCACTGGCATTTTTTGTTTGTCTCAGCCTACTACATAAATTATAGTGATTTGGAAGCAAAACGTTCGTGAAGTTCCTGAAAGTTTTCCTAGTGATGGGATTGCAGTGCCAGACCACCAAAAGAATGGGATTGTACCTACACATGGCTGTGAGGGGAAAAAAATCCTCATTGCTCAGTTCTCCAGCTTTTGTGCCTTGCCTTCAGCAGGAGTGACGTTTCTAATGTAATTAGCCCAAGCATCAGGGCTCTACTGCCCCTCTCTGCTGTGTGCACTCCGTAACAGAGCATGGCTTGAGGGATTTTGCTGTTCCAGGTTGGTGGCACAGGTGCTTGGGCAAAGAGAAGTGGAAGGAAACTGCTGACCAGGTGCTGGGAGTTGTAATTGCACTGCACTGGTAACCAGTTAGAGGGAAGCAGACCCTGGAATTGCTGAAATAGGTCACACTTTTTTTACAGGTCATGTTTTGTCTCAGGTGTGTTCTGGGGGTCGCTGTGGAGAAGGTGGTCACTGCAGAGGTGCCATGGCTGTAAGGCTGAGGGGCTTGGAGCACCTGGCAGCACAGCATCCCTGGCAGCACAGCATCCCTGGCAGCACAGCCTCCACAGCATCCCTGGCAGCACAGCCTCCACAGCATCCCTGGCAGCACAGCCTCCACCTCCCCGGCATCTTGGGCTCATCTCAGGGAGGAACACAGCAGATTAATGTCAGATAGCTTCTGCTTTCTGCAGAAAGTTCTCCTCTTCCTTTCCTCTCCCCAGTATTTGACCCTTTAAAAGCACTCAGGACAAGTGACAGCTGTGACTTCCCAGTTATGAGGCTGCAGAGTAGTGGATGTGCAGCACTTGGTGCTTAGCTTCCATTTACACCCTGATCACAGCTGCCGTTTGGGTCAGGAAGAGGTTTTCCTGTTGATAGATTGGCTGTGTGCTAGGAAAACTTGTCTTTCCCCAGAGCATCGTGTAATGATTTGGTGGTGAGGAGTTGCCATGGCTAGGCAGCTCCACACGGATTGCTGCTGGAATATCCCCGAGTCTGGTCACTCTGTCCCTGCGGTGTCACATCCCCACACCAGGGCTGCAGTTCTGCCAGAGGGGCTCTTGCTTGCCCTCCTAGCTCACCAGGGGCAGGAGGACAGAGATGAGGCAAATTCTGGCTGTTTCTTAGCCCAGCAGAGGGTTGGCTGTGTCAGGGTTCAGCTCTGTGAGCCGTAGTCCTGCAGGAGGTACTGGCACTGTCTGACTGGTGGCACTGGGGAGTGGAGGTGGGCTCACAGGAGGGATCAGGGATGTGCTCTGGGCTGCGTGGGATGGATCAGGAGCTGGGGCAAGGTTAAAGGTTTCTGGGGAAAAGTCAGAACTGAAACAGGTGAACTAAAAAGGGATGGATTTCTCATGCTTAATCAGGGTTTATAAAATCAATGTGTAACTGAACTGAATTCAAGCACTGGGATATATAAGCAGAGTCCTTCTTTATTGACATCTGAGGAATTCATAATTCATTCAGAAGCAAACCTTTCAGGCGCTCATCTCTCTGGGTATATTTTCCCGTTAATCATATTTCTCCTAACGATCACTTTTGAAAGTTGTCTTATTTCTGCAGTGCAAAAAATCCTGCCGGTGAACATTCCCCAATTGCACTCATAATTATTTCTGATTAAAAGTGCCCCGGCCTGACAGCACCAGGGAAATTAATAGGAGAAGCTTTCTACAAGTTCTAGAAGACGAGCAAAGACATACTCACTCCCTCTTAAAATTATTTAAGCAGGTGCTGTGGGAAGCCATTGCTTTTATAATGCTCTTCAGATGTTTACAGCAAAACATTTTTTCCCAGTGATTGAATTTTTCGAAGTACTAAAATACCACGGAGAAATATGTTTCCCACCAGTTTTATGGCTCCCTGGATGCATTCTATACAAACCTTGTATCTGCCTGGACACAAACACTCTATTGCAAAAAGATATCTTGCCATTTTAACAAGCTGCACGGCTTTGAAAGGATACACTGCATCACCAGTGGGAATGTCAGTACCTTAAGAGTAATACTGCTTTAAGGGTACTATTTTATTAAAGCAGACCTCAGTAATTTGTTCCTGACTGTTATACACCCTTATTTTATTAAAGGTATTTTACATCTGTGGAGAAGATTACTACCACTCCTATTTTCTCCACTGCTTGGCTTTAATGGATGGTGTGGAATATAATATTTATTAAGCCTAAGCAGGGGAGGACATAATAGCAGAATTGTCCTTTATAACCTATTTTACACAGCTGTAAAATAAACCTTAATAAAGCAAGAATAATTATCCAGGAATATCCAGGAAATGGAGTATTCCTCCTGTTTCAAATATTTGAAAGGCTTAACTGCTGGTTATACGTGCACTTCAAGAAATTGAACTCAATAGTAATAATACTGATATTAGTTTGATACTATTTTAAAATATATTAAGAGGTTAAATATCCTATGTGTCATAATTGCTCTGGTAGCATAAATCAATACATAACTGTAATCTCCTGGTGGTTTTGACTCTGTATGATCCTACAGGATTATCCTGCTTCCTGCATAGCTTTGTTTTCCTGTTTCTTGGTATGATTTCTCTTCTTGGTGACAGTCACTGGAATCCGTCCCAAAGGGAAGGATTTTGTACTAAGGACCTAATGCAGCCTTGCAAACTGATTCCTGATCAGATATTCCAGAAGAACTGCTAAAGCAATTCCTCTCTTCCCCCTGCCTTCTTGATTTCTTCCTCCTGTTGTCCTATTTATATTTTTTTTCATTGTGGAAATGATTTGGACTACAGTTATTACATTAATTATCCAAACTGACATTCTTGCAGTGTGTGAAAGGACAGGGTGGTATGTAAAATAGATGCACTAAGAACACCTACAGTATGACAACAAGTAGCAGGGTAATTGCTGAAAATGAAGTCTTTTCTGCTATCCCTTCTCTTCAACATCTGTTGTTCCATATGGAGTCATAAATATTTGCAACAAAATAGTTGAAGAAATAATCTCAACATTAATAGGGAAAAGCTGAATCCGCGAAGAAAATTGAAGAATTTTTTTTTTTTTTTTTTCTTGGCAAGTTCCTCCTACCCATCCTCATCTGACACTTTAAAATCTCAGTAGAGGAATAGTCGGACTACAGAGATGCTTAAAAATCACCATGAGAAAAAAAACCTTTGTGAATGTTAATAGGAGAGTTAGCTGAGAAAAATTTTACAACCTTCTGATAATGACCGTGAGGAGGATTTTGTTTATTTGGTTTTTCCCCCCTCTCTTCCACGCCACGGTAACTTTGCTACTAACCTTTTATTGAATAGTTCACATTTTCCCGTCTGTCTGTTGTCAGTAGAAATAATCCTGCTCATCGTGGTGAGGAGTGACAAGGTACTATTACTGCCTGAACAAAATAGTTACTTTAAATTGCCATATGGAAAATGCAGATCAATAGTTTTTAAGGTTCTCTCTAGATGAAGAAGCATTTTAAAGCACAGAGCAACTTTAAATATTTTGGAATCCAGATTACCAAAACCAAAACCTGCCTGAGAAGGAGCTCGTAGGAGAAAGCAGGGATAGTAATAACATGGACAAACTACAAATTGTAAATAATTCTGAATATAAAAAACAGCTCTTTGAAGGCTCTTTACATGTTTATTAGGAGCCTTAGTGGGAGTACTTAGGCTTCTCCTTAATGAAAAGAATTTAACCAGGTGACGTCAGTTGTATTTGTTTTTCTTAATCTGTACGTACTGAACTTCAGACTGAAGTTACGTGCAGTGAAACTCTTTAGTTCTGGTGTTGAGCCAGTGGATTGCTGCACTTTTTAATTTCATTTTTTATTATTGCAAACCAAGTAGCTCATCTAACTCAGGTCTTTGTTTTTAAGGCTTGAATTAATAAAATATTTTCAGGTGTTTTTACTGCCAGTGCCATGTGAACATCAGAGTATATTGTAAATATGTTGAAGTTATAAATAGATATAATTTTCTCTGTTATTAATGAGAGTACACTGATGAAAATGTCAAAGCTGTATAATTACGCACCTCTTGATAAAGAGTGTGCAGATAAAGGCAATTTGTAAACTGTAATTTCAGCCTTTTCTGGTGAGATTTTCATTTCTCTGCTTTTTGCCGCCTCCTCGTATTCAAACCCCAAGTGGCAGCTCCGTGACTTGGGAGGACACACCCTCGTCACTCCCGAGAGCAGGGCTGTGCCAAGGCCGCTGGCAGCTGGCTCGGATCAGGAATGGTGTGCCCAGAGGGATCAGGGCAGTGCCCGTCCCCTGTGCTGGCCCTGCTGGGGCACCTCCAGCCCTGGGGACAGCTCTGGGACCCTCAGGACAAGAGCGACATTGAGGGGCTGGAGCGTGTCCAGGGAAGGGAACGGAGCTGGGAAGGGGCTGGAGCACCAGGAGCGGCTGAGGGAGCTGGGAAAGGGGCTCAGCCTGGAGAAAAGGAGGCTCAGGGGGGACCTTGTGGCTCTGCACAACTCCCTGACAGGAGGGGGCAGCCGGGGGGAGTCGGGCTCTGCTCCCAGGGAACAGGGACAGGAGGAGAGGGAACGGCCTCAGGCTGGGCCAGGGGAGGCTCAGGTTGGATATCAGGAAAAATTCCTCCCCTGCAAGGGCTGTCCAGCCCTGCCACAGCTGCCCAGGGCAGTGGTGGAGTCTGCGTTCCTGGAGGGATTCCAAAGCCATGTGCATGTGGCCCTTGGGGATATGGTCAGTGGTGGCCCTGGCAGTGCAGGGGAGCAGCTGGACTCCCTGATCTTACAGCTCTTTCCCAACCTCAGCAATTCCATGATTCAATGGCCTGCATTTTCCTGCCGCGTTGAAAACAGTGAAAAAGTTTTATTACACACTTGTTCAGGACAAAGTGGAGTGATTCCAGAGCGCACAGGTGAGAACCTGCTTGGACACGGATAAATGGAGCCTCGTTGATGGTACTGTTCTCTGGTTGTTTCTAGAAACTTTTAAGGCAGCATGGAAATGTATAGGAAATGTATATTTAATTGTTAGATACTGTTCTCAAAGTGAAGTTTTTTCGTGGCAAAGCTCAGTAGTGAACAACGCTTGTATCAGTCACTGGAAAACAAAATCTGATTTAAAGGTACTGGATTAATCAGCTACTTCTCAATTGCAGTCGTTGACCCTGTTTATTCAGGGGCTGTAATTAAGAAAAGCAGCAGTGACTTTGAATTCAGGACCTGAATCACAGGGTTAAAGCAGTAAATTTCTCAGTCTGATTGGTGCCTGGTTTACAGGAGGCATCTCTTTTCCTCACTGATGATCAGGAGTCTCCGGTCCTGGCAGAGCAGCAATGAGTGAGGGAAAAAAAAGACAGGCAGAGGGTTACAGAGGATTTTGGAAGTTATTAAGACATGGAAGACCGATAACCCTTGCAAAATTAGAAATACAAAATACTTGAAATAAACAATGCTTCAGATTGCAGGTTTTCATACTTGTTTTGCTGTAAAAGAAAAAAACCCAACCTGGTTGCTAGTTAAGCCAAACAGAAGTTGCCAAGGTTTAAAATTAAAATAAGAAATCTCACTTTTTCAGAAAACTGATTTTGCATTCAAAAATGAGAATTTTGGTCCTAATTCTGTTAAAATACCCATGTTTGGACACCACCTATCCCTGTTGTGAAGACGTAGAGTTGGAAGTCAGGGGCACTTCTTGCCACCATGAAGATACATCAGTTTGGATGATTCTGTCAGATCTTTGGGCAAATAGTGCTATTTGAAATACGTATTTTACTTTCAGGGATGAGTCACACATACAACCCAGCTGATGTTGCAGATCCTGTGCTTTATTTTATGAAAAGTCAAAGAGGTCCATCAGAGTATCCAGGCTGTTCTGTAACTATGGGCCATTAAATGTAATCCCCATCACTCAGGTATGAAACTCAAAGAATTATAATTGCAATAAACCACTTTAGTCCTTGGGTTTCTGAATTTTATGCCACAGGCAGGGAAGAGTGACCCAGCTACCATCTATGTCCAAAACCATCTTCTTATCCCTGCCTGAAGGGTTTCCGCGATCAAATGTCTTGGTTAGTAACTAACAGATTAATAACTAAATTCTGTATAAATTGTTTCTCTCTCCTCCATATGCCACGTATTTATTTAATGCATGAGTTATGTTCTGTGAGCTGTTGGAGGTGAATAATGCTCATACAGCTCCAGGTAGATAAAGTTTTTAGGTGCATGAGAAGGAATAACTTGATGGTCTAACCAGTGTGAATTGTACCTTTAATATTTCTCCCTTGTTTTGAGAGGGATGTGGCGTGTCAAGTGGATCAGGGATGTGACTGATGGGTTTAAAAACATGCCTTCTGAAAGAAAATAAACCAGCTGGCAAATAAAAGTGCCTGTTGGTTTGGGCCGTGCAGGGAGCAATTGACGTTCCCCCCGTTCCCAGCGCTGTGTTCAGTCTGCAGGTTGATGCTTCATTTGCCAATCCCTGTTCCTGCAATTTAGGCAGAAGACAGAAGATGAAATACTTAAGCATATTGAATTAAGAGCAAGAAACTTCGTAGCAGATTTCTGTGTGCTTTCCCAGGATGATACTCCATTCACTGTTAGTGTTTACTGTGTATTTCTTTGCTCTGCAGTATAATTCTTGCTTTCATCTATTCATCTGGATGTCAGCTAGAAATTAAAATAAAAAGACTGCACTCTAAATGGATTCCTGAATGCTTTTATAAAGCATGGCAGGTTTAACAAACAGGCTCAATAAAAGTAGTTCCCACTCTGCTTCAATAATCAGAAAGGTTGTTTGTGTCCTTGGTCAGACTGTAGCTGTCTTGGCTTTATTTCTTGCTTATTCTGTTGTATTGTATATGTGAGTGCAGCTTTTAGCATTTATATTTTTAGTGGTGTTTAAAATCAAAATCCTTAAATCAACATTATTTTTTTCCATTAAAGAGATGCATTTGATACAGTCCCCAAGAAATGCTTCCAGCACATGCCATTTTTAATTGCTTTACCAATTATGATTCCTCGAGTCTAGCTAATAAATTTCCGCCTAACTGTGCACTTACTCAGAGTATGGGCAAGATGTAGACACCATTCAGATGTGAAGACCTATTACAAGATTGAAATAGATTTCTAATGCATTTATCATTCATCTTTGCAGAGTGTGATTTCAATCAGAAAAAAAAATGATGAATGGTTTGACAGTTTCCACCCATATACGCTAAAACATAATATGCTGCTTCTAGTTTCAGCTATTACAGACTTTAACATGCAATGTGACCTTGGTCTGCAAAGCATGTTTGGTTAGCACAAAAACTTAATCATAAGAAGTCATAAGTAGAATCCTTCTTCTTTACTGCCCTTTTTCTGGGACTTGGAAATTTATTGCTTCTGGGACAGGTAGGATATGAACAATGGGCCAAATAGAGTCCAGGGTTATCTCATCTGTGTGAAAACTGCTGCTGAAAATCGATGTGACCTCTGCTATGCTGTCATCCCAATTCCCACCCTCTGTGTCCTATTTGTCTTTTGGTAGAAGCTTAGATCTGTGTGCTGTCTCTATGTGTCTCTCTTGGGCCAGATTATCAAAATGAATCATTGCCTGCATACCTCTTATATTTCTATTTATTTTCCTGGTGTTGACTAGGTCTGATGAAATATGATTCTTTTTGCATTTGATCCTCACTGCAGCAAGCAGCACCTAATTTAGCTGTGTCTATCTCTTTAAAGAAGAGTAATACTATTTTGAAACTTCAATCTGCTGTACAGTAGCATTACAAACCATAGACCATGCAACCTGTCTTCACAGTCAATAGTAATTTTCCTTTCGGCCAATTTAATGTTATTACTTTCATCTCCAAATAGCAGAGATTTCTGGAGGTGTTAGAGCAGCTCCAGTTTTGTTATGCATACTTCATGTACTGCTTTCTTTTTCAAATGCCACTTCTGTTTAGTCTTTTGTGACTCCATGGCTTGGCTGTTATTTCTGTGCAGCATCATGTGCAACAGCTAATCAGGTTATTTTAAAAACTCTGCCACTGGTATATTTAAATATGAGAAATGGTGTGTCTGAATCAGCACAAACTTCGTGGTCTGAGTTTGTTACCCGAGTTGGGATTTTTTAAATGCATCACTTAAATTCCTTCTAAGATGCTGGCTCTGAGGACGTGTAGAGGTTACTGGCTTTTGTTATTAGTCCTGAAAAATCATTAGGAAGATGTTCCATTTAATGAACTCACAGAGCAAAGACAAAACACTCCCAAACCAGAGATTTCAAAGAATACTTGAAAACTGCTGGTGCTCCTGGTTTGTTGTCAGGTGGATGTTCTAGACACACGGCAAGAAGTGCAGCTCGATGGAGGCTCCTGGAGCGTGTTACACCAGAAAATAGTGCTGCTGTGGAGACACCCCGGGTTAATTAGTTGTCAGATTCCTTTTAAGTTGTTTATTCCTTAAAAACAGGAGTGGGAGAAGGAGACCTTTTGAATATGGTGTGGTCTAATTGTAAATTCAGGGGTTTTTGACAGATGAAACTCTGGGGGCTGGCTGTGCAGCTGCCCTGAGCGAGCGCTGCCATCAGGAGCTCATGGCCAAGGCAAGGATCACAGGCTTCACTAAAACGGAGATACTCATCGTGATTTCCGCAAGTGCAGGGTCATGATATATATGTATAGACTGGATTGTCATGGAATATTGCACAGAAGTATTTTTTTAGCATTTCAGAGTAAAAGAAATGTACCGAGTTTGGCTTTAGAGACAGCTAGATTTTAATTGTGTAGTTTTCAGCAATTAAAATGAGTATATGGGAAGAAGTGCTCACAGGGATCTGAGAGAAGGAGATACATCTACTGTCCTAAAAGATGCTGAAATTGTTCTAATCAAAAATGGGAGTTCACTGGTGATAGTACCGATTCCTCACCAAACTGAAGGGATTCTTGAAAAAAACAATTTCTAACATTGTTTCTTTCTGGATACACGTTTCTGCTGTCTGTGCACAGCTTGATCTGTAACCACACAATGTATTTGAAAGAAGGAGGGAAGGGGAAGCTGCCAGGCCCCAGTTTGCTCTCTGTAGGAGATGCTCCAGTTGCGTGCAGTGCTGGCAGAGGGGATGGATGACTCAGTGGAGATTATTTACTGCTGAGCACGGGAAGGGGAAAGGTAAAGGAGTGAAGAGATGTGATACACTCCTTGATTAGAATTTTGCCAAGGTTATAGCAACAAAAAAACGCACATCACAGAATGGCAAACATGATAGAAGGAAGGCAGGTCATTCAGGTTTAATGAACTGCGTAATACTGTTATAATTCTGTGGTATAATTCTGTAGAATTTGAGGTATAATAGTCCGTACTCCATTACAGCTGTGTTACAGTCTCAGTGTATTGATTATTGTTCTGTACTGTTTTGCAAACTTGCCTTGGCAACAGTGCCAGCTGCCCAAGGACTGAAACAATGTTGATTTTACTAACGCACTTGTATTTTGACTTCCAGATAAACAAAATGCTAGTTTCTAGAAATGACAGTCACTGATATTTCCCATGCTTACTGATGTCGCTTTTAAACCTATCTTTACAGAAGAGGTCCAAATTGCCATTCCAATAATGAAACCAACCTTAGATAAAGTCCAACTGGCTGGACAGGCCTTGCCTCCTGGATTTCCAGCGCCATTTCTTTTTGCTGATGGTCTTTCATCAGTAGAAACACTATTAACCAACATTCAGGTAAATTCTTCTCTACAGGGCCAGGTTATGTCATGATAGATAACATGTGTTTCTTTTTCACTCTTAAAAAAGTTTTAGAAACTATTTTGTATCTGCAGTTTCTCATCTCTTTTATTTAATGTCGTGCTTAGGTTTCCTCTCTCCCTGGCATTATCAGTCATGAAAGGGTTTCATACATTGTATATTTGACTTAATAATTGGCAATAACGGTCATACTGAAATTCACCATTCTCATCATTCCTGCAGTGCTTCTCTCTGCAGTTCCTGAGGTCAGCAGAGGCATGGCACCGTGTGTGTAACAAACCACAGCAGCAGGCTGAATTAGCCAAAGCTGTCCTGAATGATTCCATGCCACAAAATTCCTCATATATAACCACAACATTAGCTACTTCCAATGCCCAGTTGTGCTCCAGGCCTGTAGGTTTCTGCTTCTCATCTTTCTGTTTTCCTAGTAGGTGTAAAAGAAACAAATGGATGAATTTTGTCACTGCTGAAAGAAAATGGTGTTTCCAGATCTTGCATTTGTGTGTGTTTTAGGGCCTGCTGAAAGTGGCTGTGGACAATGCAAGAGTCCAGGAAAAGCAGATACAGCAGGAAAAGAAAGAGTTAAAGATGGAGCTTTGTAGAGAGCGAGAACTACGAGAGAGCTTGGAAAGGCAACTCACAGCTGAGCTGCAAAGCAGAGGTGAGTGAATGAAAAATGGAGTTTAGGTATCTATTAAATGTGTAACCCTTTGGCATTTCCAGCTGGAGCTGTCGAGGACTCGGAGTTAACTGACATTCCTACTCCAGTGTAGTGCAGCAGTGCACCAGCACTGGTAATGAAAGATGTAAATTTCATAAAACCAGAATGAAGCACACGATTCTGTAAGCAGAACAGTGGCTGAAGGATTATTTGCTGTAGGGCAGCTGGCCCCAGAGAGGTGTGGCAGGTTCTGAGGAGGGAAGATGGGGCAGTTCTGTGGCTTTCAGGTGTGTTAGCACCACTCTGCCCAGGTATTCCCAGCCCGATTTCTTCATTTCACAGCTTTAATTTCTTTTTGTTTCTGCTGTTATCCTCCAAGCATTGAGAATCAGTGTTACTGTGAGAAAGATATGGCTGTAATTTGGGTTTTTAGGTGATTTTTGTCATTACTTCCCTAGCCCACATTTCTGCAGCTTCAGTGCTGCTCAGTTTGTCTTGTAGAGAACTTCAGCACAACAGAATAGAGCTGTGAGAAACTGTCTGCCCAAGTACAAGATCTGAAGCAAATAATCCTAGATTTTTTTTTTTTTTCATCAGGAGATTGAGGTACAGTAGCACAGCCCAAATGGGGCCTTCTGAGGCAAAACCATGACTGGTTTGAAGCTTTTGATAATAATAGGCAATTAAATTGGTAAATCTGAATTTCTCGCTGTGCTGTTGCAAAGGAGGCAGGATTCTTTTTAAAATTCAGATCTGCATCTGAAGGAAAGGAACAGCACTTCATGTGCCAAAAGATACTTCTAGATTACATCCATGAAATCAGGAAGATAAAAACTAGATAAGACCAAAAGTGTAGGTGCTAAGTTCTATCTCCCTGTGCTTTTTGAATGGAAATTGGGTGTGTGGAACTGTCTGCAGTGCCAGGTCTCCCTTAGAGACACCAAAAGCACTTCTCAGTGGAGCTGTGAAGGGTCAGTAAATACTATTGAAGCTGTTAAATTGCACTGGGTGTCCAGAAATGTTGCATCACCCAAATGTGATGAGACTGTGTTGATTTCTGTAAAACAAAACTTAGCTCGCTGTAGGATAGCACACTGTGCCCCTCCTGAGTCCCAGTTAAGTCACCAAAAACCTCAAGTCATTCACAGACTTTGATGGCTCCTGCCTGACTTGAAAGAGAGTTTCACCAATAATCAGCATCCTCAGAATTATTTGTCTTTCAGGTGCTCACCACATGCACATCTTTGTTGTCATAGGGGTCTCGAGCTAGAACTGCGCCTTCGAATATGGAACATAAACTAATCTTCTACTGTCTCCATCATCTATTAATTGTGCCCTGACAAGCATTCTCACACTGTATTCACATTTCAGCCACAATTCAGAAACGCTTGAAGAAAGAGAAGAAGGCAAAGAGAAAATTGCAGGAAGCTTTGGAGTTTGAATCCAAGAGAAGAGAACAAGTGGAACAGGCACTTAAACAGGCCACATCAGGTGACGGTCTCAGGATGTTAAATGGTAATGTCTTAGTTGGCCTTTCACAGTCAGCTTAAAATGGTGTTTGATCGAGTGAGAAAAAAAAAAATAAGATGATGCGCAGAGCAAATTTCAGAATAAACCCCCACAATTCTTCCCTGAAATAATGAAAAATCTATTTCAGGCCATGTGCTCTGGGTCGTGAATTAAAAAAATAAAGAAGTCTGCAACTAGAGAAACAGACAGAGCAGTTTACACAGAGATGACAAGAAATGCTGAATATATTACAGAGAAATCTGTTACAGTGCCAGCTAAGACAATGTGAAATTTGGTTCCTATAAGGTTCTCTGAACTCTTCTCTCCCAGCAGATTCATTTTTAGAACTGCTGAGCTTCATTTTAAAAGCCATTTGGCTGAAGTTTGCTCAGCCTCAGGACCTATTAAGTTTGTTAAATATGTATCAGCTTTCAGAGCTGACTGGGTTTTGAACACTTCCCAAATATTCTTGTGAAACAAAAGCAAATCAGTTCATCTCCTAAACAGTGATTAAGTTCTGGCTACCAGGAGAATTTGCCTCTTGTGCTAAAGATGGTTCTGGCCAAAGTTTAGAGCTTTGGTTTGAATCTTTAAGAGTGAACCTAGCTGAGATTTGATTAATTTCAGGTTCTGCAGCTAAGGTTTAGTCTGTGCATCCCTACCCGGAGTCTCTGCAGAGGCTCAGGAATCAGAGTGACGTTCAGTCTCTGCTGCATTCAGGTGTCCTGTGGTGTGTTAATTTGTGCTGCCTGCTTTGGGCACTGCTAGAGACTGCAGAGTGCAAAAACTGCCTGACTGCTGAGCAAAAATAATGAATTTGGCTTGTCTGGAGTTCTCAGCTGTGAGAGCTGCCCAGACTATTCTCCAAAGCTGGGGCAAGGCTGTGTGTGTGCCCTGCCACTGCAGTGCTCTGCAGGAGACTGAGCTGTGATTTATCTGGGCCACCCAAGGGATAAAACTCCGTGAGCATGAGAGCAGCATCTTTCAGAGGCATCCTCTCATCTGCTGGTTTATAGCCCTGCACATCCCTGAACTGGGGCCTGGCTGGCATCCCTGGAGCACTGGCAGTGGCCAGGGGGGATTCAGGTGTGGATTTACAGCCGCGGTCTCACCGTGGTGGGGACAGTGACCAGGGGAGAGTGGGTGGCCAGAGCCAGCAAAAACCTTCCCCACCACATCCACTGGATCAGATCAAATGCCCAGACTGGATCCCATGGAGAGAACCAGCACCTTGAGGTGACTGTCAGAAAAAACCTAAAATCCTGATGTGCTGTAAGGTCACTCCCCCGGGTGCTGCCACTGCAGGGAAGCACCTGCTGCTCACACAGCAGCCAGGAGCACCCAGCAGTTCTGGAAGCCACAAATCCAGAGATACCAACGTGCCAGCAGCGTGATTAACACACCTTTACATCTGCTAGTGTGGGCCTGGCTGCAGCAGTTTGATTTGCAGGCACACTCAGGTAGTCATATATATGTTAGTGCCTGCAAGAAGCTGATATTTACATGCTAATCTGATTGCACATGCAAATCAGGTAGCTCATTAGCATCTTAATCCACAATTTAATTGCAGGTACAATTTTATGACAACAAAATGTGAAGGGCTATTCTGAGTATTTTTAATTTAACTCTGACAGTCTGTCTCATTTAACAGATGCTATTATTAGTTACAGATGACTTTGTCATTTTTGGTATATACAACATGTACTCTGAAGGGTTTGAGAAGAAAGAACCTTTTCAGATTGATAGGTCAGTGCCCTGCACTTGCCTTCAGAACAGGAATTTGAGTAAGGGAAATCCTGCAGAATAGCGGTCACTTGTAATTTTATGAGAAAAAAATTGTGTATGTGCAAATTCTGCTTTTTTTATCATATACATTTATAGAGCTGTATATGCACACGTGACATGTATTTCATTTACACATTTATTGCTGAGCTATTGCTCTCCTGTAAGGACTGTACTTGGCAGGGTTGCCCTGCTTTCACTCAGAGCTCAGTTACTGCAGGGTCACCAGCAAAGCATCACCTCTGTGACAGATCCTGACACTCCAGCTGAAGGGATCTGTGAAAGCAACAGTGCAGTTATTCCCTATTCGAGAAAGTCCAGAACAGGCTTTTGCACAGGAAAACTCCCAAACTGTACACACAGCTCCCTTTCAGGTGTGGGTTTTTCCTTGCTGTAATTTCGAAGTGCTGTATGATAAGGGAAGCAGATGTTTCTCCAGGATTTGAGGTGCCATGGATTCAAATCACATCCCCTTCATGCTAATCCTTGCTGGCACGAGGTGGATCGTGGCATCTGTTACCGTAACACCCTGGGGTGTTGGAGCCCCCACCCCCACCCCAAGGACTGTGCAGACAGAGGTATCACCAACATGAAATTAAATAGGTCCAAAGTGAGTGTCATGAGACTCCTTCTCAACTCGGGGAAAAAAAAAAAAAAAAAGAGCACAATCCTCTTTGGAAGGCTCTTCTCAGAGATCTGGAAATATTTCACATAATGGAAATACATACGTGACAGCTGTAATTTTGGTTTGGGTGGTAACACATGCTCACACGTCCCGAGCTGAGGTTGGAAATGCAATTTGCACAGTCCTTATCTGTAACATGCACTCACACAAACTGATACACACACCCCAAAACTGTTGCCTGGCACTGCCTGTATTCTTCAGCTCTGTAATTCGGAGGTATTTGGCTATATACAAGAGTCAATGTAGTTTAATATTATCACAGTTTAATTTTGACTTTTATTTTTCATGTGTCAGATGCCCTCATTCTCCAAGAGGATTTTGCAGACATATTATTACCACGTGTTGGTTATTATCTGATCGTCAGACAAATGTGAAGCACGTTAAAAATAATTCACTGTGAGACCAGTAATGTTTGCACATTTTGGAAACAATTTACTACTGAAAATTCTGTGAGGACCAAATGTTTTATGCAAGACCATGTTAACTTGGAGAGCACCCTAGTTTGCTATAAATATTTTTCTAAAGATGCCTGAGAGAGGGGCAAAGGGGAATGCATTAATCTTCAGTCTCCCATCTTTCAGATGCTGGAATCCCAGATATGGAAATAGAACACAACGGAACCCAACATGACAGTGCAGCAATGCAAGGTGCAGTATGTACCACAACTCCTCACCTTCTCATTAAAAATTAAGTGAAATGTAGAATCTTTTTTATGTCTGTTTTCCTGCTTTAAGATTAATGTAAATTACAGAACTTCACTTTGTTTTGCTGTTTGATGTAGAAAACCTTAGTAAGAACAGTACTTTAAAAGATCAGAAATTAATTTTGTTCAAGTAGAGGTGATATTTATCTGAGGTGATATTTAGAGGTGATATTTGTTTCAAAACTGATATTTATCTACCAAGATAATGCCCTTAGTTCAAAAGGGATTTTACGTATGTTGTATCTTTTTTGAAATATTTTACCTCTGGTCCTTACCTACCTATCAAGATGGCAGGTGTTTTCAAAAAATACATGAACTGCAAGTGAAAAAGAAAAGCTGTGTTCATGTTGTGGACAACTATCCAGTGCTGCTTTCCCCTCACCGTTCAGTGGCTCTAAGTGCAGCACCCCCAGGTATGGCCTGAGTGCTTCCCAAAGAGCAGTGAATGAATTCTGGCTGCAGGTCTGGGATGTGAGGAGTTGTGAAATCCTCCTTTGGGGGAGCTGAGGCACAGAGTCCCAGGGGATATTCCCATTCCCATTCCCCTTGGAAGCCTCCTTGAGCCACACAGAAAATCCGCAGTCACCTGTGATAAAATTTGGTCTGAGCAGTTTGAACATTGAAATTCTCTGACAAAAGTCCAGCTTGGAGAGTTTTTCTCCCTTCAGTTCTGTTCCACGTTCACTCCAGACCATTCAGTTCCGTGCTGGCTGCTCTGGCAGCCTGGAGACAGCTCCTCTAACATCGAACTGCTGCTTCTTTGGGGCAATTCCACCCTTTCTACTGCGTCACGTAATGGTAAAGTGCAAAAATCCCGTGTGCTGAGGTGACTGAAGGCAGCGTGTGCAGACAGGGGAAGGGCTGCAGTGCACTCAGAGACACAAACCTCACTTGAGCATTTCCCTTCAGCTGGGGAAGGTTGGACTTGCATACCTCTGGTATGCATCTGTCGTCCATCTGTCATCCTTACAGGAAAGCTTTCAAATATTTTTACTGCTGCCTCTTCTTGGGATTTGAGGTTCATATGCTCTGTATTACGGAGAAGGAGAATCACAGCTTTATTGTAATGCAGATATATACGTCTGACATATGTGTGTGGATATATATGTGCACATATGATTATAGAGCTGTGCTCTAAATATTGCAGTTGGAAAAGTGCTGCTGCCAGAAATAGTCAAAATATTGGATGAGCACTTGGGACACGTGTATTTCAACTGGATGAGCAAAATGTTCCTAACATTTCTGATCTGCTCATGGTACCTGCTGAGAGGAGTGTTCAGTGCTCTTCCAAAACACTTTGATGGTTAAAGGTGCATCTGGGCGGACTCTAGTAAAGAAAAGAAAGGTAATTTCAGTTTTCAGCTGAAGAAAAAACGTTGCACTTGGCTCAAATGTGTCTTTACATCAAAAATGATTATAGATACTGTGAGGAAAGTGATGCACAGCCACTTCCAACGACCATTTACTTGCCTGAAGGAATCAAGAGAACTCTCTTACATTACCTGTAGTTTATTAATACGCAGTAAAACCTTGTGATTTTACCATTTGTATTTCAGCTTGGGTTTTTTCTTTTTTCTTTTTTCTTTTTTCTTTTCTTTTTTTTTTAATCTGATCCCAACTGCATCATCCCTTCAGTTGTGAGAGGCTTTGGCTCAGGAAGTTTTCGTTGGGGTCAGAAGGGAGAGCTGGATATTCCCTGTGTTCAGGGCCCCTGGGCTCGGTGAGAGCAGGACGTGGCCTGAGCAGCAGGAGCTGCAGCCCTGTCCCTCTCCCTCCATGGCAAAGCCACTCCCTTCCCTTTCCTGCCCCGCTGGCTCTGACCCCCCGGTAATCCTGCTCGTATGGAGACGTGAGGAGCTGAGCCGCTCGCTCACTAAACACTCTCAGCTGATAAAAAGCTTTCTGGAGGGCTCTCTGTGGAGCTTGTTTAGATTTCAAAGTGTTCCTGTCCTGTAGCACCGTCTCTTTCATTTTTATTTATGCTGATACTGTAATAACTTTTTATTCCCTTTCCCTTTGATACCCATTCGTGTCCCTGACAGCTCCTATTGCTGTTGCAGCTCTGACAATTCGAGCACACTCCCTCACTGCCCCTGTCATTTGCTGCCTTTGTTTTTCAGGCCCTGGGAGGAGGAAGGGGCAAAACACATGTCCCTAATACAAAGCTGTTTCCAAGCTTCCAAAATCTCTTTCAATTGCTCAGAAAAAAAAGCTTTAGCATTAATACAGAGCTTTCTTTTGCTGTTGTCAATAGCTCTGCTGGACAGAAATCTATCATTCACACAGTGCTTTTCCTTTGAAATTCAATTAGTTCCACTGCCAGTATCTCCTTAAGACGGTTTAAAGGAAAATTACAGAACTACTGCACAGCCACCTTTCACAGTGATTAAGTCATATCATATTTTATGCTCATTTCTTAAAATGATTTTATTAACACAAGCTGTTCATGTACTGTGTTTCTGATCTGCATTATAAATCTTTTCCATTTAGTTGACTCATTTTCCCTCTGCTTTGTATATTAATTGAACAGAAATTTCATGCAGATGAGACTTAAAACTTTTTTGAACTTTACAGTCTAATGCCTCCAATCCTCCATATCCCAGGTGCAGTTCAGAGCTGGAGCTGGGAGGTTTTTAGCTGGCGGAGGAGCGGTGGAGCAGAGCAGGTGATGAGCACACAGACACCCCCCTGCTCCTCCTTCCACCCCTCACTCCTGGGCCAGCACCACGGTGCATCAAGCATTTTATCAGCCAATCTCCCTTCCACATAAAATAAACATACTGGGTGTCATTAAGTGCACCTTCAGATCAATGATTTTTGCAAATGACATTCAAGTACCATTCGAGTAGTGCATTTTTGCTGATAAAAGCAAATTAAATTAGCACAACTACAAGTGTGCTGATAAAAACTAAAACCGAACAGCAGCACCATTAGCTAACAAAGTAATATTTTCTCTTTACTGCTTTCTGCCATTTAGTTATTATCCTATTGGAAATCTAATTATAATCCTTTTACTCCCTAGTCAAACTTCACAGTTTTTGCAAGCTTAGCACTGACAAGTGATTTCATTACATTTGATTGCCCGCGCCCAGATTGACTTAACTTCACTCCGAGACCTAAAAGCCCTCTCAGTTTCTCAGATTCCCTGTTTGCACATTACAGCAACAGCTCCTTTAATTAATTAGCATGAACAGCAGTAACATGAACTGCTGAACAGAAAATAACATCATTTTATGATCGCAGGGAGACTTCTCCTTTTGCATGTTTATACCTTAGTTAACTTTTGTATTACAATATTTCATTGTTAGGGGATATTGGAACAATCAGCAAAGCAATGTTAGCTTAAAATCTTAAAAAGTGGATGTTACAGTAATACTTGATAACAACAATTTACAAAAAAATAAAATACTCTGAATTTCAGGAAGGAGGCAGCAGCATAGGCATGGGCAGGCTTTCCTGAGGTGAAAATGTGCTTCGCTGTGCCTGCAACAGGAGGGTGACCCGGGGCTGCTGCTGCTGCTGCTGCTTTTGTTTATGATATAACCTGGCAGAGATTTGGCACAAAAACTCTCAAGTTACCATCGATAACATTTTATTTTTATCTGTTTATCAAAGATGAAGGACTGGTGTAGTTTGGAACGTATTTTGGGGTTTAACATTTAGAAGACTGAACTTTATTAATACTCTGATTTGACCAGTGAGTTTTCAAATCCAGCCTGCTTTGTCTGAGTCTTAGGCCTGTTGTTCTTCCTCCTGCCCAAGCTGTGTTCTCTCCCTAGTGCGTGTCCTGCTCTGTAGGCTGTGAATTATTAACCCCCGGTAGCTGCCTCGTGCTGTGTCATTGCAGAGTTTCTAGAAAAGCTCTCTGAAAGCTCCTGTGCAGTTCCCAGACTGTCACTCCATGCCCACACTGGCCACGTGCAGCTGAGAGCTGGGGCCTTACAGTGACTGACTTGAAATCCTGGCTTTCAAGTGTTTTTAGCTCTGTTAACATGGATGAGGAAATACGTGGCAGGGTGAACTCAGCAGCCTTACACACAAAATAAATGGGGAAGAAACTCTAACCCAGCAGCTCTGTGAGTGAGCAGCCCTGGAGGGTCAGGGCAGCCACGGTCCTGAGGGAAGGAGAGGTTTTGGTACCAATCCCAAGGGATCCCCTGGGCTCAGCCAGCTTCAGACATCAGAGAGGGCACCTCAGCAGGGGTGGAGAGAGGCCATTGGGAAGTGTGAGAGATGAAAACAAACCAACCTTTGTTGGTACTGCTGCTCACAGAACCAGCATTCATTGACCGTGTTCCTCCTGGGTCTAGAGGGAGCCATGCCCTGCTCTGCCACTGCTCAGTTTGAAGGATATTTGCAGATAAAAGAGAAGTTTTGCTGGACAACTAATAAGCAGGCAAAGAAATCATTTTTACTTGTCATGGAGCTGAATAATCAGCCCAGATCCATCATCTTCTCACGGTAGCGAAGGGATCCTTCGCTGTGTTTTGGCAATTGCTCTGGTCCTTACCCGTGAGCAGGGGCCTGGATTCATTCTCCTTCCAGGCACTCCTGTCTGCCAAGGGTTTTAGGTAAAAAGGAGGTTTTTTGAGGGATGTGATCCACAGTAGGAGCAAACTGGTTTTGTCTGATTTTTTTCTTTTTCTTTGTACAAAATAAGACAATGGTTCAAACTAATTAGCCCCGGCCTTACAAGTCAATTTATTGTTACAGCACTGCATTTCCCATGTGTTGCTTCCTCCGAAGCTGGGCTTGGCTCTGATCTAGCTGAGGTGCTGTTTGCCCAGCCTGGGAAGGGTGGAGAGCTCAGCTCCTGTGCAGTTGGACACTTGTGGTATCCTGTAAGACTCCTGGATGCCACCCCTGGCGCAGGAGCTGTGCAGAGGCTCCTGGAGGGCACAGCCTGGCACAGGGCTGCCCTCACCCTCCCTGCCCCGGCCACACAGCCAGGTCTCAGCTCCACCTCACCTTGTTCCAGCTGCTCTGCCAGCTCCTCCTCCAGCTCAGTTGGCAAAGCAGCATTTCCAGTTTATTATTTCATCCCTGCTACCCATATTCTCTGCAGCCTGTAGTGCTGGGTTGTATCTTATCAATTACATGGATGATGTACAGTTATTGATACAACATATTTATCCATTTTCTCACTACATAGCAGATCTCACGTTTCCTTCCTCCAGTGAATTTGTTCAGTTCACACTGTCCCACAGCTCCCGGCAATCCCAAGGTGTAGCTGCTGCTGGAGTGTTTCTCCTCACCCTGGACTGGGTTTGCACACCAGCATTGCCAGGGCACATTGGGAAGGTACACGTGGAAATTTTGTTTTAAAGAAGTTTAGGGAAATAAAGCTGAATTCCCAGTTTAAACCAGAGATCCTACAAACAAAGCCTCACAAAGAATTCAGAAAACTCAAAAAAAAGAAAACAAAAAGTTAAACGTGAATAAATATGCAGATGATGATTATTGCCTTTGGATTTGTCCTTTATGCACCCGTTAAAACCTTGAAAGAAAAAGACAAATGATGATACTGTGGCTAAAAAGAGTGCAAGAGCTGCACCTACCCTGGGCTAACAACTCAGGGAAGAGAACGCCATCCTGAGGGAAAATTCCAGTTATTAACACAGACTCTGGCTCACCAAGAGGCTCAGAGATCTTTACTTGTCTTTAGTAAAGAGATCTTTACTACATTGTGAAGGGGAAAAAACCTGCTTTCTAAATGTCTTGCTTATTAAGCCAGTCATGCATTGCTCTGTAGGCTGTAAAGCAGTGTAACATGCACAGGGGGCTCATAAGCATATTTAGTGTTAGGGAATATCATTTATACAGTTTTTATATTGTCAGTATTACCCCTAGAGAATGAGATTAGGCTTTAAACTACTGTAAATCTACGCTTTTGCTCACCTTTGTATAATTTCGTTTTTTAATAGAATGAAGCCCACATAAATGAATATTTGATTAAGGGATAAACCTGATAAAAGAATACATTTATTGCACACAGATTTATTCAAATCTTTGCTATATAATGCAGTAAAGTGCTATAAAATGGTCTGTAGCTTGCAGTCAGCTGCACTGAGGAGATGGTGAATATTCTCCAGAAAAGATTAATTTGACAACATCACATTGTCTTTCCTGTGTAAGTGGGGGCACAGCTGCTCCCAACACGTTAATTCCTCAGAGGTGGTTGCTGTGTGACGTGGTTAATGCCATGAAATTCAGTTTATTGCACAGCAACAAAAAAAGTATTTTAATTTCTGGAGAATAATTGAGGGTGTTATAAAAAAGGAAATATTTAACTGTGCACATTCTGTTCACTGATCAATGATGTCTCCTGGGTGGCTGCACTGGGCTTGAGCTGTGGCATTTACTTTTGTCTCTTACAGGTATGCCAGGTACCTCCATTGAACTTTCCTGGAGAAATAAAGGGAACTGGAAGGAAATACGGAAACCTGTTCCAAAGTTAGTTAGCCCGCAGTACCCTCAATGTCCTCATCTTACCTTAATTTAAAAATATTACTTGAAATTTAATAAGAACATAAAGAACAGCCTCCACTAGGAACAAGCCATGTGCAGCTTCCTAATGATCATGAGAAAAAGGGGAAAAAAAACCCAAACCACAAACAAACCCCACAGTGTTCAATCCTTGCATTTCTGCTCACCTCCCCCAGGCTTTAGTAATTCCCCACTAGGTTTAAGACAAGAATTTTCATCAGCCAATGGCCTGAAACTAATTTTAGTCCTTTCTTTGGAGGCTCCCAAACGTTCCTCTGGAGTTGTTATGTCCCTGGCTCTTGTGATCTTTATTTGTGCTTACATCCAAAATACATATTAAATCATCTGGGTTTGGAGAGTCTGAGCCTCCTTAAAACCACGAAACATTCAATTACTAATTAGCTGTTTCCTGTTCCTAATGAAGTGAACATGTCGGATTTGGATTAAAATTCAGCTACTGCTCTGCTCTGTTTATGGTTCCAGATGTTTTTGTTTTATCTAGGAGGTTACTTTGACAGCTACTGCTAAATGATAAATCACTCATATTATAGCTGAAATGCATTTTGAAATTGAAATGTGGCAAACTTGGAGATTGCTCCAAGGATCAGTGTCAGTTTGCAGGTCAATACTTGTTCGTTCCTTGGGAGTGCTCAGTATTGGCATATGTAAAACAGAAATGGGAGAGATGTCAGCATTATACAAAATGCTGCTCCATATTATCATTTTGCTATCATCTTCCAGATCAGTACTTGCGGATTTAGCTGGGTGGATTCATGATTCATTGTATAATGAACGGGAATATGGATTCTTGTTAGCTTCAGTTTCTGTGGGCATTTCAATATTTATTTTTTCTCTGGGCTTAAAGTTGCTTAATGTGAAAAATCACAGTTGATAGGTACTATAACTGGGAATATTTTTATGAAGTGCTTTTCTACTTCGTTCTCTAAATAAAGAAATAGAATTTTAAGCGAAATGTGGTGGTTTCTGAATGAAAGAACAGTTTTCCAAGAACAGATCCTGATTTACATTTTTTGAAAGCAGTTCATTTTTAACACCCTGTTCCCTGGCAGGTTTTGTGCAGTGACAAGGGTGTGTGGTAAAGCTGGTGCCTTGTCCCTGGGTCTGTCCCAGGGAGGCAGCAATCCAACACGGGCTGCCTTTGGGAGAAAAGGAGTGGTTGATTTAAAGAAAATGCCTTTAAGGAAGAGAATCCAAATCAGAGTGTTTGCAACCTGTCCTCACCCGTTGCTGGCAAACACCAGGGCAAGTGGTGGTGGGTGTGTGTCCTTCCTTGAGGGCTTGGCCAGGTGTTGTCACCCAGTGCCTCCTTTTCCTACACAAACCGTGCCCACGTGCTGGGCAGTTCAGTTTATGTCACGTGTAGATCTGGTCATTGGGCTGGAGGAAAAAAAAGATCCACAACCAAGCGAAGAAACCACCTAAGTGTCAGTTAATTATAAAATACTTAACTATGCAACTGAATTTTTTCTTCTTTTTTTGTTTTTGTTTCCCTCCAGAAAACAGAACATACATCAAACCGACCATTATGTACTGAAGGAACCACCTATTGCTGAAAAATGTGTAATGACCACTATTTGAAGACTATCTAGTTCCTGAGAAATGTCCCTTCCAACCTTCGATGCCTTCAGTACTGTGTGAGGAACAGGATTTGTAGCATGAAACTTGAAGGACAATTTCAAGCAATTTACTGTTGCTGCATTGAAAACTGCCGTACTAAGAAATACTGAGACTTTTTACAAGCTTACCATACCAAACCAAGCCTGTCACAACAGATCATTTTTAGGTCCCCGGAGATAGAAAGGAGTTTTAGTATTTTTAAGCACATACATGAATTATCTCCCCTCCCCACCCTGCCCCAAAAAAGAACTTTTTTTTTTTCCTTAGGAGGTGGCTATTACTGAATAGCAATGGCACAATGATTTTAAGCCACAACGGTCCTCACTGGCTGTACATCATACAAGTCCAGTTTATCACTGAAACTGTTCAACATGGAGCTGTTTCGATTGTGTTTATAAATTAAGCTTTGTTTACTGAAGCAGATACTCGATATATATTACGTTTTAAAAAGAAATGTGTGTACATTTTTTAAAAGAACGATGTAAAAATTGTCCTTTCATTAGATGACCGATTCAAAAGTGTGAGCTAAACCCTAATAGCTGACGTAATATGAGGATTATAATTGATGCTTTTTTTTTTAATGCTCAGTTCAGCTTGGCTTTTGGTCTTTTAAGATGGAAAAATGAATATGCAGTAGAGTGTTAGATAATGGAAACTTTTAAGTATGGTTTCTCTGTTGTACCATATTAAGTTAAAGTACACATTCTTTGTTAAAAATGTTCTTGCTAAAAATACAGTATTAAAAAGTTTTTTGTTTGACTTTGGAAATCTTTTAAGAATTTTTTTTTTTGGACTGTGAACTCCCATAGTAACTGTACTAATGCAAACCAGTATTTTGCACTATTAAAAATACTTGAAGAAATGACTTAATAAAGAGGGTGGGTTGGTATTAAACATTTTCCTAATTACTGTATGTTCCAGATTCTGAACTTGGCAACTGAAACGTTCCCTTCTCAAAACATGGGACTGAAAGCTGGTTTGAGTCAGGTGGAATTAAGTGATCACCTGTTCCCTCTTCACTTTCATTCCTGGGTCAGAGGCACGGTGCTTATTGACTCACAAACTCCTGTTTATGTACACATACTTATGTTTACACACACGTGCCCTGAATATAAATCACTGTCACTTAAAAAACACCTTTAAATAGATCTAAAGGGAATATATTTCCTGCGATTATGTTTACTTCTGTCTACATCTGTATGTAGAGCGTTCACAATTTTTCTTTCATTTTTAGCACTGCATTTTTTTCTCATTAGCAGACTTTTGTAAGCAGACTCTGCAGAGTAGAATCACCTGATTTTTTTTTTGTTCCTAAAAGAAATCTTTCAGATTAACCAGTCAGTTCAAGAAAATGTGTTGCCCTCTGTTCTATAGGGGTCAAGTGACTTATCAGCATATTCTTCCAATATACAAATTGGGTTTGTTCCGTATTATTTTTATAACAGCTGTTCTGATAACTGCATGAATCATGCTGCCATTGATCAAGCCATCGAAAGTTGTATGATACAAAGAAACAGGAGCATTAGGAATTGTGAGTCCTCCTGATTCTTAATAAATGCTCGTGTGTGAATAAAACATTGGAGCACCAGAACTTAAATTGTACCTTTAGGTATAATAGTAATTTTAGTGTCAATTCCAGTGGGATTTTCTGAAGGGAGGGCTTGACTTTATTTCTAAATCTTATTTTTAAAAAGGAGCTGAAACAGCCGTTGGGGTGCTGCAGCGTTTCTGGCTGACCCAGTGCTGGCAGTGCTCCTGTGCAGTGCAGATTTCGAAGAGAGATCTTTGCTCAAGTTATCCACTATCATGCAGTTTAGAAAGATTTGAAGTAACTAAATAGTTCAGTCTTCAAAATACCAACATTTTCACACTTTTCTTTAATCTCCATAAAGGCTTTTTGAGCATTTTCTCCTCAGTGGCTGATGTACACATTCCTTAAGGCAGATCTGAGCCTGGGTTGATGAGCACGGGTTGATTCCTGATCTGCCCATCCCAGATCGGTTTTCAGTGTCAGAATACTGACAAATGAGGATTAGGAGACTGATAAACTTGAGAGACTGCCTGTTTCCAGTCCTTACTAGGTGGCTCCTGGTAAGTATTGCCAAAGCAGGAGGCTGAGGGCTTTGGGTGTCAGCTCAGCCTGACGAGCACACCTTGTGTGGGAGAAAGGTGTGAAAGGCACCCCGGGCTGGAGGGGGGCAGGAGCCACCTCAGCCTTCACCACCACACTCCTCCTCACCGGAACAGCCCAGGCTGGCACCTAGAGAAGGACAGCGCCTCTCGGGGCTGGGGTTTTTGGGTGTTTTTTTCTGGGTGTGGGGCAGAGGCATGGGGCAGCCCCTCCTGCTGCAGTGGGGGCTGTGGGCAGCTCAGCTGGGCGTGTTTGGGCTGCAGCACCCACAGCCCCTGAGGCAGCTCTGGGGCCCTACAGAGACAGCCAGAACACCCTCCAGGTGTGTGGCTGCCCTCTGGAATGGCCGTGGAGCCAGCCATGATGTTGGCTGAACGCGGGCGAGGAGATGGGTGCTGGATTGCAGCCGTGCTCTGAGTCCTGTGGAATGCAGACCATAATGAGCTGCAGAGGGTCAGTGGTGCCCAGTGTCCATTTGAAGCCTGGATCTATAGCAGTCCACAGCGAGGACACTCCTTTGGAAATGCACAGCTGTGTATCAAAACCTGGATGCTGCTTTAAGTGATTGCTGCCTATGAGGAAGTGGCCTGTAAATATATTTATTTGCAGACTATTTTTGGTAACGTGACAAAATGTGGGCTAACCTGAACTGTAACAAATTCCCTTTATGGCCTCAGCTGATCTCCACAACCCCTCCTGTGCCTGTGCATGGGCTGAGCCCTAAATACACATGGGACAATTCCCAGCCTGGGCTTGGATCTGGTACCTTCGGCAGCAGGGCTGGTGGAGGCACTTCCCACCTTCCCACTGCTGCTTCCTGCCGTGGTCCTGCAGCATCCACCTGCGCTGCTGTCCTCGCTGGGGTGGGGACAGAGAGGGGAAGGAATTTACACAGGGCTTTTTCTAAGCCAGGTCATGTGCTATCATCATTTCTAATACATGCTGCAGATGTTTAAGCACTTGTAAAATCACTGTTAGTAAACATTCTGACTTTAGTTCTGTCTGCAAATAAGGGCATCTTTGATGATTTGAAGCTGAGATGGAAGGGCAGTAAAAAATGTATTTTTATAATGATGCGTTGTAGATGGATAATGATTTGCTACTGCTTTATATTTGTACATCAAAGAAATCAATTGAAATGAGCCAGTTCAGTGTCTGCAGAGCACAAATGCTGCGGCTTTTGTGGGTGCTGCACCCACCCTTGCCGTTAGACCTGAACCTGTTTGGGTCTTCCGCTGGAACAGAGCATCCTGTGCATGAACACTTGGGTGTGGGCATCTAAGGCAGGGAAAAAATTCTTCTTGACGCTCATTTTTTAAAATAAAACCTCCCATCTTTCTGAGTTGCAGTTACAAATGCAGTAAGATTTTACTACATCTTCATTATATGATTCTGGTGACATAATCCAAAACTGTGGAAGCGAATACAGCACCATACATTAAAATGTTCTTATGATAAGTGATACTTTAAAAACTGGATGCTTTATAATGGTTTAACTATTTTAACATACATTCAGCCTTGCATGTTTGAAAATGCTTTCACAGCTCTTTCAGAAGGGACACTCAAATGTGTATTCACTGAGCAGTAGATCCCTTTCACCGTCGATTTTTGTCTCCAGGAGGGGTCAGCTGTGGGAAGAGGGGAGGGTTTTGCTGGCTTTTGGAGCTCCAAGCTCCCCACAGGTATCCCCTGGCTGTTGTACCTGTCCCAGGAGCCACTGACCTCATATATATATATATATATATATATGTATTTGTGTGTGTGCATATATATATATACCTGCTGCTCCTGGTACCAGAGCAAGCATTCTGGGGTAAATTCTGAATTCTGGCTGGTCAGAGGGAAGATGAAGATGAAGCAGCCAGAGGAGTGACATGTTCATACTGAACTGTACAAAATCGGCCCAGCTCTAATTAATCACTGTGTGCTTCACTCAGCCCCCGGTGAGCCAGACTTACTTTTCACAAGAAAGTCCAAAGTAAAACAGTGGAGACAGACTCAGTCACTTCGAGTTGTTACCTGAAATGGTTTCGTTTTGATGAGGTTTGTGTCACAGCTCCCTCACCATAAACGTTGCAGTCCAACACCCCTCACATTAAGGTTATTAAGAGAGTTGTTGCTGTACCCAGCCTGATTTAAACACTCTGCATGAAGCAGCTGAGTGTCCCAGCAGCACGTGGGTGTCCCAGGGCACCTTTGGGGCTGTGCTGCAGGAGGGGCAGGAGGTGTTTGTGCCCACGCTGCCCTGCCTTTGGAGAGCTGGGCACGGCGTGGGAGCCTGCAGAGCCCCGCTTTAGGAGCTGGGCTTGGCCTGAAGCTCTAATCTTGTTACCCAAAGCCACATGCCTAAAATGAATTGTCTCTTCTGTGCACCAAAGTGGCCGAACAGGAAAAACCACTGGCATTAAATGAAACAAGATGAATTAGCTAAAAAGAGAGGAAAGAATTAACAGGAATGAAAAATAAACCTTAATTCGCTCCAGTGCCGCTAGGATTTGGCATTTAACTTTAATCATATGTTTCATTCTGTATCAGGGAGAAATACCTGTTTCGTGTTTCCCCTGACAATTCCTGCCATTAGCTGGAAGTGTTTATTCCCAGAGCTGTGCTGCCATCAGTTGATGGTGCTGGGGCACTTACAGAAGAGAGGTTTTGGCAGGAAAAATTCTTTAACATTTGGAACATTATTATGGAACATAATATTGTTCTTTGTAGATCAGTCCAAAGCTATTCCATACGAATTGTTGCATTCTCTTCCTTGGTGTCAGCTGGAGCAGAGAGAGAAACCACATCCCTAAAAGTAAGAAAAAAGACCAAAAAAGCTTAAATAACAAGGAATAAACTCCCTATTGGACTTTTTCTTGATAGTTCTGTAAAAATGCTGCAGACAGAAATGGTACACAGAGACTTTTGGTGTCAGATCAGTGCTTTGCATTTTATGTGATCATTTACACCTGTGCAAAGTAAGTGTTTGATAGCATTTGACAGCTGATTTAGTGATGTTTGACACCTATATTACAATGTTGAAATGACTCTACAATGTGCAAAGCAGCGGAAAAAGCTCTGATTCTTTTCATGGTTTTTTCATTGTAGTTGAATATTGAGATTCCATTCCAAAGGAAAAAAATTAATTCCTCTCATCCTGACTGTAATTCTTTATTTCTTCTAGTATGTTGTGTTCAGCTCATGCTATCTTGGGGGGAGAAAAGAAAAAAAGATAAAGGGAAGAGAGAAAAGCGATTGTGTTTAATTCACAGCCTGGATTCTGGTGCTGACTCTTACACCAAACCAAACCCAGCTCGAGGGAGTCACAGGAAAGTGAGAACTGCCACTGGGATGAGAAACCCTGCAGGACTGAGGCTCCTGATTTGTGAAAGCTGGTAAGTGCATGGTTTTCATAGTTATTAGTTGTTTTTTTTTTAATTAACAGAAATTTTCCCCAAATGAAAGTTTTGTTTTTGCTTAAATTGGTTTGGACTTCTTCAAAGCAAACCCTCAAGGAGCTCCCAAGCCAGGGTATTTCTTTTGTGCTGCTCGAAGTAGTCAGTAATAGACTGTTCAGGATTCCTGCAAAAAATAGGGGGTCGATCAGTTTGATACTTTGCACCCACTGGGAAAAAAAAAAAGTCAGCAATATCACCTCTGTGCATAAAGAGTCACTGCAGTTTTGAGTTTACAAATAGAGCTTTTCCCACAACAAGCCCAGTAAGAGGGATCATGGCCGCAGCAAAAACCCTGTCTAAATTGTACCGTGCAGTTTGTCAAGACACAGTTATTTGAAATGCAATCGCCAATGTTGTGTGTTGACAGGATGTGATACCTTAATGAAAATAATAATATTGTTTGCTCGTCTGCTACCAGCCCGATTTCCAAAGGAAAACCTCTCAGCCTTCACACGTGGAAGTGGCTTTTCCAGCTAAATGGATGAAGTAGCCAGTGTAGCATGAGTAAGTGAAGTGTCTGTGAAGTTCATGGACTGGTGAGGAGGCAGGACCAATTTGCCAAGCCTGGAATTACTGACAGGCTGAATGACCCATGTCCAGGCTGTCACGTTACTTTACATTACACTTTGCAGCACAGCCCAGCAGAACAGAACCTGGGACAAATGACTCCAGCAGGAGATTGCAGGATTTTCAAGGTTACCAGCGCTGGATTGTCATTTCCTAGATCAATTCCAGTGGCCTTTTGCTGGCACCTATTGATAAGGCAGAGAGCAGCCACTTGCTTTGCCATCACTCAGGATTAAACTCCCCCACATTCACCAGGGTCTGTCTCTTGGTCTACACCACACACACGGAAATCAGAGCTCCCCGTGCCCACTGCCTGTGTTCACAGGGCTGCTTTCACCTGCAGTGCCTGGCTCAGAGCTGCCCAGCCAGCTGGCACGAGGAGAGAGTCTTAAATGTTAGCCAAAGGACAACAAAATTATATCTTTTAAAGGAGAAAATAAAGCTGGTCATTTAACTTCCTCAGCATGGCAGCTGCGGCTGAGGGGGAGAACAGAAAACAACCCAAATGTTTGTTGTATGTGTTTTGTACCCAATGAGGGTAGCGAGGGGAGATCACGGAAGGGTCGTTTGCTCAGTCTCAGGGAAGGACTGATTTCCAAGGATAGCAGTTCCAGTGCAGTGCACCCCAGTGCCTGAGAGTTCGCTCACTGTCCCCCTGTGGTTCACAAACAGGAGTCTCGGCTGCTCTGTGCTCGGGCGCTCTGGAAGGGGAAGGGCGCAGGGTAGCGCAGGTACCATCAGCTGCTGCAAAGGGGCCTGGCGATTCTTGGCTTCAGTTTTATCAGGAATTCGAACGTGGCATCCCTTCCTGATGAGCACATCCCCAGCCCAGTAATGTCAGGGAGAGCTGTGCTTCCACAGCACAGAGAGCTGAGCCCTTCCGTGTGTCTGTCCAGGCTCTGACGCACAGCCCCGATCCTCGGCCTTTCTCAAACAATGACAACTTCATGAGGATTTACTCTCTGCTCTGCGTCTCTATAAAAGTAATTTTTAAATAGCATAATGGAATAATATTTACTCAACAGCCTCTGCATCGTTTATTCCCCAGTGTCTATCTTACAGTCTTGTAAGACAGAAATAAATATTTACTCACCCTTCATTCATGCAGTTTATTCTGTGTAGAGCTGCAGCCAGCTCTATTCATCCTATTGCCTTTCAGCTGGATGCTATAAAGAAGGGAAATTAATTGTTGTTGAACTTAGGTATGTGATAAAAAGGACAAAAAAAAAGTTTCTGCTGCCTCCTGCCTGCGTTTTTCTGCACGTGCCCCCTCCCACCCCATCCGCTCTGCTAGTGTGGGGAGTGTCTGTGCGTGTAAAAATCAGATTACCCCCAGCTCATTACTGTCCACTGACACAGGCTCTCTGTAAAAACTTCTGATGAATAGTCAGCATCTAATTCCTTGGTAATAAAAAACCCTAAGTTGCTTGCAATCATTATTCCAAATGGAAAAATTAATTGTAAATAACTGGAAGTCAATTAAGGCTGGGTTCTGCCGGGTAATGCAAATCTTTTATAGTTTTGTTTCAGTTAACTGCCTCATTAATGATTTATAGATGTGTATACAGCTGTGGGAACCATAGCATTATCTAATGCACTCAGAGAATAATTACATATGAAAAGAACTACGCAGCTCAAGGGAAAAACTCAGAAATTACTTACTGCCTTAACTTCAACCATATTAAGATGCAAAGCATTTAGAAACCAACTGTGATGTTTTATCATATTCTTGAGGTTTCGTATTCTTTTTAAAAAGGGAAAAATAATTCTTTGTAAAAAAATATTTGTACACTTCAGTATTACACAGGACGCAGAAATCAAGATGTCTCAGCTGAGAATGTCAGCATTTATTTATTATTTAAAAGCCTAAGTTCTAAAACATTCCCATTCCCTTTGTGCATCTGCTATATAGGAATAAAAGACATTTCTCCAGTTAAACAATTCATGGGCATATGCATCTCTCTCCCTGAATTACACAGAGCCAGAAGTAATTTTGGGAAAACTTCCTTCAGGAGTCATTTTCCTGAATATATAAATACAGTGGTTCTTCGGTGATGCCAATGTTGGAAGTTTGAGGGTTTTTTTGATAAAATATTCTTTTCACTTCTAAATAGGGCAATAATTTGCACCATTTGCTGCTTATTTCTTACAAATTCTAATCCAGTGATAAAGTGCTGTTGGATATTTGGAAGCACTATGTAAGATCCTTTGCTTTTCAGTCTGCTTTTCTTCATTCTGGCAGCAGAGAGGGGTCAGGGTTTTTCTCCCCAAACCCAGACATTTGACCTGCAGAGCCTGCCCTGACATTTTCCATGCAGTTGTCTCCGTAACAGTGCAGCTCCCCCGAGCTCCTGGCACTGCTCTGGGAGAATTCCCTGTGTCAGGGCAGGAAACCCAAGAGTGCTCTGCACCCTCTGTGCCCCGAATCATCTCCAGGCTGGCCAGAGTCACCGTGCCATGCTTTTGTCCACCGAGTGGCTCCAGGAATATCGGGGTGTTCTGGCCAGCTGCTGCTGCTCTGAGCTGTCCACAGACTGGTCACTGGAGCATCCTGGCAGCCACCTCGTTCCCCATCACTGGCACAGCTCCCAGAACTTTCTTCCTCTTCCTTCCTCCACCACCTTCTTCAGGCCTCTGCTCCCAGCTCTTCCCTCCACCCCGTGGTGTTGCTTTGTTTGCTCAGCCAGGTGTGACGTGATCTGTCTGTGCCCCTTCCCACGTGTTGTGTGATTTAGGGCCCTTTTTGCCATACATTTGGTAGTATTAAAACCCTGGCCCAGTTGTCTATTCGAAGTATACGAGGCCAGAGGGAGACAAATAAAATTTTTTATTTTGTCTGCAGATGTTCAGCCTCTTACCGAAAACCTGTGACTATCCTGTACCACTTACTCATTTCACAAATAACATCAGCACGTTCCAGCAGGTAGGAAAGGAAAATAACCAGCCTGATGTCCCTTTGTGGGGAGGAGGAGTGGGGGAAGGACACCACACACTCATTCCAGGTTTTCCCAGCGGCACTAAACCACAAACACTGCCTGGCCACCAGCCTGCTGCTGCTGCTGGCCAACTGGCTGTGGGATGAAATGGAGCACAGAAATGCTCAGTGTCCTGCTTGCTGTGCTAGAGAGCTGCTTCCACGGAGAGGGGTGCTCAGATGAAAATTCACAAGCTTTTTCTGCGCAGAAGATCTGTGGTAGCTTTTATGTGCCCGTTAAAAACAGGTTTGGGTGTTTGTGATTCTGCTTGGCACTGAAGGAAATTGTTGACTCTAGACTGATACAATAATTCAGAGTTCATTTGTTCCCACCTCCTGCTCGAAGTCTTCTGCAGCCACATCAGTGACCATGTGTGAAATGGAAGGGAAGGCAAAAGCATGGGAATACTGTTTTTGGAGATTTTATTGCCAGAGAATAAAACAAATAGACAATTGAAATTGTCATAAAATGTTTGTAGCTCTACAGTGGTGTCTTACTTGGTAAAGAAACATTATGTTAATCTACAAGGACAAATTAAGGACTGCAAATCAAGTATCATTTAACATTAGAAAAAGGTTCATTTAACATTAGAAAAGGTATTTTTAATTCCAAGCTTTTGAGGCTGTACAGCATAACCTGCAGAAGGAAGAGCTAAATTAATCAAGATTAAGCTGTCTAGGGTGATTAAACACACAGAGACAACCTTTGCCTTGTGACATCCTCATAGACATCCTTATGGAGTTGTAGGCACAGGGTTACATGGCCTTGATGGCACTTGAATATGCCTTGGAATATTCTTGGGGAGGGCCTGGGTTTGACACGTTTTTGTTCAACACAGTATGGCCATTCTTACCTGCTGCTGTCTCTGTTTCTATATTTTATTTCGGTGCAACCACCACAGGTCATTCCATTAAGTATTCCTAAACAGTAGCCAGTAGTTCTTATGGCCATTTCTTACTTGCTTTTGGCAAATGAAATTTAAAAAATAGGTAAGATATTTGGCAAACTATCTCCCAGTTAGCAAAAGTGTTTAGTAATTGCTCTTGTTTGACTGTGGTTTATGACACATTGCACTGTGAGCTGAAAAGATTTTAAGGCGTTCTCAGTTCTGGTTTTAATGTTCTTTTATAATCAAAAGGGTGAAATAAAGGCACATCACTGTGATGAAGTGTATGGTGGGAGACCGGCCAGACCTGCCAGCTCTCACCACGCCTCGGTCAGAGCTGAGTGTTCCATAGAGATGCTCCCTCAGAGACAAAAACAATAGTGCAGATCCAGTCTGCATCTCAGATCTTCTGCCCCCGCGAGAAAAAGGGGTCACGGAATTATAAACTGAAAGTAACATTTTATTGTGAATTGCTTTGCCATTTGAAATGTAGCTTGGAGATGGGATTGCTGCACTCAGTGGCTGCCATTCAGCATCNCCCCTCCCCTCCCCTCCGGCTGTAGATCAGCTGTGGGAATAAGCCAAAAGCCACAACCATTGTGCTGGGGCAGGGGACAGGAGAGGAATGGGAGGCACAGGGGACCTCTGGGGACCCCACATCCCACAGGTGGCCGGTGGAGATCCCAAGTTCTGAAGGTGACAAGCTCTTCCCTTCAGCAGGCACCGCTCAGTTTCTCTCCTGGTTTTTTCCCCTCCCAATCAGATAAATTCTCATAACTGAAAAGCCACGGCCAACGCAGCACTTATTTTGTTTCCACACGACATTCTCCATCTGAAAGATTTCTAAATCAGGCCTGAAAGTCACTCACTGCAGGTTGAAATCTGATGTTACAAAGATTCAATCTGGGGGATAAAAAGATAAACCCACCCCAAAATAAATTCTGATCTATTATATTTAGTAAGAGTCCAAATATGCCTTTCCATTTTATACAATTCTTGTGGAAGGCAGGGGGAAATGATGCATATTTATCAATGTGGTGTTATCCTTTATTCTGCCTGTATGCCTTTGGCACTGACTTCAGGAGATAAATGCTAAACTACCCAGCTAATAACTCAAGAGCTGTTGCTCTGAGTTCCAGCTGCCCTGAAGGAGAGCAGCCCCAGCGATCATTTCTCCTCCTGGATCAAGATTTTGAAGTGCTCCAGTTGGATCAGTGTTTGAGAAAGAATTGTTCCTCCTTATTCCTCGTGACTTGTGCCGTCCTTCCCGTGGGAGCAGAGTTTGCAGGAAACGTGTGCCCTGAACCCTCCCTGTGGGGTCTGCAAACATCCAGGCAGAGGATGGAGACCCAGAGGCCACTCCTGAACAACTCTGCTTTCCAAAAAATACTTACCCACTTCTAACTGGAGGAAAGAGTGCAAAACGAGGCTGTGGAAACCATGTACCAAAATGTATCTTTCCTGTGGTGTACGTGAGAATTAAGACTGAGTCTTAATTAAAATTAGCAGTGAATAAAACATATTCACTTTAATAGACCAACGGTTTATTATTTCCTCACTGGATGTGTTTTTCTCACATCAATATGCATTCAGACACATTTGGTGGACTGTAAATGTGATTAGCCCTTCCAGTTATATTTAAGGCATTTTTAAATTGGCCACGTGTACACGTGTGCCACACATTCACCATTGCCCCTGGAATCTCATAAAATCAGAGAAATGCAGAGAGCTTCATCAGCACTGTGACCTCATTTGAAGAGCACCTAAAAATGCACATAACTTTTATTATTTAGCTATATACAATAGAACCTTACATGTGATAGCTAATTTTAAAAACAATAGATGCAATTTCATGTTCCTGTGGGTGCTGAAATTAGTGTTATTTTGTCCTTACAGCTGTTACTCTCTCTCAACATAATAATACACAAATCAGTAGCAGGGGCACAACATTTCATAGTCCTTACTTATGCTGTAAAGGTGGTGCATATAGACTTTATAGTTGGTACTGGTATAGTCTAAGATTTGAAGTGAATCAAACTATAGAGTCGTAAGAGAAAGTACCAGGATGAGAAGAGAGAATTTTGGACAGCTGGGAAGACTTTGGTGCTATAAATTGTAAAAAAAAATTAAAAATTGGTAATGCCAGGTTTTCATATGGGCTCTAAAAGGGTCTGAAATATCACAATTGACAACTTCTCATAGCAAAGAACAGAAATTTTGGAAGTTTGAAGCCTGATTTTGTTTGCTTTAAGGAAAGGATGCACAGCCCAGATCTGAGCTCTGCCTTCATCCCAAAACCTCACCCATTCTGTGGGATAGTGCCGTGTATAAACCCATAAATGGGGTGGGTGTGGGGACACAGAGATCCTCACGGGAAAGATCCACCCGAGTCTCATTTACAGATGGGGAAAGGGATGTCAAATAAAGATGAAAGTAACTTGTTGAATGCAATATATGGATCTGTGGAGAACTGGCATTTCATCAGCTCCAAATGCAGTCACACCCCTGTGCCCAGAGCCCTCCCAGCTGAGCAATGCCATTACCTGACTAATAAACCTGGAGGAAGAGAGAGACCATAAAATTCCACGTTCTCTTCAGTCTTGCTGATTTAGGAGGGTGGGGGAAGCCTCTGGATGGACAGTTGATGAAATCTCCTGATTATGGCCAATGAAAGCTGATATCCCTGCGCTGGCCAGGAAAATGATGGATGCAGTTTGAATTCCACAAGAGGGTCTCTCACTCTTTGCCCTTCATTTTGTGCAGAAGTGAAAGAGGGTCTGTGGGTGTGCCCATGCCCCAAAAATCCTCAGCAGGTGGAAAGAGAGGATGGCAACACTCAGTGAGAGCCAGGAACGGCAGCAGCGCAGATCCAGAGTGATTTCAGTGCTTCACTGGTAACATTTCACTGAATTAAGGTGAATTTTCGTGTCCTACAGGCCCCAGACAGAGCACACACATCTGCTTATGGAATGGGAAAGGTGAGGCTTGTGTGGGTTCTGCTGGGGCAAAACATTCCAGGTGCTCCAGTGCTAAAGCACAGCTGTGCCTCCATTCCAGGGAGAATTCCTCACCCCGCCGGATCCCTCAGCCTCCCAGGGCACAGAGACTGCCTGGGAAAATAATGGATAAAGATATTTTTAAAAAATCCCCCCCGGGGACCATCTCCCGTATTTAATAAGGAAAAGCACCTTCTGTGCAGCCAATAAAAGTTGAGTCTCTCATGAAGATTTATTCCGTATTACACACTGAAATTCAATGTACAACGATACCCTTGTGTATACAGTTGTCAGAATAATAATCTTTGTCTGTCTGATCAACTTATATTTTATGCCAACAACACAGCATTTAATATTATACAGTTTCAGGGGAAGAAAATAAATTTATTCATGCAACAACTTGCCCAGTAGCTTAAAAAGACAAAGTGAAAAAAAAAAATATATCTTGGAGTTTTTACATTAACTCATGATCCACAATACAGTTTTCTGTACAATTTTAGCAATTTTATGCAGCAAGAAAAACTATGATTCTTAATCTAGTTTCTGAAATTGTCTCACTATTTTATACTGTCAGGAGGAATGATACAGTTGGATCTGACTGCTGCAGTTTGCTTTTGGCATCCTCCTGAAACGGGGAGTCTAAAAATACAAATGGTAATCAACAGCTTCTTCCTATATTCTGCATTGTCACATTCTGGGCTGTATTCTTAGGCTTTGTGCCTCAAAATATACATCCAGGAGCACTTATAGAGAAGTTATCCATGGACTCCCCCACAACCAAAGCACTCCTTGAGAGAAATCAGTGGCGTCCTCCCACGACATGGGGCTGGTTCCAAATGATGCAAAGCTCTGCCAGATAAGAAAACTTAGGCAATATAGAAAATCTCTGTTGTATGTAGAGCCATTAAATCTATTCTTCTAGCAGCCTGTGCAGAAAACTGACAGACTTTGAATGATTTATTGGTGTCTTTTTAAAGGCATCTACTTTTCACCTTGCGTTAATTTTTCTTTATATAACAATACCTGACAAAAAAAGGAACCTGGTGGCACACCACCCCCACCCAACTCCCCCCCATGAAAAGTTTGGATATAGGATTGGGAAGAGAAATAAAAGAGGATGGTTAGGAATGGATCTGTGCCCCAGGACGCACCCCATCAACAAAAGCTGCACACTCAGAAAAGAAAGGGGTGCCACAGCCTTAGACCAGAGCACTTAAACCTCACCTAAAGTTAAGCTTATTGTTGGTGAGGCCCTGGCACAGAGTGCCCAGAGAAGCCATGGCTGCCCCTGGATCCCTGGAAGTGTCCAAGGCCAGGTTGGACGGGGCTTGGAGCAGCCTGGGACAGTGGAAGGTGTCCCTGCCCACAGCAGGGGTGGCACTGGATGGGATTTAAAGTCCCTTCCAACCCAAACCATTCTGGGATTCTGGGATTGCAGAGGAAAAGGAAAATTCTTGTGAGAGTGTAACAAAATGGGTGGAGTTCTGCATTTATATCAAATCCTCCAAATCCCGTGGCCGGGCTGTGATGCCTTCAGGGAAGCGCTGCCTGATAACCCATTGGTGACTATCATTGAAACTTTTCCAAAAGTGTGTATTGTTGCACCAGGACACAATTGAATTGTTGTTTCCTCATAACAGGATGTGCTCGGAGGGCCTGAGGAACGTGACTGATTCCAAAAAACACCCCCACACACACTCACACACACTCACACACACAGCTCCTGCGTGGGAAGGAGCCACCGGGACGTGTTGGCCAAGAGTTGTCCATTCCTTTTGCAGTCAAAGAGAGGAAGCAGCCATCTACTGTCATCTTAATTATCAGAATCTTCCTATTTAGGCTCCTGTGGACCAGTTTATATGTGAGAATTCGTACGCCAAGTTCATTTACGTGGAATAAAATGCACGTTTAAGAACAGAATCAGGTAGCTCGTGACAGAAATGCACATGAGAAAAATACACCTTCACTAGAGGAGTAGAAAAAAAAGCTGAAGGAGGGCACAGATTAAGCCCAGCTTTGAGATTTATAGGAATTTGTTTGCATGGAGCACATTCGGAGCACTTTGATCAGATTAACTACTCTATATAAAAGCAAACCAACACTTCGAGCCTACATCATATTGCCCCAGGAGAAAAACAAAAGAAAAAAGTCAGTTACAAATGAGCTGTCCCCCAAAATAACTCAGGCCTTCATAGATTGATAGTTTGAAACTGCTCCAGAGAGGTGGGAAAAGGCGAAGGAAAATCAAAGCATCAGAAAAGGGAATTGCCTAAAAGCATAAGGGGGCTTTGCACAGGGCCAGCCGAGCAGGGAGCAGGGAAGTTCTGCTGACTGACACCAGCTGGGCAGAGTCTGGAGGGCCTGGAAGCTCAGCCTTTGGAAATATATTCAGTGATTTATGGCACCGTCTGAGAATTAGAAACCCAGAGTCCAGAAATAGAAGTGATCTATTTTTATTGGCAAAAGAAATCACCAGAAATCTCCCAGATCAGATCCACGTGGTAAAACCAGAACGCTTTAAACCTGGAGAGGGTTTATTTGTAACTCAGTCAAATGCACTTTGAAAGTTGCTCAGTGCTGAATTCACACCAGATTAATTAATTACTGTTAAAATAGGATTATGACTCAGTGTATTGGACAGACAAGATTTGAAGCCAAAGTTAAAGATTATGATTCTAATAAAAATAATAGATTCTTAATTGAGAAACAGTTTTCATCACTCAACAACAATCCTTACCAGAATGTGCTTTTGTTTTGAAGTAGCTCAGTTTAACTAACTTTAAAAAAAGCAGGGTTTTTTGGTTTTGTTTCAAAAGTATTCAACACATTCTAATGATCCCTTCCAAAGGTTTCATCCCCTCCAATTACCTTCCAAATATACACTGTGTAGGATACTGTGACACAAATATCTACACGCAGCAAACGCACTGCACAGGAGCGTTTGTGCTCGTTTAAGCAGGCACATTAACTTGAGCTACCCAGATTTGTGTCATGTATTCCCCTCGGATGGTTTGAGAATGCTGGAGCTACAGGAATACATCACCTGCCACTGCTGCTCCATGGGCCCAGTCCTGCTCCCATGGAAGTGGAATATTTCATATTTAATAAAATAACCAGGGTTTGCTGTACGTAGGGAAGAGACTCAACGAAGAGAAGTTGCTGTTTGTATTTAGACATCGGCTTTTGCATTCACATTATTTATATTTATTAGTCTTAACATTTTTGTCATATATTTGGGGATAGTGGATTTCAAAACAGTCCAATTTTGCGGCTGGTGGAAAAGAAAATTTCCTTCTGTTTTCCATACAGATGCATCTTGGGTTAAACTGTGCAAACAAAGTTTTCCTGACAGATTCCTTTACCCACTGGGAAAATTTTGGAAGATACCCAAGCCTACATTAAGTATTCCAGCAGCTCAGACCTCATAGAGAGTCTTCTTTTCTAATTTAATAAATTTCACCTCTTTTTCCTTTCGTTTATCAATTTGCTTTCCCCAGCAGTGTAGGATGAAAAGCTAGCTATACAAAACATATAGATTTTATATTTAATGCAAAACGAAGTAGGTGGAATAAAATATTTCTGCAGGGCTTTCTTGCTCTGAAAGAAAACAGGTATCCCTGTTCCCTATTAATCTTTTTTGATGCATTCTGTTCAGGGTGGCCAGCAAACTGATAAGATCGTTCCTTCAGATTTCAAAATTACTGAATCTGGAAATAGTTCTCATTTATCTCATGCACTGCTGAGAAAACAATCTCAAATCGTTGGTTCTACTGATGAAACTTCCTTAGCAACACAAGGGCTCCAGAATTATTTTTCAGGCCTTGTCAATGCTTCCTGTGAGGTTTCCGTCACTGTCAGCATCCAACACCTCGCAGATGAGTGGGGAAAAAAAACTCACCCAGCCCAGAGAGCTGTGATAAATTAATAGAAGGTAAATTAATAGAGTAAATGGAATTAGTAGGAGGTTTGATAAATCTAAAATTCCCTAACAATAGTCCAGTGAATTGTGTTTCAGATTCATGAAGTGTTTTGTCATGTAGATGAGAATGTGTAGGGAAGGGACTGTGTCCCAGTGGGGTTAGAAAAAATCAGGAAGGCTGAACACTTGGATCTGTGCATTTCTTTGGGACTGCAGCCCAGGAATCAGGGCAGGAGAACCCTCTGTGCCTTGACCTTCAAAGCTGGACAGGACACCCCAGCAGGAATCCTGCTTTCCTGAATCCTACAGACTGCTCTCTCTGCCTTGCTGGCACTTTAAATAGGACTTTTCAGCCATAATCTCTCATAAATTATATTTAGGCCACACTTTAAACCTTCACCATCTCCAGTTTATACCGATTAAATCTCCGGTGTGCACCCAGTCCCTTAAGCCAGATTTCAATAGTTGTGAAGTCTGTAAAGTGTCAGCAGGGCAGGATTTGGCTTTTAATGTAACTGGAACAGACTAAAGTTACTTTATTCCAGGTAGCTCCACGCTCAGGTTACAGAGTGCTTTCTGCTGTGAAGATTTTTTCCTTCCCTGACACAAGCGTTCACCCCGGTTCTCAAATTCACCAGCGCTCATCTGACGCTTCGCAAGTTGCCAAATGTCTACTCAAACACTGAAAAACCCAGTTTCTGCTGAGTTCTAAGCTAAGTGTTATAGAGGAAGGCTGGAAATTAGCGGGAACGTGTCTGTGCAGGGCTGAGCAGAGCCCCTGAACATTAACCCTTTGCTGACTGCGCTGGGTGCTGGCTGCCCTTTGCTCAGTCCCTGCTGCCAGGGAACAGCCTCCCCTTCCAGCTTGCTCGTGCCCTGACTTCTATTTTTACTTTTTTTCCTTTTAATTACTCGTCTTTTTTTTAAAGCTTCTTTGTATTTTCACCACCTGGTTTGCAGAGTGGCTGTGGCACAGGGCTGTGCTGCCCAGACTGAAGTGGAGATGTGCTGTGGGCATGAACTGCTCAGGAAGGGAAAGAAATCACTGCTGAGGCTGTACGAGACAAACCATAATATTCTTAAACTATCTGGCTTCAGCTTTAAATCTTCAACTTACTCCTTGCAACACTTCAGTCTAAGAAAAGCTCCTTAAAATTTTGAGAATAGGTTAAGTACTCTTAAAAATAACTCAGGAATAGCTTCTTAACCTCCTTCTAAACGAGCTGAGTGTTCCCCTCTTGATCCATTCTGCAGTGCCTTCATGCAGACAGTTTAAAGCCAAGGAGATTAAATCAGTCAGAACAGAATGGAAGATAAGATTTCAAATGTTCAGCACTGAAATATCTACTGCACAAGAACATCGTGTCGATATGAGCTGGTAACATATGATACACAATGAACTTAAATGGCATCAGCATTGTTTGGATCAAGAGCTTCCCCTAAAAAGTAGTAAAAAAGACTACATGGCCTACTCAGTGCAGAAAATAAAAAGATCAGGTGGTTTATGTATTTATAGAGGTCGATGTGAGTATCACTGAGCAGAGCAAATTCACTTTGGCCCCCTGCCCCATCCCATCCTGAGACAGTTCTGAGCCAACAGCCTGCACTGCCTTCACCTTCAGATCCAGGATTAAGAATTCCAAACAAACGAATCAGTGTGACAGTGAAACCCCTGTCACTGCTGGGATGGCCTCCAGCAATGGGACACGGGGACACAGCAGCCGGGAAGCACCAGCAGATGTGAGATTCTGGGATGCAAGTCCTCAGCAAAACGGGCTCAGGGGTATCCTCAGCCTGTCCTCCACTTTCTAATCTGGGTTTAAATGTCTGGTTCAAAGGTTTGTCCACGATGCCAGGAATGTTTGTCAAAGCAGTAGATGGTCATCTCTGCTCCTCTGACAGTTTAATGTCTCCTGAACCACAGAAAATGGGCTGTGCTGAGCCAGGAACAGGGGAACAAATGCCTACAGGAGCTGCAGAGCAGCACAGACTGCACCAGGCTGTTCCGTGTTTGCGTTTCTATTGGATCCCAGACACTCGTGGATAACAGGGATATTCCTTGGGAAAGATCCCGATCCACTGGTCCCAGCCTAAGTCAGAAATGAACCCTCAAAGTTCAGCTGCTCAAGATCTCTCTGGATAAAGGGCGTAAGAAGAAACAACACCCCAGAGGTGGTGCTCACACACCTGAGGATGCCGTGGTCAGACCATTGTGTGCAAGACAGGAGAACCTGCACAGAGCAAAGTGTGCCTCAGAACATGGAATTCTGTTCTGCAAACGGCTCTTACGGGTGGTTTGCAACTGGCAATTTGTCTCTCAGAAGCTTTAAGCAGGATCTCAAAAGCTGTAGAGGTATAGAAGTTGTAGCTCATATTAAGAATATGTTTACTGCATAACGAGTAACATGATTTGTACAACAGTTTTAGTTTTAGTGGTGGCAGTGAGATGAGTTTGAGTCCATTTTAATTACATTATAATGAATGTAGCCTATTTTTTATACATTAAATATGCCATAATCTATAATCCCTGTCAGCCTACTAGTATCCTTGTGCTGTACAAGTATTTTAAATACTCTTCTGAGACCCTCATCTACTCCAGGTTGAATGGCAGGCAAAAATATCTCATGAATGTATATAATCACATTGTTTTGTAGCATATCAGCTGTCCCCATAAATGTCATCTAACCATTTGTATAATGTCCTGAAAAGCCTTTAAAAAACTGCATTACAGAACTGAGAGGTGTAAAACACATCCAGAAAAACAAATTAACTGTGAATAGGGTCAGACTTCCACAGTTTAAACCTCTTGGAATAAAAGGAATATTGAAGAAAACAGGATGAGTGAGGGTAAGCAAGCGAGTTTCACAACCTTCCTTCCTCCTCCTAAGTGCTCAGTAAATGCCATTTATTTATTTGAACAGTTATGAACTATGGTGCTGCTGCTGCCAAAGAGACAGAGCTTCCTCTCCATACATAATTCAAGCGATGAAACATGGGAAACAATGCGTGAAAGGTACAATTTAATATTAAAAACAATGAAATGTGGACTCCTGGATATTATACTACTCAAGTATTTCTTTAAACTTAAGATAATTAAAATTATTCCCTATATAAAATAAGGATTTTAAGTGACAAAGGAACTAGTAGTTTCTGACACTGAGCAGGTTAGTTTGTTAGCTGACAACCAGAAAAAATTAAATGCAAAAAAGTTCAGTGTTCCAAGGGATTTCTCAGCAGAGAGAAGACACTGTGTATCATAGATTTCAACTTTTAAATATTTGGTATATTTCTACATGACATAAATAAAAGCTCATACTGTACCATTCTGTACTATAAATACATTGCATGAGTTCAAATAAATCTTTAATGTTGTTCCCTCCCTCATTTATACCTTTATAAATGTGCGGCTATGATTTATGCTTTTGAGGATGGCATAATAGAATTTGACATTTTCCAGCTGAGGTGTGGCCTAGTTCCAGCTCCATGCTTCATTACATTGTACTCCCTTTGAGAGGATGAGAAGAGTAAAAATAGCCAGGTTGTTAAAAATGTAAAAAGCATAAATGAATTCTCACCAGATGTGCTGTTCAATTGTCATTTTCATGAAATTGTGGTTGTTAAACTTTTGCTTGCCATGACGTGCTAGAAATCAATACGTGCTACGAGCAACACGTCTGGAGAGATCGTTCCCTCCTCATGAACATCTCTCTTCTTTGGTTTGTCCCATAATTTAAATAAGAGGGGACTGCCAGGGTCCATCCACTCTCTGCCATGATCCACCAGAGCATCCCTGTACCCAGAAACAGGATGGAAAGCTTGCAAACAATGCAACCCTTAAGCTGGAAAAGTGAACCTTCTAAAAGCTTTTAACACACTGTCTTCTTGGCAAGGAGCGAATGAGAGTGCAAGCAACACATAAAATGTGTTTTCCTTATCCTGCTGGGCAGATCCAGGATGTTTTTTATCGTAACATCAAAGCAGTTGGGTTTGGCACCAGGTAACAGAAATGCCTCACAATCCACTGAAATCTGTTTTGCTGAATGCTGGAACTTATGATCGAGTGTGGAGCCTATTTTAAGCCTGTTCTCTCACTGTAAAACCAATTTAAAATAATTGTTTTAAGAGAAAAAAGATAATTATGCTGCTTTGCATTATGCAGGTTCCTTCACTCTGGTGACTTGCTTGCTGAATGTCAGGAAGTTTGGGATGAAGGTTTGTGCTGTCTGAAGAAAAAGTGCTGTTCTTTGGTCAAAAAAAGTTGTTACAAACAAGATAGCCAAGAAGAAAGATTTGTCAGCTTCTCTCTGAATGGCAAAAGGTTGAGTAGATTACTCAATATTTGTCAGGTTTGAGGTGATTGCCTGTCACTACACAAGAAGTAAATAATATTGACAGCTTTATAAGATCAAAATTCAAAGTCTGCAAGGATATGAAGCTGCATCACACAGAACTTTGCAAAGACCTTCTGTGTCAGGAACCCGTTGGGCTCAGTCGTGAGGAGGAGAAGGGGTGCAGACAGCAGCAGGGGAGAGCCACAGGATGGTCCCTGCTGTGGGGTCACAGCCGAGTTCTCCAGCCACGTTACCCAGTCCTGCTGAACAAGGTGCTCAGCAGCTCCTGGAAACAGCCTCAGTGGAGATCTGTGTGCTGGACTGGCACAGCAGCATCCCAGCTTGTTCTGAGCCAGTGGGGACATCTAACATGAAGCTGCACACCTGTAGACCTAAAGAGCTTAGAAAAGAAATTATAGGATTTTTTTATTATTATTATTATTCTCCCAGCACATCCTTATCCACGCTCAGAAAATCCCTGAAAAGCTGACATTTATGAACGAGCCCTGGCCTAATCCTGCTCTGAGCTGCTCCAGGCGAGGGTGGAGGCAGCTTTGGGGGACAAGCCTGGATCTCCTTTGGAATCAGTGACCCTGTTCCTGATGGCTCTGAATGGTCTCATGGTTTCTGAATGGCGAGGGCACCCGAGCTGCTGCAAATGCAGAAGGGTGAAGGCAGAATAACAGAGAGGGTCAGCAAACCCTCAGTGGGGTAATGTGGAAAATGTGGGCCTGAATGGGAAGGGAGCCAGGATTAAACACAGAAAGAAGATCAGCTGTGAATGGAAAGGGGAAGCAGAAACTGAAAGGATAAACGGAGAATTTAGAGAAAGAGGATGGGGTGGAGATTGTTTGATTAAAGCAAAAGAGGTCTGATATCAGGTGAGGGCTTGGAAATACTCAGCTGGAAGGAAACCAGGTCTGATAAGAGGAGTGTTAGAGAATTGTTTATAAACTGGGACAAGAGGCAAGTCTGGGAGAAAATAAAAAGAAAAGAAAAGGGTGTAAAGCATATTTAAGTCTACTCAGCAGAGGAATACAGCCACTCATCAGATATTTGTCTTTGTCCCTTGCCTCCTACCTAGAGATTTGGCAGTATCAAAAATACAGATATTTTTATTTCTCGTTTCATTTAGGCTTCAGCATGAACTTCCTCTAAGTATAGAGGTCAATGGAAAAATTCAGCTCTTTCTGCTAAAGTCATGATCTTTGTAAAACTAATCACTGTAAGCATTGCTGAGCAACATCTTGCTTGAGGAAAATGCTCTCAGAGATTGAATAATTTGTTAGAATGTTAGAAAAATTTTAAAAATGGTGCAAAACAATTGCAAGCTCATAAACTTTCAAAATGCAGACAGTAAGTCTTAAAAATATCCATTTTTTATCAGTCTTTGCACCAGCAGTGTGAAGCGTTATTCTGCTGGTTTTAGAGATACTATTTGTTACCTTATCCCATTAGTGAATATGTTAATTAAAACTGTACCTGTGTTATCATCATTTGCAGTCATTAGCATGACTAAAATGACCTGTAAGATTTTAAAAGCAATATCATAAGCAATATTTTCAAGGATGTTCATTACTTTAAAATTGTCCATCAACTCAAAAGCAAAAAATAACTGTTTAGTTCTGTCAAAATAAACCTGAGCTCCCTCAAGGTTTCTTTCCAACAAAAAACCCCAGATCCCACCTACCTGTTTTTAACTGCTGAGAGCTTTCACTACTGAGACAAAGCAAAACATAAAAGCAACCCAAAATGCATCCCACAAATCTCGCTTTGGAAAATATTACTGAAAAAAAAATAAATCACACTCTTAAAAGGGAATTAAAGATTTCCTGGGAACGGCAGGGACCTCAGTAAAGATATTATAATGTGGCATTTGATGTTCTAGAGGGATTTCAACAAGTTTTGCATGGTCAAATTCCATTAATAAGTTGGCTTCCTTCCAAGGCTCTGTGTGTCCCTCTCATCTGCCATGGTGCCCTCACTGTAAGGAAACCTCACCTCACCTGCTCAGGCACATCTCAGCAATTTTAATTGCTTTTTCCTGCTCCTTACAGAACCAAACAGGCTTAGGAAAACCAGAGTACCTTATAATGTAGATTATGGGGGTTATGAGAAGAGCAGCAACAATTCTGGTGGTGGTGTGAGAGGATTACAGAGCGTGGAGTGCCACGTGGGTGGATATTAATGATGGTGTGAGGGGGGAATGGAGACACTCAGTGGAACTGGGTTTTGCAGGAGCTGCTCAGGGAGAACCACTGCTGCCAGTGTTGTCACTGCAGTGCTCTGTAATGGATGGGGTTTATTCTCTAGCTCTGCTAACATTTGAATTAGAAACACATATTTACTGCTGCTTTCGTTTTGCAGAGGATGTGCAGGCTTAGATCAGAGCACGTCTGAGCCAGCCTGACTCACGGTTTTTAGCAGATGACCTTTAATTAGTGGGAAGATATTCTATCCATATCATATTCGTTCACTTGTCTTACTGGGCATTAGATGGCTGCTGTGAAGCATAAAGGATTTTTTTTTGTCCTAATCCCTGTGATGTGACATGATTAATGAGATGAAATTCCCATTTGGAGTTTCCTACCAATCAATAGGCAGATGGGCAGTAGTGGATGTCGAACAACAAGACAGCAGGAGTTGCTTAAGCTCTTGCTACTTTCACAGAGGAAAAAAATATTTGGAGGCATAATTTAAAGGAACAGATATTATCCATTGTTCACATTTCTCTCCTCCTTCAATACTCGTTTCTCTGTTTTTAATGCTCATAGGTAAAAATGGCATCTTGTCTATGAATAACATATTAAGCTAAAATAAGTGTGCTGGAAAATCTTGTGGATGTCACTTATGCCAGGTGGGTCTAACACTGCATTGGAGTTGTAAAAGCATTTGTAAAATGGTGGGTTTGATTTTTCTCCTCGTGCATGTGGATGTAAACAGACTTATACATCAGAGAAGTCAACAGAATTACAAAACATTAAAATGAAGCCCTTCTGAACATAAAATTAGGCCATTTTTAAATATTGCAATGAAAATGAAATGCATTTTGCATATCTTACAGAATATATCCTTTCTTACAAACTTCAAGATTGCACTCTCTGACCACATGGTCTTTGATACCCAGGAATTTATGCGTAAAATGGTTCAAGGAATAATCTTCTATAGGTTATTCTCAGCTGGGAACATCTTGAAGTTTATAAAACTGGGAAAAACCATGTCATTTTAAGTCTTTACCAGTTAAGACTTCCCTTTCTTGCTAGTAGAATTTATTTATAAGTATGGGTAACTATTAGAATAAATTATATTATACAATTATACATTTACATGTCCTAAAATTAAAAAAAAATAATTACCATATTGTGTAAAAGGAAATGATAAACCAAAAGGCAGAATATGGCAGACTGGTGGGTCTCTGCCAAGCAGATTAAATCTGGGGAAATAATGCAAATTTCCAAACAGAAGTAGCAACAGGTTTCAGACTTCTTTCGTAGCCCTTGTGTTGATGCTTATTTTCTTCTGGGCAATACTTTAATTCCTTTAAATAGAATTTATTTGTATTTAGTTGTTTTGTATGTTTAAATGATTGATCTTCTATTTTCTTCTCATTACCTCGTTCTCCCTCCCTCTCACAGACAAAGATGCTCACAGAGTCAAATTCATAACACACTCTTCCTAATGAACAAACTCCCACCGAGCACCAAAGTGCTTAATGATGCTCAGCAGGCAGAGTTCTGCAGTTCCCCTATGTGAGCCAACATATAATCACACCACAAGTTAAAACAATATTTAGGTTGCCAAGAGAAACACTGGAAACGTAAGACATGCTACATTCAGATTTTTCCAAACTTTAATTCTGTTCCTCTGTGTGTTCATCCATTGTAATTGGGCGGGGGGAGAAGTACACTGGATAAAGTATTTGTGATTAGGAAATTAAAATCTCTTTGCAAGGCAGCCAAAGTAAATTTAGGCAAACTGTTTTTAATCAGCCTTCAGTAGCTTGCAAAATACTCTGTTTCAAACAGTTTTATTTGTGTAGTACATACTATATATATTGATCTCATCTCCTTTTCCTTAGTAATGTCTACAGACCAAATTCTGCAATTAATCAGCTCTGCAGTGAAGTTAAGAATTATCAAAAAAATAAAAAAAGCTTTTTGCTGTGGTTGTTTATTAGGGGGTTCTTAAATCAGGGGTGGCACTTAGAAACCCAGCTACCACGGACCACTCATGAGTGCTCTTAGGAATGCTGCTCAAGCCTGCATCAATTTATTCTTGGGATAATAAAGCAAGGAGATCCTTAGGCTGGGTGGTGGTAGGCCACTGCTTCTTCCCATCTGCTGCAAGGGTTCCAAAAATGTGGATGTGGCACCTGGGAACACGGTCAACAGTCAGACTCGATGAGCTTTGGGGTCTTATCCAACTCACACATTAATATAATTCTGTGATTCTGAGACACTGCAAGTGCCCCCCATGTCCTCGGACAATTCTGTTCTTCCCTGGGCAGGGGCAGCTGGTGAACAGGTAAATGTGTGCACTGCCCTGGCTTTTTCTCAGATCCACGTCCTTGTGTTCCCTCCTTGAGTGGGATCCTTGCCTGTTTCGGTTTGTTTTAGGAGAAAAATCAAGAGTCCTATAAAAATTTGGCAAAAATCCCCATTAGCAGAGACCAATCCCTGTCCCTGCTCTGGTGCCCATGCCAGGGATTATTGTCCTTATGGGGAAAACCAAGGGCACATCTGCAGCTCCAGTGATTTAAAGGAGAATACACGGGACTGTTACAGGGCTGCTGTGTTCGAAACGTGGCATCTCTTCATCTCCCAAAAGGCAGGTGGGGAGCAGCCCTGCCCCTTTTGGGCTGTGCCATTAGGGCAGACAGGTGTGGGCAGGATCGGGAACAGGGCAGTGCATCCTGCAGCTCCACACGGGCACCCAGCAAAGGAGCTGGTGCTTGGTTAGGGGGTTAAGAGATTATGGGATTAGATGGCAGACGAGCAGTGAAGAAGGCACTTTAAGAGATTTAGTTGCACAGAACTTCCCACCCAGCTGTATGGTCCCTTGAAATCTCTCAGCCAAGAGCAGAATTCCCAGTTTCTTCTTTGAAGTCTTGCTCCACGCTCAGGATTCTCTTCATGAAAAGACAATAGTCATTAGTGTGTTAGTTTAGCAAAACAATTCAGCATACTAAAATGATGTACTGACATGTTTTATTTACTTATGGTAAGGCTCACTCATAGGCATGCCTACTTACTCTGGTTTTTTCTTTTCCCCTTGGTTCCTGGTGCAGTGCATGGCTGCAAATGGTTTTGCACATTTCTCTGGATTCTTGAACATGGGTGACTGTGCAGCAAGTTCTGTTGAGAAAGTGCCCATTAAGAAAGTCTTGCCACTTTACAAGCACTAGGGATTTTCTTTCCTGCTCTAAAAACTACTTTATTCAACTAAATACTGCAAACTTTCTCTATTTCACATTGATTTACTTAAAACACCCTGAGAACCACAGAGCTGAAGAGCTGAATGTGGCGGGCAAGGATGCTGCTTTGTTTCCCCAAGGAATGCCATATTCAATTACATATTGAGGGTCTGATTTCCTAAAAGGTTAAATTCAGGAAATACTGGGATTTCAGTCGTCTTTGTATTTGACCACAGTCTGAAGCTGGATGGGTTCCCAGAGCCAACAAATGCTTGTACTGCACTGACCACCCTAAAATGCCCCATTAAAGGCCGGTGCTTATTGTTTATCCAGTGCTCATTCTTTGTGCAGCCTCCAGTTCTCACTGTGGTAAAGCAGACAAGCCTTAGCACAAATAAACATTGGGTATTGATTTTGTTATTTATAGGGGAAGCTCGGGCTCAGTCCTCCCCCTGCTTCATGATCACTGCGACACTCAACAGAACATAAAGCATAATTTCCCCACCACTGATTGCATAACAGGCAGTGCTGATATAATTCTGGTCATAATGGCACTGCTCAGTGCTCACACGGGAGGACATCTTACAAATACCTCTCAGAAATTCTGTTTCTGGTACTACACTGATTATTTCACTTAAGTGAGGAGAAGAGTTTTAGGCATGTTCCAACACAATAAATTCTGACCATAATGGCTGAATGAACCAAATGGTTTGGACAGACAAGTTCATAATTATCCTATCAATAACTCTACATATAAAAATACACCTCCGTGTGGAACATGGATTTGTTGAGAATGAGGGTCCATTCTTACATTTCCAGAGCATTTATTTAAAATATAAAGCTGAAAAGCCCGAGTTTGAATATTAACGACAATGCCTCAGGTTAAGATGAATATTTATTGCAAACTTCTTCTGAGAAATGGGAACAGCCTAAGCCACGTCATCTAGATTAACTTTTTTTCCCCACAACATAGCAGGAAAATACTAAATATTTTAAGGTACTTCAGTAGGCAAGAGGAGTATTTTTTGCTACGCAAATATGTTTGGAGAGATAAAGATTCTTGTGTTCAAAAGGGAACGTTTCTTGAGAGAAACTTGTACTTATCAAGTTCTTCTGTTAGAAGGGAAAATGAAGGTAGTTATAAAGGGAAAAATAGGCAATCGCTCTTAACTCCTGCACCATTAACAGTTGTGCTGTGTGGGAGAAGGAATAAATAAGGTTTTGTTTTAAAGAAGCTACTTGTGACCTGGCAATTACAGCTCCTGCCTCGGGCTCCTGAAGAAAAAAGCTTTTAAGTGCCAAGCTGAGCCGAGGCTGTTGTATTAAGGAGTGGGTGAGTGGGAGGTATTTCACAGGCAGAAACAGGCTCGCTCTGCCCCTGCTTGGCTGGGGGACTGAAAACCAGCTGAACACTTTTAGCACAGTGCTGAACTGGCTTGACAGAGATTTCAAAAGCCAGGCTATGCCCCATGAGCTTGGGCACAGGATCAGCCTGAGCTTTGGCATGGACTGGCCGTGCTCACCTTCTCTGCTTCCCTTGGGGCAAGGGCAGAGCAAGAATTTCTGCCCACAAAACCCCAGATACACCTGCTGGCATCCCAAGTGTGGCACCAGCTCCTGCAGGGACACTCAGGAAGCCTCTGTGCCCCACAAGGGTCCTGATCACCCTGGCACTTCCAATAAAGTAACACAAAATACCAATGATAAATATATCAGATTTTTTTCTCAGGTACTGAACAGATGAGCAAAGCAATTAGTGGGGAAATTCCTTTGTGTCAGAAAAACTCGTGTCTCTGCTCTGCTAAAAAGAAAGACATTTAAGATTTGCTTGCATTAATCTCTTCTTAAATATAGAGCTGTTTGCTTTAGATCTCTGGTATTTCCCTTCCAAGTAGAGGCCTGACTGGAAGCCACGGCAAACCCATCCCGTTTATTCTTTTTAACTTCACCACTGAAGATCTGAGGAACCAGTAAGTCTCCCAGCTAAAATCTCCCCTCATTCCTTTGAAATGCAATTTAATACAACAGGCTTTATATTCCAGCAAATAAAACCTCACCATTGGAAAATTAGAAAAGAACTGACTGGCCCACTTAAGACTGTCCATGACTTGGGAAACAGGAAAATCTATAACGTATCAAAACCAGACAACTGCAAAAGTTGAAATTGTGCACATCCAGCCCATTTCCCACCAGGCTTGCACACGCAGAGTTGCTAAACCTCATTACAATGTAGTGTAAATGGAGGGCTAATTAACATAAGAAACCGATCCAAAAGAAAATCCCATCAACATACATGAAAACGAAGTTGATGTGTTTGAAATCCAGCCAACTACAAATTAATTCAACGTAGATTACATATACAGGGAGGGAGAGGCTCCAGCAGAGTAACTGGCATTGTGTGGGCATCGGTGCCGGAGAGATTCCCCTTTCCCCTGCATCCCCTCCCAGTCAGGAAGATGAATTGTATTTGTGCACCATATGCTGCAGCACGAAACCAAGCAGTGGTCAACCTCTTCGTCTTGATAGCTGCAATTTCTTCACGAATTAATTTGTGCTGTGTCTGTTTCCCCCTTTCTAGACGAGTGGTTCTGGGCCAAACACAGAATTGTGGCTTGTAAAAGACGGAGGTGTCTAATTACTGCCACTGCCAGCTGCTGGTGGCATCCACGCTGGTGCCACGGCAGAGCACGTGGGGCTGTGGGAATCCCTGTGTGGCTGCAAAGCAGGAGAGAAAGAGGCCTGAACTGCGTTCAGGAGAAGAACAGCCCGAGAAAAGCCCTGTGCTGGTGTTTCTCTGTAGTCCAGGATCCAAACTGGCTTTGCTGTGAGCTTTGCTCTGTGCCGTGGAGCAAACAGGGGAGGTGAGAACAGATCAGAGCTGGCTCCAGGCGTGGTGCAGACTCTGGTCACGCCGAGGTGTGCCTTGGCAAGGGCACTGTCACCACGTCAGAGCTGCTGGTGTGAGCAGCTCCTGTCCAAGGTTCACACCGTAGCCACCGTTACTCCAAAGCTGTTCAGAAACATCATTTCATCCACCAGATACAGCTACGAGCAGACCACTCCGTCCCACCGGTGCAGTGCAAGCACCTGAGCCATATTATTTGAAGAAAATAACTTTGGAAATCCTGTTTCTACTCAAGCTGCTGCTGTGTGGCTGAGCAGTGGATATTTGTGTCTTCACGCTGGAGGGAGAACCATTTTTCTTCTCTTTATTGCTCTGGTCTCTAGATCTCAAATTATCTGAAATACGTAGTTAAGTTCATATTGCTCTGCCCTTCAGGTCACAGCAGATGCCAGGGCCTGAATATTCTCTAAAACACTGGCAGGTGTTTGTTTGAGTGGACTTTTATAGGTCTGAAGCCTCATTAGTTGTTTTCATGACCTGAATACTAATTTAGCAGCGTGCTTCTCAGGATCTGGATCTGAATACTCAGAAAATTCCAATTAATTTCAACCTATAGGTACTAGTGATCATTATTTAAAACAATATGAATTAGTTTACTAAATACCTTTTACCCCTATAAAAATTCTGTGTAAGTATAGCAGATGATTAACAGAATCGCTGTAATAGAGTATTTTATGTCAAGATGTCCCACGTACAGCAAAAAATAAATTGTTGGGTCAAGTGGCAAGTGAAAGATATTCAGGATTGGTAACACCTCATTAAAAACCATTTCAACTGCCCTAAGGCAAGATGTTAATACACAGTAATTGTCTGCCCAGAGCGAATCTTTTTGCAGTTACATGAATAATGCAAAGTAACTAAATATGCTTGTTTATGTATTTAACAGATTCACTATAACTTCAAAGCTAAAGACTCATTTTTTTAGTGTTTTATGCTACAATCACAAGTTCACAAATAGGAGAAAGAAGGGTAAAAACACTCTCTTCTACAACTGCAAACTTCACTTGCAGAAAACAAAGTATGAAAATAATTTAATTAGGGTATCTGTGAATCCCAAGAATTAGTACTGCTGCTACATCTGCACTCGTCTTGTTGCTCCAATAAAACTGTAAACAAATAATAGGACACCAGTAATTCTAATTTAAACAGTGTAAGTGCTGCCTATTGCTGCACGGAACATTACAGAATGTTTTCCAACTGCCTTTGTGAAACTGTGGCTGTGTTTTTAGCATTTTAGCAAAAAATATCTGTAAGCAGTGGGACAAAAATTCTGGTAAATCTCAAGTACCCACACAAACAGAAGACAATCTCCATCTTCAATCTGCCTGTAGAAAAGGAATTTGAGATTTATTCGTTTCAAAAGCATATTTTGATCTTAAGTTTCAGACTTTGAATGTTTGGAAAAAAGGAGTTTGCATTTCTGCTGGATTACTCTTTTATAAACTACTATCCAAATTTTTGGAAAGGCTGGAATTCTTAACACTAATCCCTAATATCAATACTTCATAAGATATTTTATGAAAGTAGATGTCTTTATATGCACTGAGTGTTGAAATAAGTGGTTTACAGATGGACTAAGAAAAATTGTCTCTTATCTAAAATCATTCTTACAAAATCTTCTTCTCTGCAACTACTTGACCGCAGGTATATAATTTGTGTATTTTAATGTTGCTGTAAGATGTAAACAAGATTTAATGGAGTGTTCCAGAATATTAATGTCCCACACGAAGATTTCATTTATTATTCATGCTTAGAAAGTAGCCAGTGTTACTGGGTTGTGTGTGTCTGCTCCGCTGCAAATAGCTCAAAGATATGATCTGGTTTGCAATCTAGAATAAATGTTCTCTTTCAGTTGAGCAAGAGTGGATTGAGCTACCCCTGGATTGAGTTTTTCCATTAGCAGGAGACATAGTGGGTGACAAACAACAGCTCATTCCCCACTCTTCAGAATGAACTAAAATTTCCTGCTTGTTTCTGGAGGTCTATCCTGAAAGGCTTGTCTTAATTAGCACACAAATATAATCTATGTAACTGTAGATTGTGTCATTACAGAACATTTTGTGCTCAGGGAAGAGAATTTGCTTTGGTACCTCTGTAACCCAGTGACCTGTAGGGGTCCTGTAACAATCAACCTCCCAGGACAGGAATCCATGGTGGGGAATTCAAATCCCTGTCGTGTTACCAAACAAGCTGCTCTTTAATGAGACATCTCGAGCTATATTTTTCACTGTCTATATTCTGAACTTATGTTCTAATCAAATCAGGAGAGAAAAAAATAATAGGAGGAGGAACCATGAACTTAGGGTGATGAGAGCGGTCAGAATCCAAGGAAGACCAACTGGGTTTGCACGGATTTTTCAAAATGTAGATATCAATGACAGGAATTGGTATCAGGCACGTTCTGGGCAGACTGAAGCCCCCTGAAGAAATGAGAAGGAATTGTGCTCTCCCTCCCAGGGATGTGTTTCAGCCTTGATTTCAAAGGTCTCTTTTTCAGACCAGCCAGGGTAGTTCATGCCTACCCTCCACTTGGCCCTCCCTGCTGAGAATACCAACAAGAATGTCTCATCTCCGTGTGATATTTAATCTCCACGGCAAACCCCTGAGGGGCAGAGATCACATCTACTTGTCTGTAAAACCTAATGTGCACATATGGCAAAGAACAAATAGTAAAAAGGATCACAGACAATACGTGAGGCTAAGTTTTGTTTGCCCTTCCGACGTGAGAGTGTATTTATGCCACAATTACTTTCCAGGATGCTTAAGGCCCGTAAAGCCTGTGCAGCTCTAACCAGGGTGATGTGACATCATCCAGTGCAGGAACACGAAGTTTTGTCATCAGCTTTTCTCAGGCAAAAGTCTTCTGTTAACAGTGTTTGAGGTTGAAAGGCTCGTTAGGAAGACTGAAATCCTTCGTTTTGTCCTAATGTATATCTGATGTGGCAGCTGCTCCCCGATTTAAGAAGAACTGGAGAATCTCCAGTAATGGCAACAGAACTTAAAGCAAGGAATGACAGAAATTTTCAGGTTTTCAACACTTTTTTCCTATTCCTTCCCCCAGTCGAAAAGCAGCGTGCAGCAGCTGCACGGGGTCAGCAGTGCCCCGCTGAGGGTTGCTGATCTGGGAGCAGGGATTTGGGAAGGGTGGTGCTGCTCGGCAGCGCGCTCATCCCTGGTCACAGCACTCCGAAGCGGCTCCAGCACCGCAGACCCGCTCATCGCTCGCGGGCTGTCACGGCGTGGCTTTGACTGCTCTGTTTCCAGCTGGAGGCTGGGCCAGAAAAAGCCGCTGTTACATCTTTAGAGTAATTTAAACCAGCAGCCTGCTTTGGCCAGGATGACAATAAGTGGAAATAATGCAGGTGAAGAGCTAAAAGCTGCCTTCCAAAGGCAAAGCCCTCTGCTGAAATCATAAAGCGCGCACGTGATCGCTGGGTTGGAGCGGGGAGCCAGCTTTCTGCCAGAGCTGGCATGGGAGCAGAACATTATTTGGATTCAAAAACTATGTTAGAGAAGGACAACAACATTGTCTTTATGACTCATTTTTGTCAGACTGGATTCAAAACTTATACCAACAAATTTGACATTTCATACTGCTCTGCAGAAAGCAAGTAAAATGAGTCCATGTTTTAAAACAGCAGGGAAGCTTCCAGTGCTACAATTAACTGGTAACATATGCCACTGCTGCCAAGAGGATTTTTAATCTCTTTAAACATTAATGTAGCATTTTTGCTTCTGTCGCAATAAGGCAGCCATCTGTGTTTGAACCTGCTGGGAAACTGGGGATATGTTTACAGAGAGAGAAATAGAGAGAGGCAGAGAGGGAGGTAGACATCCATGTTTCTAGACCCAGCATCAAAAAATAACAATTCAAACCTTTTAAATAGTATTATTAAGGTGTCATATAGCGGTAGGGAGATTGTTAAAATGCTCAGACTGCTCAATTTAAAACTGTGTGAAAAACTAACCCCCAACCCAGAACATATTCTCCTTATCTAATATACTTGGTTTTTCTGCATGACTGTGAGCAGTTAATAAAGGATTTCGTTACAGACTTATTTCCAGGAAAATCCCAGGTCTATGACATTGAAACAAACCTTTTATATGATATTGAGCAACAGTAAAAAGCTGAGAGTTCTGTAAATCCTTTCAGCGTGAGCCTCCAATTCTGCACTGTAGTCTCATATTTATGAGGTTTTAATTTAATTATTTTTTATTAGGAACTAATGTCCTCTGAGAACCAGCTACAAAAATGCAAGCTCACAGCTACCCTCTACAGACGTAGAAAAGGTGACGGATCTTGGAAAAACATCAGTCCTGCTTTTTTCCCAGTTTCTGTCCTCACTCCTTGGGATGACAGCCTTCAACACGGGGACAGAAAAAGTGAGAGGGATTTGGGGTGAGGAGCTCACTCTGCACTCAGCATCAGGTCTCGGAAAACCACGGTCATCGATCTTTCTTGTTTTTGGGGAGGATCCCAAAGCAGCTCCGGGGTGCAGGCTCCGGAGCCAATGTACCCCAACAGCATGAGCAGATCCCACCAGGGCCAGCAAGGCGTGGGACAGGCACTCACAAAAATAACCAGGTACGGTGGCAAAAATAACACAGAAATATCCTGGTACAATCCCCAGCTGATGAGGGACCCCTGGGAAAGAGCCAGCCCTGATGAGGATCGCTGCAGCCCTTATGAATTCACACGGTTAATATTTTTAATTTGGAGGGCTAAATTGTGAAGTGCTGACATCCAGCATCCTTTGACGAGGCTGCAGGTGCTCAGCACATTTTAAAATGTAGCCACACATTTTTGGGCCCATTTGTTTTTCCTGGCTACAGCAATTCAGGTGGGAGGTTTTAAAGAACTTAAGTAGGCTTTTTGCTGCTGGGTTATTGCTGGTTGCTGTGGATATATTGACTAATGGATGGAGAGGGGATACAGGAGTGGCCTATTGTGTTATTAAGGATTGTCAAGCAGGAGATAAAGCCCCTCTTAAATGGATGTGTGCATAGGTTAAAATACATCACATGGATCCAGACATTGCTGTATAAACCCTGGAGTGATGGCTTTGGTTACAGCTCCTAATTTAGTTTAAATGTAAAATGGCCATAAATAACAGTTATTTCTCACACAGACAATTAAGTATCCAATATTTATAAAATACCATGTATCACACAGACTTCTGAAGTCTGAGAAAAATCTTGTGCTGTTTTTGGGATTTATTACGTCCTATATATTTCCTATTACATCCCATATATTACCTAATGAAAGAAAACCTATATGAACAGAATAATTTCCTTTCTCATAATACTTGTTTCAATTTTATCTCTTTTTGTTTCAAACTAGCCCTTCCTTAGCTTTCCTGAACTTGGAACTGGCACGTACTGCCTTGTATCTTTATTATCTTTATGATATGTTGAACTCACCCATTAAAAGATAAGTGTAATTCTATGACAAACCACTTCACCTGCCAGAAGTTAAGCTTGGACTATAATTGTGAATTGTTTGATTTTGAATCACTTAATATGCAGTGAAGTATTTAATTTACCTGCATTTTTTGCCATTATATTTTATAAAATGTTTTATCACAAACCAATCCCCTTGAAACAGACTAAGGCACTCTTGTCAGACAAAAGTAATGATAGTAAGGCTAGGAAGAGAAACTGAAAAGAGAGACAGCAAAATTCCTGACAATGACAGGATTTATGAGCCACTTGCACAGAAACAGTGGAATTTGTCTAGATTACTCATAATTGCATTTTAAAAACTATTTTGTCATTCTATTTTTTAATACTTGTAGTTCCTGACAGATTTTGGCTCTGAAATGACAAATTGTGATTGCCTTGGAGTTTGCTTTCTGCAAAATATTTGAGATAAAAATTCTGCATAAGAAAGAATTTGTTTTTATTATTTTTGTTTCATAAATGCTTGCAGAATTCTCACTTTCCACAATCTGTCTGTACTGAAATTTCCTGCATCACAGCCCAGTGGCAAAGAAAGGATGCTGAATTTGCTCCTGCTTGTCCATATATTCACTTTCTTAAAAACAAGAAGAGTATGATTGAGATATGACCAAAGCTAAATATTTGTATATATTTTTCCACACAGAAACGGAAAGATACTTCAGTTAACTTTAAAAAAAAAATGCCTTTACTAGGTGTTTAATTCAGTGAGCACCTATGGGCGATAGGTAATAGCAAAAGAATATTAAAGTTTTGTGATGGATCAATTAAGGACCAAAAAATTAACTTCGAGAAAAATAATGATAATAAAAAGCCCAGCGTCAAATCTGCTGATAAAATAGTTGCTAAAACCTCATTCTCTTCAAGAGTGTTCAAGGAAATACCAATATTCACTCAACAGCAAAAAACCCAACAGAGAAATAATATTCTGTAATCAGCAGAGAGGCTGTTAATTTAGCAGAGAAATCAATCAGCTTGGCCAGGAATGATTTGTTCCTGTTCAACCCATTCACCTTTCCCACCTTGCACCTGAAAACGATTTCCATGAGGAGACAACTGAAGTTGGTTCTTCCAGGCCCAGAATTCTCCACCCTCTCCTTGCCTTGAAGAAGGAATCCCACCTGTGAGTCTTAGAGCCAGAGACAAACATTAAAACAATTTCTGGTGGCAGGAAGAAATCTCTGCCAGGTGCCAAATATAAAGCAGCACAATGGTTGGCAGTGTAGTAAACTTGCTTAAATTAGGTTTTTTCTTCTGGATTTTTTTCAGCCTCGAGTAAATGGACCTCCCTCGGATTGGAAATGGCAACTGAAACATTAAATAAATCAGCCAGCTTTTTAAAGGCATAAAGATCAATTAAAACTTGGAAATTTGGATCCAACAAGTTCATCATGCTTGTAACTAACAGTGTCAATATACTGAAACGATTCAAGATACAGTTCCTACTTCTAATTTTTGGTCAATGCTGCTTTCAGTAACGAGTGGTTTTTGGTCAAATATTAATTACTGCTCTTCTGAATGCAAGCTGACTGGTGCCATCTCACAGAACAGAACACAGAATCTTATCTCAGGGAGGGCACTTACCGACTGCTACAAATGCCACGTCCAAAACCATGCCATGACCAAAATCAAAGTCCATTTCTCCTGTCTTCAGTTCTCTACCACTGTGGGAGCTCTCCTTACACACTAATCAAAGTGATTTTCCCCCTCTCTCTGGATCAATTTCCTTCCACAATAGAAATCAATTCTCAGTCACTTTGTCTTCCCCAGTCAAAGTCAATTCCCCTCACGCTGACATACATATTCAAATGCAACAACAGCGCTCAGTGCCTGCGCCAGCAGCAGCAATCCACCCACGAGCAAGTCTGTCTGAACTGGTCTGGTTTACCCACGGGCAAACACAATTAATCCCCACTCACACTGCAGGATCAATTTCCTCATCCCAGCCTAACTCCGTTTGCCCTCGCTGACCATCCTGTTCCTCCCGTCGCGACTCAGGGATGTGTTTCTGCCCTGCCTTGTGCCCTTCACAAGCTCTGACCTCCTTCTGTCACATCCCTTTCAAGGTTTTGTTCCAGCTTTGCCCTTTCTCGTTCCTTGTTCCAGACTGGTTGCAATCCCACAACACACGCTCCATTATTTTTTCCCTTTCTTTCACGCCTCTGGCTGGGGTCTCTTACACACAATTCTTTCCCAATTCAGTAGTGGTGCAATAAGTTTACTTAAATAGAAGTTGAAATACTTCATGGGATCAAGGAGTTCATTCTACCCGTGCCTTTTATTTTGTTTTATTTTCTCATTTGTTTTGCTTAAGGTGCTACTCTTTTCTTACATCCTGATCTTTTCAGATTTCAGTTGTTCAACACAGTTCTCAGAAATATATCCCAGCTGAATTGTCACAATTCCATTAACGATCTTCTCTGAACATCTCAGACCCAATCCTTCCCTCTAACTGAGATTTGTGGGATGTCATTTTTCTAAAATGTTTTACAGATGGACTCTGAAGAAAACCCACCCACTCATCATATGTCTCTCATGGGGTTTTTATACCTTTTGCTAGATTTTCTTCCAGACTTGTCTGATTATATTTTGAGAATAATTGTTTTACAGCTCAGGAAAAATGAAAACATAAGCAAATATTCTAAATAATATCCAAGCAGAATTACATATCATTCTGATTTTTGAGTATGACTTCAGCTGGAGGTGGATAGATAGGATAGGAAAGTGAATGCAGAAAACAAAGGAGATCAATATTCAAGTTTTGATGTAAAATGATTAGATGTTATATTCAGAATACCTAAAATAAAGTTTTAATGTAATAAAAATAAAAGTTAAATACTTTTAGTTACTAACAAATCTATTACAAAATTCCTCAGCATGGATCCATTTGTACATAATTATAAACTGCAGTATTTTATATTGCAGGAACTTAAATTCAACTCTGCTTTAATATGATTTGGGCAACACAATTCAGATTCCTTGGGAAATTCTAGCATGAAATATTAATCGTATTGTTCACCACCTACTTCCTTCTCCCTTTTCTTCATGAGATTTCATCAAGAGCTCTTTGACCCATATTCNTTAAAAAAAAAAAAAAAAAAGTTAATGGTCTGACAGTGTTCACCATGAATTTATTTCAATGCACGAAGAACATCACACCTGCAACTGCAGTGCTGGACTGTGTTAGGCTGATGATGTAATTTCCTTCAAATTTTTTAGACAAAAATATAATTCTGTGATTGGTATCACCATGCTTTAGCATCAATCACTTCCACAATATCAGCCTCCTCGATATGTAACTCCAGGAGACTTTGCTTTTTCTAGAAGAATAAACAAAGAACATTATTTTCCCCCCAAAAATAAAATTTACGCTGTTTCAGGGGAAAGCAGTTTTATTCACTCACGATTGTCTTTACCTTTCGCCTCTACCAGCACTTAAAACTTGCAATACTATCTGTGTGTGCTGTTTGGAATCAGTTTCTGAGCAGAAAAAAAAAGGTGGAAAATCGTCATAAGTGCAAACAACAAAACAAACCAGGGATTTTGCTGGCATGGAGCAAGTCATGGCTCAGTGCTTTCCTGGAAACCCAGCCTGGGAGGGCTGCACTCCATCCTCTCTGTAAATGCATTAGTACCTATTGTTTTAGCACCAGGTGCACATGTTTGTCTACAAATTATTTTCCTCCTGAAGGCCAAAGAACAAAAGCCAAAAAAACCCCCCCTAAATTGGAAAATAACCTCATCCAAGCTCATTCGCAGGAAATCCAACACTCTCAGCTTTATCATTCCAAAACCCATGAAGACAACACAAAGGACAGCTCCATGTGCTTTATATAGAGAAAAAGAATAATTTTTCCTCAAGAAAACTCAAACAGCCTCACTGAGGGACTGGGGGAAGAAATGTTCAAGTCTAATGATGCCTTTGGTTTCAGTAAGTTTTATCTGTTTTAGCAATAATATAAAAATCTGAATTTTCTTTGATCACTCATTTTATTATAGATCTTGTTGTACAGCCAGAACAATGAAATTCTTGTGTTGAATGACTGAAAATGTCCTCAAAAGGGAAAGTTGCTTGCTTTGGTTTTGCCTTTTCTTTTGTGCTCTCCAAAGACCTGGTTGAGAGACTGCACAGCTGGAGAGTTTAACTCATGTGGAATAGGGAAAAAAAGATAAATATAATCTAAACCAATTAAAAATACTTGAAATTTTATAGAATTTTTTAATGACCATCTCACTGTTGCAGTTCAGATTAAATAGATCTTTGCAACTCCTTCTGATCACATTCCAATGACCAACAACACATAACACAATCCGAAGCAATTTTGGAAATCATCACACAGAAAATCCACTGCAGGTCTTTGTTCCCAGAGTGTTCCACGTCAGAAGCTGTGGATAGGTCCAGCCAGGTACTTCCACTTTTCTGCAAATCTGCTTTTCCAATTTTGAATTCTTTTAAGGAACACAGAATGTTCAGATAGATTTCTTCCAACTCACAGTGAGTCACTTAATGACAGAAATGAATCCTCTTCCATTATGACAGCCCAAACAGCAGCACCACTGCTTTTAGGAGTGGGTATTTGTCATGATATTCCCAAGTAAAATTTCAATTCGAGCTTTCCTTTTTAGAGTTCTTCAAAGTTCTGACACAGTTACTCCTGCAACAAACAGCTGTGGAGAGATCGAATCTGCTGTTCCACGAGAGTTTTGGAAGGGAGGGACTTCTCCTGACGCATCAGAACAGCGCTGAATCTACCAAGCAAAGTCACTCCTGTGTAGGGAAGTGTTTAATTTAGAAAGGCCATCTCAGTCCTTGTCTGGGACTGTGGACAAGTCCCAGAAGGAAGTCAAAGGAATATAAAAGGCAAAAATCCCTTTTTGCTCGAGATCACAGAGGTAACAGCCCAACAGGAGAGCAGCGTGTTACAGCTGCCCGTGGTGATTTCCACACGCGCAGTTCACTCATTTCTATGGCAAACAGAAATAAGTTCTTGGAAATAAGTTCCTCTTTCCTGCTGGGGAGCTGAGGGCTGGGGTTGGTGTTCAGGGGTACAGGAACTGCTAAGGTGCATTTCAGCTGTCACTGAAATTTGGTGCCTGGCTCAGTAACGGCACAGTTCAGAAAGAGGCACCCAGAGACTCAAAGGGTTTGCCATGGGGACAGCGCTCCCACTGAGGCAGGGACAGAGAGGGAATCGGGTGGAGGGGAGGAAGGAGACCTGGGAGCTGGAAGGTGAGTTTGCTGCTCAGAGAAAACACAGCAAGAAAGGAATGGGAAAGGAGAGTTTCTTGAGAAGGGCAGGAAGAAGCTTTGTAAGTGGAATGTTTTCACTTACTTTTTTACCCATCCTGGCTCAGCTTGTCACCAGCTGCTCCCCACACAGGGACATCCATCCCGTGAAGAACATCTGAGCTCCTTCTCTTCCCATGTTGAAGATTTCTGTCTGCAAGTCCCACTCCAGTCTCCAAAAGGCAGTCCTAGGAAGGGCTGTGGGTAAACGAGGTGGATATTTACTCTGCCTGTACGTTGAACTGTCTCTGAGTACAGGGATGAGTGAGACATAAAAGGTCAGAGCAAGAAGGCCAATGCTCAGGTGGTCTCTTCTAGAGGCTCACGCTGGGTTTAAATGAATAAATGAATCTCAGCCAGCAGTAAGAAATAATGTCCTTCTTCACTTCTGTGTGGAACCAGAAAATAACACTCAGAAATCATTATTGCCTTCCTAAACAAAATGAATTTGTGGGGGTAAAAAAATGAATGCAGAGAAAGGTAGGCTCCAAAAATGAGTCATATTTGGCTTTTTTTTGGGTGGAGGAAATAGGGCAGCAGTGAAATAGTGGAAACTCTCCTGAAGTACATCAGCAGAAAGCATGAAATTAAATCAGATAATTAAGCATGTGAAAACTGCTGCTAGCAGGAGGATGCAAATTACTCACCTGTATATCTGACTTCCCAAATTAATAAGGAATGTTGGGAAAGGGAGATCATCAGTCTTGGTGATGATGGGATCAGTAAATCCCAATGGGAACCCAGGTGAGAGTAGAGAGGAAAATTTTCTGCTTCTAGAGGTTTTTGTCCCCTCTAAAGCCAGCAGTGGCTGTAACAGGAGGTGAAAGGAAGAACCTGAGCAGCAAGGTGTGATTCCAAAGTTGGATACAGAAGGAGAAAATTCTCTTTTCTCCAGTCCCTAAAACCTCAGTCCAGAGCAAGACTGTGCTGTGCCAGCTGGGGAGGGCAAAGGGAGGGCAACTCCCAATTCTCCTGCGGAGACCATTTCAGTTTAATTTAGGAATTAGCTTCTGATGTGTCATCCTCTCTATAGCGACACAAAAATAAAGAAAATTATGAAAATTTAAGAACTTGCTACATCTTCAATGTGTTTGTAATTCTGTACTATAATCTGACTCTCAAATATCTTAGATGTACTTCTGAAACAAACCCAGCTTTTTTCCTACTTAGGGACTGTAACACGGCCAAAATGTGTTATTTTTCAACTGTTTTCAGTGCTACATTTCCCTCTCTTAGTATTTGTGTTCAGGTATCATTGTTGGCTTGATTTTCCAGAGTTCAAAATGTGGAAATTTCACATTCCGTTCAGCACCTTCTCATGAGATATGAAGAAAGTATTCATAGAAAGCAGTTGTATTTGGGTTTAACATTGTTAGCGTTTCCTCTCATGAGGGATATTAAATAATTTCATGCACAACTGCTCAAAATATTTTTTAAACTTCTGTAAACATAAGATTGCCAAAATCTAACATATGTTATGTGGTATTTAATCCTCCAGAGGAACTGAAGGAACAAAACACTTCTGCTAAAGTAATTAATAAGCACCAATACAGATACCTAGAAGCTGTTCCATCAAAATGAATCATATCCTTCTCGAAGTCACACCCAATATTTAAGCAGTCTAAAAATGAAAATTCAATACACAAGAATACCGGCTAAAACAAGTGCTGAAATCTCATGTATCGAGATCAAATCACCAAAGCTGTGCTACCTTCTGGTGCTCCTGAATCAGGAAAAATAGGGAAGTTATTTGTAGAAAATTAATTTTGCCTATGAGAAACCTCGTTTGGCACAGCACACGAATCCTGTGGGGACCGGCGATTAAGGTTAAAGTGCATGTTAATGAATTATTGAAAGTAAATTAAAAACCAGCAGAGTTCCCTAAATTCATTACAATTTGCAAAGGTATTTTCAGTTGCTGCTTGCAGACGTGCCAGATAATCCTGACTTTTTGTTTTCCTGCAATTTAACACATGCACGATTCTCTGCTTAGTGAATCCCACTGTAACGCTTGGTCAGCATTACAGGGCTTCACATATTTTGTCCTAATATTTACCAGGCAAAAATAGAAACTCAGGTCATGTGTGGACCTTTTCAATCAACACAGAATTCCTCAGGGTGTAGCAAAAAGTTCGAGCTCCTTCTATCGGGTCAGTGCTAAAGCTGCTGCCTGTGGGTCCTGGGCAGAGCTGCAGGAAAATGTTTCTTCCAGTTCAGGACCACTCAGGGGAAAAGAAATCCTCTCCTCCTTCTCTCAAGGTGTGACAGCACAGAGGAAATTAATTAAAATTTCCATGAACAGCAGAAGGAATAACAGGGAGAGGCAGTATCCCAATCAGTGAGGTGTTTCACTGGATTACCATTGCTAGTTCTGAAATTAGAGCTGCTCAGTTGTTTTGCACTGCACTGAATGAACACTTTAGGTAAATAAAAATCAGCATCTGAGCCTGCTTTGGAACCGTGGACTCCTCCATAGGTGGTGTTGCTGGGCTGTAAATTCAAGCTCTTTCTCTTAATAGTTGATGCTTCATTCTTTTTTTTATTATTTGTCATATGAGAGTTTTACACATAAAGCCTAGCTTATACATCTTAATATCTGTATTTTTACTCCTTATAATAATTTCAACGTCATTTTTATGACTTGTGTGGATTTTTTTTCCTGCTTTTTATTTTAAAGTAATCTTCTCAGTAATGAAATTTCTTTATTGAAATGATAATTCAAAATTTAAAAAACCCCTTTTTTTGTTGATTCTTGGTTTGGATTTTGACAATTCTCTTTTTTTGACAGACGACTGCATGGTTTAAGATGTTATTGATAAAATCTAAGTCCTCAGTAAAATCAGAGAAGAAAGAAAGGAAAAAGCCTATATTTATTCATCTTCACAGGACAAAGAATGGAAAGTTACAGCTTTAAATGTCCAGGTGGATTTTCATGTAAAGGCATTTTCAGAATTAACGTGGTTTTTGTGGTTGAGTTACAAAAGGTTTCATTCAGTTGTCATTATCTGAATGACAGAACTGACATAGAAATTGGAATTCCTTTTCCCTTCACAGAAGGTTCCTCCAATTCAGTACTGAAGAAATGAGTTGAGCACCAAAACTGCTGCTGCCTTTTTCACGTGGGCTGCACACCTTTGCAAAATGGTTAATTAATTTCCACTAATGATGCAGCCACTCCATTATTACACAATCCTCCCCACGACCCCTCCTCTGCACAGATCCATTCCCAGGGATCAAAGTCAACATTCCTGGAGCTGGAGCTTCCCTGAGAGCTCCAGGGCACAATTTACCTCGCTCAGTAGAGAGATGTATAATTTATTTATTTTTATTCGTGGATGAAGAGGCTCTTCAATATCTTTACCACAAAGCAAAATAAAGTGGCCATGAAATTTGGGCTCGTCAGTGGATGAGGTGTCCATTAGCCTCAGCTGTGATTAAACAGGCTGAGGCAAGAGCAAGCTTAATTACATAGGAGGAAGAGTTTAAGGATCACATTAAAGAAGAGAAGAGGGAAACCCCACAACCCTGAACCCTTTATGTAACAGAATATTTATAAAAAACGTATTTAGCAGACATATTTTCTGCAGACATGGCTCTGCAAAGTGTGGTTTTGAAGGTTTTAAAGACCAAAATACAGATTTCTGTGGGGAAGAAAAAGTGGGAAATGCCTACTTGGGTCCGTTCAACTACATCACAAATTTACATTTCCCCTAACTACAGTACACTTTATAGATAGGGTTTTTTTTGGTTTTGGGTTTTTTTTTCCTTATTTTGGAAACAACCCCAACATCAAGACTTTTGAATCCACTCATCAACTTCAGTTTGATGAATAGTAGAGACCTCAATGATACACAGCTCAGAAAATATGAAAATAGTCACGTAGTGGGGAGGAATGGCTTTAAGCTGAGGGAGGGCAGGTTTAAACTGGATATTAGGAAGAATGGGATGAGCTTTGAGGCTGCTTCCAACCCAAGCCATGAAAATCAGCAGCCTGAGAGGAAACCACTGACCCCACAGAAGGAAAGACTGAGAGTTAGACATTTTCTGTCTCAACAAACCGTATATTTTACCAGTTTTCTAGGCATTTTCGGAGCCAGCTGACACCTTTTTGTGGGTCGGTGGGTAAAGGAGAAGTGCTGGGCTTGAGGGAAGCTCTGGTTCCAGGTCTCCTGAACGTAGGATCACGTAGGAACAAGAAACGAGGCTCCCTTGTTTCACAAGGTGTCTTCCCAGGCTTTCATCCCACAGCAATTGTTTGTCACAAAGCTGAAGCTGAAATACTTGAAAATCAGGTTCTGAAAGAGGCTGCACTGAGAACTTCACATTTTTCACAGCTCAGCAAACACTGTCATGGAAAAGCTCTGCTAACATGGTTCACATTCTTGTGCTGAAAATGACATTTAGCTGCAGACACACACACACACACCAAGTCAGAGGTGCAAAAAATTCCAAATATTTTTGCCACATAAATCCAGAACGACAAAATATTATCTGTTAGCACAAAGCAGAATAAAAAGAACTTACTCTTTTTGCTAGGTATTTAAGCTCAGTAACTGTCTAAAAGAGTATTTTCCCTCGCTGCTTTTAAGAACCCAAAATTTATTGCAGCCTAGTAGGAGTCTTCAAGGTCAAAGGGTAGACAGTCTGCTTGCTGCAATATTATCTGACATGATAAATCATGTACAAGCAGCCAGCAGTGCTGCTATCATGAATTTGGAGGAGAATAGAAAATGATTTTTACAAAATATTCATTAAACTATATGGCAATTTTCATTTTTTATGTGTTCTGTTTTACTGCTCTGTTTTTCCTTCCCAATAAACAATCCTCACAAAAAGCCCCTTCTCTTTTTTGTCTCTCCTTTGACAAACATTGTGTCACAGAGCAAAGGCTGTAATGGAATCGTTTCAGACAGGAGGTAGAGGCTTTCTTTGGGACTATACCATAGAAAAAGCATTTTTCGTGAAGTATGAAAGAAAAAAATGACATATTCAGGGGTTTTTTTTGTTTGTTTTGTTGTGAAAAAACACGTGTATAACATTCCAGAGGATGGTGGCAGAGGATCAGAGCCCTCAGCAACACTTTAATCTGCTGCTCAACCCTATTTGTATTTCACCTGAAGGGAGAAATAACTGGGAGATTGACAAAAAAAGTTCCTGAATTTGTTTAGTGCTAAATCGTGCAAGCGTGCCAGGCTGCTTGAAAGCTGTAAAACCCAAAAATCTCATGGAACCATGAAATGGGAACTCCTGAAAGAGATGTTTTACAGGAATCAAAGAAAGATCCTAAAGCAGCCAGTGCAGGGTGGGAGTGGGAGGCAGTTTCACAGCATGTAAAATCTTTGGACTTTCAATCCAAGCTCTTATGGGCTGTGTAGATTAATAAATTGCAATAAATATGAATGAAAACATGAAAAAATACCCAGAATCCAGTGCATTAGTCAAAACAAAGCAGCTCAGGATCACTTCATTCTCGAACAGGACGGGATACAAAGAATCAGAGTGAATTCCACTAAAAAGACAAGATTTTAGTGGTACTGCCAGAAATGGCTTTCAAGGTGCTCTAGAGGAAATGATGGAGTTTTATCCCCTCTCCTTACACAGATCACCCTGAGAGCAGCTGAATTTAATCCATTGCTATGCAAGAGGGAATAATAATAATAATAACAATAATAATAATAATAATAATAACAACAACAACAATAATAATAATATTTTTTATTTTATTTTATTCTTCTTCTTATTATTTTTTATTACTATTATTACCACCATCTTCTTTTTCTGGGATCTTAAGATTCGTAGCTTAAGTCCTTTGTTAGCTTGTCAGAAAGAACTGAGTTCCATTTCCCTGTCCTTATTTTCCAAAATCCATGGCCCCCTGTCTGACACTCTTTAATGCTATTTTTGGTGTCCTTTGCAAAAACAAGGAGCTGTAAATGTTTCATTCATTCAGGACAACTGGGGATATTCACACTGGCCTTTTACCTCTAGAACACAAAACTGTTTGAACTATTCAAAAGTTGTTCATTTAAACATGTATATGCAACAAAGATATTAATTATAATATTTAATTACCGAATAAAAAATTACACAAAATCATTGACTCATACACAGATAACAATAAAACATAAAGACCAACCCTCAGTCTAGGAAATATTTGCCATTTCTATTTGAAATTTTCTATTTCATTTCTATTTCTCTCACTGGCAGTATCAGCATTAAAAAAAGACAGATTCAACTTTGCTTTGACCCTATTCCTTTATTTTTGGGATGGCAGGAGTGAAGTCTTTATTAGCCAAAGGTGCTCAGTTTGCACCTTGTTGCCTGTATTTGCTAACTCAGGACACCTGGGCCACATGGGATCTGAATTTCACAACATCAAATCTCAAACTAGGCAAACTCTATCAGGATACCACATTATGGGTGTTAAAAGCTCTCATTTTTGCCCAGGAAACCCAGCAGTGGCACTTATTAACTGAGAAACTCTTTCCACTCTTTTTACACGGCGAAGCTTGAAAGCCCCAGCCCTGTGAGGGATGTAGAAATGGAAATTAGATGCTGCTTTTTTTGCCCAGAAAGCAAACAACTATCGGCCCCATCAAATGCTTGCTTTTCCTTTTCTTTTTAACTCCTTGGAACAAAAAGGCCAGCTGGCATTCCTTCCATCTCTATTATGTTCTCAAGATTCAGAGTAAGCCAAACTCACAATTAGCATAAATCTAGAGGGCAGTGTCCAATAGATAAATCCTCCAGAGCTGATGATCAGCACTTAGCTTTCGAGAAGAAACCCTGCTCACGCTGCACCCACGATTCAGTTTGAAATATAGCACATGAAAATGGAATGCACCTCTTCACTCTGCTGGTGTTCTTCATTCCACCTTTTCTCTCTGGTCTGATCACTCATCATCATCATCACTGTGGGCTGCTGTTCACAGCTTCCCAAGGCTTTTGTGTCCAGTGAGCCAGGAGCAGCTCAACCCAGCTCACCTGACCCACTGAACAAGTGCCTTTGCTATAACCGGGGGCCAACTGAGCACTTTAAATACTGTTTTGAGTCACTAAACACAGAACTCTGCAGTAAATGCAAGCTGAGACGCTCCAGGCCAGATTTACTACTCAGAAAAATTGGTGTAATCCTCCTTCAAAGACTGGATCCTCAAAGGACTGAAGGACCTTTCCGTTCCCTACCCTGAAAAGGTGGGTATTAAAGTTATTCTGAGTCACAAAGGTGTCAAATCCCCACACTTAACATTCCCACCAAAATGTCCACGTATAAGGTTTTGGAATTTATGATGGGAATATCCTGTTAACAGCCAAAGTGGCTGCTGTGAGAGAGCTGCACCTGGTGCCTGAGATCACCACAGGCCTCTGCAGCCTTCGAGGCTTTGAGGAAGATACTTTTATATTTGGACTAGAAAAGCCTCAGGAAATTATGCTTTTAGTGCTAACTGCAGACCAAAAGTTCACCCTAATAACGCAGGAGTCCATAAACACCAGTCCAGCTTTGCTGCTGGTCTGTAGAACCTCCTCTGTACTGCAGATCTGTCGTGGAGGTTGGGTTACCTTGAAGTGCAGTGAGGATAATCTGTTTGCTATACCATTAATGAGAGAAATCCACTAAGCATTTACGTTTTAAACCCCCAAAACAAGTCTAATATTAATGCAGAATTTCCCCAAACTAGAGAGCTCTGTACATGAAAATTGAAATAGATCTCAACTCACACGCAAGCAAAGATCTACAGAAGGAATTTGGATTTGCATCCCTCCGCTTGCAGTAATCAAAAGCAAATCTGGAAACTGTCATCTTAATATAAAAATGTATTGCTGAAAATGGTCAGCTTCAAAATATTTTGGATAATTATTGATCAAATCAGGACTTCAGCTACTGGTTGTCCAAAGAATCCATTTGGTTTACAGAGTGACCACAGTATGGGGATTGTAAATACCAAGAGTCTTTGTTCAAAGTAGCACAAATTCTGAAGAAAAAGCGCTTTGTTGGTCGTTACTGCAAAATTCTGTTTTCCAGCTGAAACCTGTGCCTGTTCACCTGGGAAGCATTTTAATACAGGAGCATTTTAAACGTTAACACCTCCATAACAGCCCCCAGAATGTGCCTAATAAAGGCTGATTTACACCGTGCTTGATTAAAGTGTATCTCCATCTGCAGAGGGTAAATGGATTCTTAAATTACTCGGGATAATTACAGCCCACAGACCTCGCAGACCCCTTGCATCAGTCCCCGTGCAAGGAGTGAGGTGGCAGCCCCTGAGCTGTGTGAGGAATGCTGCCACGTTCTAACTCTGGAATTAAATCCAGGGAATCAGCTCATCCCAAAGCTTCCCTCCTTCCAGAGGCATCACGCGGAGCTCAGCAGGAGCCCTGTGCTGGTGCTGACCCTCTGTGCAAAGCCAAACCCTCTTACTATGACCACTGAACCCCCCTTGGACAAGGAAACCAGAGAAATTCATAACTAAAGAACAAAAGAGTTGGTGGGTTTGGTTTTATTTTTTCCCCCCATTAAATGGTTACTGAGCAGCCCAAATGCTCCAGTGAAGCTGAGGTGAAATTTCAGCAGGCAAATATTTTGAACTCAAACAAGGTTATTTAAAGTAATTTTACCTGAACTTCAAGGAAAATTTAGCAGACAGAAGAGTAATTATGGATGATTAGGTAATTATTGAATTATTGAATAATTACTAGATAATTATTGAAAAAAGCAAGCTTGTTTTAAATGGACACAGCATCCTAAACTCAATATTTCTGTATTAATGATCTACAGAAGCCTATTTTCAGAGACTCAGACTAACATGTTGATTGTTTTTTGATATCACAGTTTTCAACTCCAGTTAAAACAAAGAAAGCAGGAAGAGATTTGAGGACTTTTGAGTCCCAATTTGCATGCTGTAGTCAGTCTTCTAGCAAGGACAAAGTGAGAAAAAATGGGCTGTAAAATGTTTTCTTTTTTGATAATGGGAGAAAATTGTCCAGTTTCCAATTTTGTTGTTGACTTTGCTGATAAGAAATCAGTTAATGAAACCTTTGATGATAATTAATTTAACAGCAAAAAAAAAAGTGATTTATTGTCTTTTAATTTAATGCCAAATTTTACCCTTTTTGCTGGTAATTTATAAAACAGTCTGTTTCCCTTGAAAAGTCCCTAGGCAATAGTTTTAAAGTCTACAGAAAGCAGAGAGAGTCAAAGGAAAAGATTTGGCAGGACACTAATATATATATTAAAAAAAAATTAGGATGTTTAAGCCAAAAGATCCTGACAATAAATATCTATCAAATCCTTATTAACAACAACATTGTGCTGTGGGAGATCCGAGGGTGTCACAGTGGCTTTTATGCCTGACTCCACAGCTGCTACAGCTGTACCACCAACTTTGGAATATTTGGTTCCATATCACCTCTGAAGCACACCTGAGTGTTTTTCCTGTTCTGAAGAATACAGGAAAGCTGAAGATTTCTGGCTTTTAGGTAAAAAAAAATAGAAGGAATATGACAAATGAAGAATGTGCTAGAAATTTGTCAGTTTGTGTCAAGGACGTAGAAGAACTGAATTCCTGTGTAGTGTTATCACTCGGGTGATATTCACTCGAGAATGAGGGAATAACTAACACAGAACAAAAATTAACAACACCAAATGTAACTTGGTAGGAAATACAAAAATGAGTGTATAACTCTTTTGTTTCCTCCAGGCCAACTATTCCAACATTATTGTTGAGGAATCCAACAGCCGTAAAACAAAGAGAAAAAAACCCAGATTCCAACAGATTTTAGGCTGGAATAGACACTTTCTATTCCCTAGAACTGGATAAACTGTGGTCTGAAGATGGTAAATGAAATTCAGGTTTGATGTAACCTCACTACAGGGTACAGTGTGATCCTGGACCCTCAGCTGGCAGCTACTGAAGGCAATCCCCAAGGTTTAGTTGAAATATGACTCAAGGGACAACCAAAGCTGCCTGAGAATCTTCACTGATTGAAATGATACATATTTTCCCCTTAAATTTCATTAATTTGGAACATGATGCTATCACCTAATAGTTTTCATTGTGTACGTATTATTTAATAAAAAGCCCTGAGAGTTACTTGGACAACTACAACATAATGGAATTGTTTTTCTGACACTGAAAGGAGACCCACAGTGCTCAAATCACGTTCGTGCCATTGCAAACTTTGGATTTTGCTCTGGCTGAATTACAACAGAATCAGTTCTGTGTGAGAGAAACTGCAATTCCTTCTTCAGGCCGTGTTTTATTTGTGGCAGTAATTGGTGCTGGGACTCTGGACAACAAACAACCCTTTAGCCTGTGGAATTTTCTTGGGCTGTGCTGGACGCTGCTCCCCGTGCTGTGCAGTGCCTGGCTGTGCTCACAGGATGCAGCCTGACTGCATTTCACTCACTTCTGAATTCCCCCTCCAAACAGAAACTATTCATTTCGAATGTACATAACTTTAACACACTATTTTGCTATTTTTAAAGTCCTCTTAATACCAAGCATTCCACAGCCCAGCCCACCCTGAGAATTCAGTGGATGTTCCAACTTTGTTCTAAAGTGTCTCAGAATGATAAAGTGCAGCTGATCACATAAATCAAAGTGGTCCAGGAATGAAATGCCCAATGCAGCACCTCTGAAAGCCCTGTGTGCAGAACACTGACATTTACATGATGGCCTGATGGGCTTCGTTCAAATACCAAATTATTTCATTAAAAGCCAGCAAGTTTTTAAGAACAGGCAGCGGAGGGTGATAGAGCAAACAAGAGTTAAGTCACTGTTAACTCTGTATGTATTGAACCTTTAGATTTACTTCTCAATTCAAATATAATTATCAGCACGTACTCAAGCCAGGAGGGTCAGGGAGATGAGGATGTCCTTTGCTAATGCCAACACAGATTACAGAAAACGACCGTGAAAATTCAGTCACACGGCTGAAAAAGGGCCCAAGGACACAATGGTTTTCCAAGAGATGTGGAAAATGTGGTGGCTGGTCAAACCCAGCTCAGAAAAAGCAAAGCACAGGCACACCAAACTAGGAAAACCAGGCTGGGAAGTGTTCTATTAATCTGGATATATCAGTTGTACCAAAATAATAGAGGAAAAAACCCCAAAGACAGAATTGCAGCCTTGTCCATTCTGATCAGAATTACTGTTTCCTTTTAAATGTGTTTAAATAGATTTAAATTATTAATTTTAAAAGTTCAAAAACAGTCTTTGGACTATTTTCTTTATTACACCAAGAATGAAGGCAAGCAGCTTCTTGCTCTGATGAGTGTTACATTGCAAAATTTACTTTTTAGTGCAGTGTACACTTCTTGCAAGCTATTTTAGTAAGGGTGACAAAGGTGAAAAAATAGATAATTAAGCTAACCAACTACGAAAGACCAGCTTTTCTTTGTATTAAAATCAACGGCAAAGTTATTTTACCAGATCATAAAGGTAGACACAATTAAAACTGGAAATACAAAATTATCAATGGTAAATGAAAATATTCTGATGCAATAAACTCCGAAAATCCAGTGATAGCACAGAGAAAAATTAATGTTTTGACTCTGAAATGGCTGAAAGGAAAAGGGATTCTCCCAGCTGATTCAGCAAGGATTTGGGATCTCAAGGCTTTCCCCATCACCTGAGCTAAACTTTGGGATATAAGAGCACAGGAATTTATATTTAGGTGGTAAAATTGTACTAATTCTATTTGAAATCCTGGACTAACCATTCATTAAATAATGTGCAGATGTTGCATCTCCAAGACCTCCTTTGCCTTGATCTTGCCCATATCAGAAATTTCCTGATTTTACAGAATGTGGGTATTCATCGAGATTTTCCATTTAATGTGAAAAAGTGCCTTCCAGACCTGAAAATAAAACGCAGCTTTGAGTTTCCAGAAGAGATTTTCTAAACCCCGAATGCGCCCCCTGAGCTGGAGCCTGTCCCTACAACAGGAGAAGCTCCAGCACGACTTTGGGGTGCCCTGCAGCAGCAGGGGCTGACAGACAATGGCTCTGAGGGGGTGACACCTCGGGATAAGTCTGAGTAACTCCATCTGAAAGTTGAGCTAACAGACTTTTGGACAGTAGTAAATCACTGTCAAACAATGAGAGACACGTTGATGGTTCTAACTCTTTTCGCTGTTGACACATCAATCTGTCTGTCATTCAGCGCAGAGCAGAATCCATTACATTAATATGTTTCCACAGGCAAATTGAGAAATTGTGATTTTAATCTAATCGGGGTGGTTATTTTTTGCAAATAGCAATTTTAGCTTGTTTAATGTTCTTCTGATAATAAATTAAATTTCAGTTGAAGAAATGAAACATTTAGAGCTGAAAAGAACTAAATATTGGTGCAGCTAAATTACCTTGAATTTTTTTTTAGTGATATTGCTTCTGGAGAAGGTAATATTGTGTAAAACAGCAACGAAGGTGCTACCTCAATGAAGATGTTATCTTCCTCAAAACTAGAATATTCTAATTCACAGAGATGCAGTTGCACCAGGTATTTCAGGTATATTAAAAATTCACAGGGGTCTTCCCCAGGCAGCATTAGCTGATGCACGTGTGTTCAGTCAGAATATTCCAATGCCCCAGCAAATCAATAAACAACCTCTCAAAAAGGCACAGTTGTATCAAACCCGTGGCATTGCCCCTGCAGGCCCAGATGGAGCTGGAAATCATGGGAGGCTGAGAGACTGGCTCCCTGAACCCATTTCTAGCACCCGACACCACACATTTTGCGTAGAAACTCTCTTTTTTTTTTTTTTCGAGTTCACACCTGCATATCTGGAGGAACTGGGTTCGGCCAACCAGCAGAACTCGTGATGAATGTGAACCAGACCTGTGAGAATTCAAGCTTTTGCCTCTCAGAAAAGAGTGAAGTGTTTCACCATATTTCATGTTTAAAGTCAGGGTTTCTTCTGGTACCAAATCAAACCTAAACCAGCTGACTGAGGTTCTTTTTCCCTCTGAAGTTTTGTTCATGATCTTTATATTTTCAGCCTAATACTGCTCTCTGAAGGTCATTTTAGTGCCCAGTCAAGTGTAACTCATTTCCTTTGTGGTCCAGGAGTGCAAAAATACTCTTCCCTAATTCAGTCCACATGGCTAGAGCTTGAAAGGTACCTTAATGAGACTAATATAATTTTTTTTAACTTTCTGAATATTTTCGTGAATGACAAGGAAGAACATGGACATTCACAAACCAGCAAGAGCATCCTGGGCTAGAAGAGCCAGATAAAAATGATTTTTTTCAACAGATTGGACTACACAGGTAACCTTTGCCATTCCTCTGTACTTTACGTGAGTCAAGAGAAGACAACATTAAATTACACAATGCCAGGTACGTAGAAATTATAATTTCCTGCTGCTAGAATTCTTCAGGCAGCTTCTCTGAAACTTTAGAAAGGTTACCTATCTTAAAGGAAACAAATCGTGTTTCTCTGTTTGTCAGCATTGTGTCGACCCCTGTGTTCACATTTTCATATACTTGTGGAAGACCATGGTGAAAATATTTGGTAAATGCTTATAGAATTAAAAAAAAACAAAACAACAAAAAACCTGACTTGTTTATTATTGATTGTGAAAATTGTCTTGATATCATGAAGCTCATGAAATCAGGACAGTTGCTTAGGAGTTTTAGCAGATGGAATAATGCAAACTCTAAGGCTCAAACAGGACACAGAATTTAAATTTGTCTGTAGCCCACGGTCTATAACTCATTTACCTCCACATTTCCTTTTGTCTTCGTGTAAATAATTTTGCATTTTACTCCGCTATGTACTTCTGGGCTTGTACCAGGTGTATTTCAGACGACAACTCAGTACAAAATGCTTGCCATTAATGTTCAGGCACTGCTCCTTCCATGGCAGGTAATTATGGCAGGGAATGCTTATTTTTTTCCTCTTTTAACCTGGAGGTGACCTGCCACTGGAACGCAGCTTCCTCTTTCAGCATTGTAAAACCACTAACAGCACCGTGTCATGCAACGCTGAGAAAAACCCCAAAGAGGCAAAAAAACCCTCAACAAGGCAGTAATCCCATTGTTACCTGGATAATAAAGAAAGGGATTTTCCCTTTATGGCTCAGGGCTGGACACAAACGTGACAAATAACGAGCCAGAAATGTAGAGCTGGTTTTTCCACGGTGCTACAGACTGGAGCCAAGGAACTCCAGCAGGGTCTTGGGGACAAGTGACAGAGGGCACAGGGACGAGCACAGCCCTCGTGCCACCAGAAGGGCTGCCTGGAGCACGCTGCTGCTGGAATTTGTCTGCAAGCACTCACTTTGGACAAGAAACGGAGCAGGAAGTTTTAGGAACTCTTAGAATTGTTTCAGTCCACCCTTAAAGTATTTTAAAAGTCAGTGACCATTTTTTAGGCTGGCCAGGTAAACTGGATTATTATTATTTCACTGCACTGGTGCGGGGGAGGCTCAGTTCTAGTGGTTAGAGGGAGCAGAGATATGACTCCGTACAATAATTGGAATTTCTGCAAACCTCAGACAGAAGAAGTTATTTCTTTTGCAGTGTTGCCTAACCACTCCTTGGGAATTTCCAGTTCCTTGAAGGCTTAAAGAAATCTCAAGAGAAGCATAAAATTATCGAATTAGTTTTAGATATGCCAAGCCTTTTAGCTCATATTAAATCAACGGCAAATGAGGTACATCACATCTCTAAAAGGCAGATTACTCATTCAGGATCAAAATACAACTTTGAAATATGTGGCATGCGCATTTTTAAAATTCAAAATGTATTAGTAATTAATGTTTGGGTAAATTCAAAAGTATTTTGATGGGGATTTTCATGAGATAAAAAACTCCACATGACTGTTTAAGATGAATACTTCTGGAAAAGATTGGAGTAATTGCACATATATAATTTTCAGATTTTTTTTGCAAATACACAAACTACCATAGAAACCTCAAATAAATTCAATTCATATAATTTTTCCCATTGAGAGAGAGAGAGAGAGAAATGGACTCTGTAATTTAGTCTTCTGTTCTATTTGTGTTATCTTATGTTTCAATTTAAATTAAAACTTGTTTCAGAAGACTCTCATGGAGTGAAACAAGACAAATTTTAGCGTTTCAGTTTTGCAGATATGATTTAGCATTCAAAAAAGCACCTTTACAAACCAACTCATTCTGCTGCATTTTTTAACTTTTGTAAACAGATTGCAGAGAAGGAGCCAATGCAGATCTGGACATCTTGTATGTCATCAGGCACAGCTTTTGAGTTTTTTATTGCATAAGGGATGGATTTCTGACAACACATTTTAAAAATTGCTTCTTATCCAAAAAACGACAGGCAAGAAAATTACTCATGAAGAATAATCTTTGTTCAGGGAGAGCAGTCCCCCCACGTTCTCCACGATGGCCGAGTGAGGTGGCTGCACGTGGAGCACCAGGCAGATCCCAGGGGACAAGATCTCCCCAAAACTCCTGCCACAGGGGGTTTCCACAGCACTTTGTGCCTTCCACTCCATCCCCTGGCCTGGAGAAGGAGCAAAGACATCTGAGCTTTCCATAACCAGAGGTCTGTAACTACCAAATCTGTCTGTAGAAGAATAAAGTCGGATTTTTAGACACCTTTCATTGGACAGTTCACTAAACCCCACACATTTTATTGATTTTTTTTTTTCCCAGTAGTTGTTACGACAGTTTTACGGATTATGATCGTTACAGAGGATTTAAAAAATTTGTTAGTCTTTCAACATCATTCATTAAAGAAAATAATTAATAAGAGCGAAAGTTTCTTTACAAATGTTAAGACTGTCTAAGGAGATGGAAATGTTTGGTAGAATCAAGTGGTCAATGCTCACCATGGCAAAGGATGAACAGAGTATTTCAAGGTTTAGTCCCAAGGCATATGAAACACATTACGTTTGTAATGTAATAAAACTTGCATAAAAAACTTGTATTTCCTAGCTATTATTATCTTTTCATAAGAAAAAGAAAATTCCACTCATAGACTTTACACAGTTCTAAATCACTGCCATCAACTGTACTAAACTTGTCAGGAGGCAGATCCAACATAGCTGAACAGGTGTAATCAAGAAATAAATATTATTCTAGAATGATGGGGGAGAAAGGTGAAACTCGACTGCTGACAAGTGGATGTTATTTCATTAAAAAAATCTGCTTTTATCTGTAATAGTGGTCTGAGAAAGATGACGCAAAAATTTTTAGAAGCATTTAAAAAATTCTTACCTGATGAGAATTTGAAAAGACTAGAAAGTCTGAATCAAACAGCCACAAATACAAGGTTACACCATGAAAAACTCACACTCACTACTGGCGTGTGCAGAATATGCAGAGTTCCTCCCTCTGTGTTCAGGAGCTCGTGTGGAGGACATCCAGACACGAGGTGGTTCCTCTCCAGTGAGCTGGTGATCTCTCCTGACATCCCTGTTCCCTTGTTCCGGGTTTCCTGAACAGAAATCCCGTCCCATCTCTCTCCTCCGTGGCAGTGTATCACACAGACCCCTCAGCACTTCAGATCCTCTGCGAAATAGGCGATTTTGGGCGTCCTTCATGTGTTCTGCTTTCCTGAGGGAATGTGCAGTCACTGTGAATGTGTCACTTTTCCCCAGCCTCCATCCACGGCCGCACACACGCAGCAGCCCTCTCCTCTGGCAGCTTTCCTTCTTTCCCAGAACAGAAACCACTCATACATTTTACTCCTTTTCTCGAAATACTGCTCAAACTACTCATTACAACCCCACCAGTACTTTTTTAGTTTGCAAACTTGCTGCTCTTCTCCAGCAGAGAACATTCTTTTGACTCCGTCTTACTCATTTACCTTTCCACCTTCACGTGGCCTTTAATCCACCTAACAAATTAATTCATATCTGATAGTCACAGACCTACTTCTGGCCAAACTAGAGGTTTTTTCTCTTCTGGTCTTCTGCAAATTCTGGTTCTCTTTCCTGTTGTCTCTTCCCTTCAGATCATCTTGAACAACTCTTACAAATTTGTTCTTTGCATCACATGACATTATTTCAACTATAGGTACTGAGTCAAAAACTTTCTCATTAAAAAAAATTAACATAGTATTTGAAATGCAGTTAAATAGCAACCATCTAAATAGAACTTGAGCCACAGAGTGAATTAAAAAAACCCCAGTTTGAATTCCTGCACGGTATCTGTTACATCTCTGCCAAACAAAAGAATGAGTTGAGCACAGAATGAACCTCTTGTTTTCCAACAAATGCTGCTTAGCTTTAGCTCAAAACATTAGCTGAGAAGATTAGGCCTATGAAAACTCAATTTTCCCAGTCCAATGGGAATAGTGGAAAATAATACACAACAAAATAATAAAACCGGCCTTGTTTTACTCAGAAGAATCTAACACTGTGTCAACGTCCCCTTCCAGTGATTGATGAAGTAATATGGAACTACACCAAAACAGGGGTTTGCTATCATTTAGAAAAACAAACACATTGGAGCCAACCAAGGAAACAATTGCACAGATAAAAACCCCGAACCACTGACAAGGCAAGGAACACAACACAGCACAGCAAGGTGTGGAGAAGTACAGAGATAGCAGTGGGGCTCCATTAGCTGCCCGGCTAATCAGGGACAGAGTGCTGACAGGGCCCGCTAATGCACCGGGAAAGCGCTGGAATGCCAGGCCTTCCCTTCCCTGGTTGTCTCGTTGATAACGGTGCACAGGCTCCCACGAGCCAGGGGCACACCTCAGGCCGTGGCTTTTGCACAGGGCAGGTGAACCAAGGGAAGCAGGGTGGGAGAAGGGCCTTGGCTGCAGGAGCTGTGGGGAAAAGCGTCGTGTCCCAGACAGCTCCATCCCACACACAGCCTCTGCTTCTGAGGCACCACGGAGGCGTCACCGGGGCTGAAGGTGTGAGCTCCAGCAGGATTCCTCAGCGGGAGGAGTTTTCAGTGAAGTAGCCCTTAGGAGAAGTGTGGACCCCAAAAAGTTTTCAATATTTTTAAAGAAACTAAAAATAACTCCTGAAGTGTAACACAGATCTGACGTCTTACCAAAAGTTTTGCTGAATTTTCAACTACTTTCGTAAGAATCTGCCTTCTAAGTTTTGTAGCTCGTTTATTAAAGTGGATAGCTTTGGTTCAGCACTCCAAAAGCTGTGGAAATGGATGCATGAATTCTTAAAAGCTGCTGTTAGACACACCTGCATTTGTCACAGCCTGGACAAGCATGAGCACACCTGGACAATGGTCGTAGACAGAGATGGAAATGGCTGATTTGGTAATTGTGGGGACTCCTCTGTTCTTGGAAAGCATCCCTATAATTAAATATAGTTTTCCCTAATTTTGGATGCTGCCACATTGATATTTCGCTCCTGCCAGGTTATGAGAGTGTTTGAGCTCTTTCCTGATTCACTTCATGGTTTACATTTGCTCAGGTTCCAAGATGAGCGTGCAGTGCTGTGGGACTATGAATCTCCCCAGAGTGCTATAATGTCCTTGGAAGGTTTTGTTACTGGAGAGAAGAAATTTAACCGAGGAGGAGTAAGGTCTGTAAAGAGCACAACAGAACCACAAACTCAGAGACGTACCAGGAAGAGAAAAGGAACAGGCTGCTAACTGTGTTTTAGGAGAAGTTATGAAGCCAGGCAGGTAAGATCAGGAGATGTTTCGAACAAAGGCAGAGGGGATATCAGCTGTGAGGGGCTGACAGAGAGAGGGATCTCGTGCTGAGGCCCCAGGTTGTCAGACTCCCAAGTTAGCTTAAAGGTCACCTCTGAAAGATAGTGTTTCAAAGGGCAAATATTACAAGGTTGCCCTCTCTGCTCCTGCAGCTGAATTAGGCCTCCACGAGATCGACTTTGAAGGATGGCACTCTGGAGCTCTGCCTCTTCTCTCGCATCATTTGTCTCTGTTAGAAGACAACACTTTATATATTTACTTCAAGATCAGCAATGCAAAGAGCAAGATTACATACAACAATAAAGAACACGTGCATTTATCATGATAACTATCTACTACAGAATACCAGAGCAAGAAAATTAGGTTGGGTGAGGCTTTTTATGTTTTTTGTGAGGTACTGGTAGAATCACTAAAAAAGAGTTTGTGAAGACAGGGAGATTTTATTATTTATAAAGGAAATGAAACACAAAGTGGCCTGCAAGTTCTTAGAAAGCATCAATGACAGCTTTTGCAACTGAAGGAGCTACTACAAGAAATGTTCTTAATGTTTGTGGGGAGAAGCTTGCTGAGAATAGGTGGATATAAGGTGAGCGGTATAGGATGAGAATGTTCAGAACCTTAAAACAAGAACAAAAAGAAACTCAGCAGAGTAAAATCTGTTGATTTTAAGCAGGTAGGTCAAATGATGAGCAGTCCAAATGTGAATTACTCGCTGCTGTCACTGAGGGAAGCACACAGAAAATGGTTCGTGCAGTGACGTGGGGTTACTCTCAGAAGGACACAGAGGCAAGTAGCAAGAAACATTGAAGTTATTAAAGCAAAAAAGCAGTGCTGTGAGCAGGTCAGCAGTGGGAAAACTGCAGCTCAGTAGTTCCATAGTCAATGGCATCATCAACAAATGACAGTTATGGACTAAACCCTTCAACCATGTGCACCCACCTTCACTCCATGGCTGGTCAGGGACGGGACTGCCACAAATATAAACAAGAAAGAGGTAAAATCTCAGCCTAGAATAGAGAAAGAACAGGTCAGAAAGCACTGGCTGAGACAGACCCTTTCAAATTAGCAGGAGCTGGTAATCTGCCTGCTGGTTAACTGTTCACAGGCTCTCAGGGCAAGTATTGGTGTCTTAGAGGACTGAGAAAGGACAAAGTGCTGCAAAGCTGACAGCATCAATCACATATAATGAGTAGAAATGAACAGGAAATGGGAAGTGGAGCTGGGAATTGGAGTCTGCGGTCCATAATTAAAGACAGTACTTGCAAGCACTGGTAATAAGGAAATAAGACAACAAACTCTACTTTGCAAAAAACAGTGCAAAGAAAATCCACCTTATTTCATTTTGCATAGCATTTCTGTATTAAATATGACTTAAAAATGAAGAAATAAATATAGGAAAATGCTCTGACGTGAGAGACTTGCAAAGAGTTCTTGGGTTTCTAAAGAAGAGTGTTCGAAAAAGGAAATGTTACCTTAGGAAAATGGAAGTGCTTTAGCTGAGCAGTAGAGACAAACATTTTTCAGGATGTGCCAGGGACCTCAGAGGGAGCCATTCCATATGGGAAAAAACTTGCACTGTACCATGAGACAAAACTCCTCATTTAAGATTCATGTAATTCTAGAAGTTCTTCAGCGTAAATTTAAGTACATTTTTGCACTGCAAAGTGACAAAATCAGAATGATATATGGCCGTCAGAAAATCGGACTCTTAGTCCAGAACACCTTTCTGATTGTAAAGTTTCCTTTTGACTTGGATATAATTCCAAAATATTTCTAATTTAATATTACAACTGCCGTAAAAGAAAGCTAGGGAAAGATGTTGGTCCAGCACAGTGTTTTATGGTAAGCAAATCTGTATTTAGTGAACAGAGAATTAGGTAAGAGATCAGATTAAGAGAGAGCCTCATCTAAGGCAAAACCCTTCCATACTCCAAATTTCCTATGAATCTCCTGACTGGTATTTCTTCTTTTGAGCACAATTTCCATTCAGCACTTCGGAAAATTCTTGTAAGTCCAAGAAAAATATATTGTGCTTAAGCAACTCCTGCCTTGCACTAATCTTCTGACTTCGTATTTGCCATCTTTCTACACTATCCAGAGTGTGCTTAGTCTGCAAAAGAAGCATGGAAGATTTTTAATTCTCTTGAAATACCTGGCACTGAGCAACGTAAGGTGAAAGAAATTTAATTTCGTGGAGTATCATTTGGCTTTGATACAATTTACCCTGCATTGTACACTAACTCCAAATTGAAATTCGGGTTTTTGTCCAAGACCCCTTCTTCACAAAAATTAAGCTGTAGACAAGAAATTCTCTTTCTGTGTTTTCTCACAGGTGTAGTCATTGACCCCTGAATATCTGTCCCACTGTTTTAGGATGGAAGCAGCTTTGTTATGAACCCTCAGAGTTTCTGACCTTGCTGCTTTTGTGAAATAAAAGCGTGAGAGTGGAATTTTCTTCTAAATGAAATGTTTACTCTATAAAGCTGTAACTGCTATATTGCATTGTATTTTTATGTTTATTGTTATGAAATGATGTTATTTGTAAGTATAATTCTGTAATAAAAACAAAACAAAGATTGATGCTGAAAGAGAATGAAATTTCAGAACATGCTATAAAACTAACCTAATACTGGAAAATCATAAAAAAGTGCAATTACTCTATTTACAGGTGAAAAGGAAAAACAACTGCATACATAAAAATAAAAGCTTTATTGTAATGGTAAGAAGCTTATGAACATCGAAATGAAAGCGAAATCCTCTTACAAACAAAAGGGTTAATCTTAATTGTGCATCAGTTTTGACCATAACAGGAACATTATTTTAATGCTATAAAACCTGTTCCTTTAGTCAAAAGCACCTTTGCATAATGAATGTTGCGGCTGTTGCAGAAGTTGCCTGAGTGGTTCCACAGAAATCACACTGCAGCCAACCCCCTTTTGTTTTGCAGGGCTGATGTTCAGTCACGGTATTCTCTTTGATGCCATTCTGGAAGTACCAATCTGTACTGACGAAAGATGCAGATTTTAAAATCCACCCACTAAATATAGGTACGGCCTGCAGAAATATCAAAGGATGAGGCAAAAGGATAATTCGGGGTGGGGCCACTTGGAGCCACAGAATTACATGTGATGGGTGGAAGGGACGAGGAGAATTGATGTCTGGTTATTCCTGGTTTATCCTAGAAAACCTCTAACACACCTGGGAAGCTCCTGGGGTGGAGATTACCCGGGGAACAGTTTAAAAATCTGTAAAAAAAACAGTCCACAAGAACCATCGATGTTTGCTGTTCTAGCAATATTTTCAGTTTTGAGTGGAATGGGTTGAAATCTCCTCTGTGTTAGAGGAGCTGCTTGGAGAGAGTTTCAGGGTGAATTTGTTGCAGTTTAGTAGACAACCAGTGAAAACAACCTGTGATTTTGCACCGCTGTCCTCAAAGGATGAGGAAAATGCCTCCATGTGACACAATACTCATAATCAAGGAAAAGAGATAAATTTGGAAAGCAAAGTGGCATCTTGGTACAAAGGGGACATCCAGGTCACCTCCCTTCCCACTGGAGTGTTCTTGTATGCCATAAAGGAAAGATATAAAATGAATTTGCCTCAAATTTACCCTCAGCTCACCTAAACCAGAATTAAAAAACCCAACTGTTTTGCAGAATTCCCTGACTTTGGGTACCAACACCTGAAATATCCATCAACCACTGACTTTTACGACAACAAAAGTGCTGTCTGTATAGCCAAGCAATTTATTTGTAAGAGATCACATCCACCAAAATCAGACACTACATCCTCCTTTAGGAATTTAATGTGCAAAAGGATAAGGAACCATATTAACCCAAGGCAAAATGGAAAAAGCCAGTGGAAAGAGCTACTTCCAGAGCTATAGCAATTAAAAGCCTTGACATATCTATGAAAGAAGGGCCTGGATAATCTTTATTATACTGTAAGCAAGGCAAATGGCAGATTGATATCCCTTGGCACAGGAATACGCTACTAAATATTTGAAGACAAGCTGTGACTTCAAATATCACATCCAACTGCAACTTTAATTTTTTTTTTTGCAGAAAAAGCAACTCATGCTGAGGAAGATATGGCTTATTTGAAACTTATTTACTGTCATAACAGATGGTGAAGACTAGAGAGAATATAAATGAAAAATATGGGGGCCCAATAAATGTCAAGGCTCCCAACTTGGTTTGTAAAATTAAAAGAAAAAAAAAAGAAATAAGCTATATCTATGCAAGATACAAAAACTTAACAGAATAGATTAGCTTTTTAACATCTTGGAAATAACCATTTTTCTGCCCACACAACGTGAGATCAAAAATTTCTTTGATTTTACAGTCACTGCCATCTTGAAAGAGTTATACAGCACGATCTACGCAGAGTTACCATTATTCAAAGCTCCTTTTCAGGTTTTTAGCTCCAAAATTCTGGTGGACTATGACAATTTTATCAGTTACATCTACAATGGCCAAGATAATTTCCTATGAACCCATGGTGGGGCAGAAGCTTTGTTGGCTGTGTTTGTAACCCTACAATCACAGCCTGAGGAGCGGGGTCAGAGCTTGAGCCAGAGCCACAGACCCAGGGCCTTCTGTTGATGGGGAATTTTCAAGTCTGGGGTTCTCAGCTCTAAACAAAACAAAATTTTAAAACAGCAAATTCCGCAAAACAAAATTATTCTTTATGCTCAGCCCTCTTCAGTCCTCACTGCAACCTCTCTTAACTTCAGAGAGAAATGAGCACTCAGGACCATGAAAAGCATCTGGCATCCTACAAAACTGTATTTTGGAATCTCTTCACAGAAGAGCATCCCGGCATGATGCATCCATCCTTATTTTCTAAAGTGTGCAGGTGAAATAGGAAACACCGAGGAAGGAACAACATCCCTTCACTGGCGGAGGGAAACTGCATTTGCCTTGCTCCTGGAGCCATTGTTGTCTTGGCAATGCCTCTGCCATCAAAAGCAAACGAAATTGCTGCAGAACTAAACCTAAGTGCAAATGATAGCCACGAAAATCTGAAAGAAATTGTCAGTGTGAAGTTACAAAACGAAGCTGAGCAAGTCCTCACCTTACCGGAGAGCAGAGCTTCCACGGTGACACTGTGCCATGAACTGACACTGTAGTTCACAGGGGAGCACAAAGCCAACAGCAAAAAAATAGATATTATTCTATATTTAGCTCCTCCCTTGCTGTCTTATGTCACCTAGATGGCTAGAAAATACACCACTACTGCAATATCTCATTTACTAAAATACTGCACAGCTCATTTTACTTTAAATCTAGCAATGAATTTCAGAACGTGGTCAGAAACATAATATTAAATATCCCATAATGGCACAAACAGAAATAAGGTTGTGAGTATATTTTTATGCAGTTTTTTCTTAATGAAAAACAAGGAAACATACACAAAGTATTTGAGTTTTTCATGCTGCTACCTTTTATGTTTTCTGTGCATTGTATTTGAATGCTGTTCTCTTGATTATGTTCTCTGAAATACTTGTTTGAAGTAAGATACTTTATTTTAATAAGTGGAACAAAGCTTTGAATAGCTTGGTTCAAAAAACAGTTTTAAATGAAAGGAGCTGTTGCTAAGCACAGGGATCTTTGCCAAATACTTTTAAAATGGTTTATTGTGCCCTAGCAATCCTGAGATTAAAAACATCTCTTGAATTACAATGACACATCAAAAAATAAAATTAATGTGGGGGTTTTCATTACAAGAACTGAGCCTCTGTGTGTTATTCTTTCCATTAGATAAGAAAGAAACATACTGTGGTACATTGTTTTTGCTGTCAGAGAGAGCTTTTAGGCAAATATACACTATCACACTATATCCCTCATGGATTCAATCACGCACTCTACAAGTTCTTCTATTAATTTAACTTAATGCTGTGGATTTAAGGGATAGACTGCATATTTTCACATATTTTTCTGTGCTGGGGATGAGTTATTTTTAGACTCCATAAGTCTTCAGCAGAATCAGAAGATTGCATTGCCTCATCCCACTACAATAGGAATAAAAGTGTTGCCTCACTCCGTAATAAACATTTAATTTTCCGCTGTTCTTGCGACGTTACAAAACAACTGTTTGACCAAGCTCCGGTGTTGCAACACTGCAGAGCACGTGGATCTCATTGCCTGTGAGAAAGCTGAGTTCAGAGTGCTGGATGTTTCAGAGGAAAACACAATCAATAGCATTTCCCAGCTAATAAAGATGTCTAAAACAGTGCTCTGAGCAGTGCTGGCCTCAGAGTACACGAACTGTGATTTAGAACAGGGAAAAAGGAAGTAGAAAAACCAACAGAGAAAACAGCTGCTAATTGATTTTAAACCAAACTCATTCTCCACACCTTGAAATCTTATTTTAATTTGTACCTGGGGGCTGTGAATCGCGAAAAGCCGAAGTTCCAGGTATCTCACTCTGGGCATGAAAGCAGGGCATGCAGATTGTTGGGATTTTCCTGCAAATCACTGATTCCTCTGTTTTGCCCAACATTCCATAAGCTGCCATTGAAAGACAGCACAAGACCCTTGCCAGATACCACGAGCACCCTGGTACCGCATGGCTTTAGCCCACAGGTTTTATTGGTCAGCCTCCACTCTCCTGCTTTATTTCCCAAGGACAGATTAAAATATTCATCTGCAAGTTATAGATTATAGCAAATTAAACCAAAACACATTGCACACATTAAAACTGAGCCAATTCTGACCTAGGAAAATTGGCAAACACAATAATGATTGGAACAAGTGGGTCAGATTATATTGGTGTTGTTACTCATATGTAACACCTCAAATGACTGAAACAACAAATGCAAACACAGAAAACTTAAAGAAGTTGCAGTGAAATCCTGCCACTTTCATATCCTTTCTTGGATAGTCCATTATGAAAATATGTGTTCAGGTTTTTTAAAGCCCAGAACATTTCTCTCACAAGGAACTTCTGTATTTTAGTGCCTGTCCCACTCTGTCACACTCTGAAGAGAATCTGAACCTCCAGGTAGCCAGCTTTTTTATTCCCCATCTTAAACAGGAAATGCATGACAAAAAAATAAGGGGAACATGTCAGAGAGAAAACCAAGGTCACCTTCTCAAACTGGCCATGGATGCCTTGCTCTCCAAGCTGGCACGAGTGCTTGGATTTTCAGTGAGAACCTGAAATGGCCAGGAACCTGCAGAAGGTTGTTTCCTACTCCCAGAGGCACAGGAGTGAACTTGGAGTGCGTGTCTTTGCAAAAGCAGGTATTAAAGGTGCCTGAAGTTGGTCAAGTCAAAAAAGACCTGCACAAAACTGTATTTTTAAGACACGACGAGTTTCCACCAGAGACGCTCCATGGCTTAGAGTTCCTTCTCCAGGAGATCCCTAAGGAATCCACACATAATCAGGGTAATCAGGGGTCTCTGCCTTCAGTCCTACAGGACTAGGACCTGTATTTTAGGATTCTTCACTCCTCAAGCCCACTCATCTCGTGGGGAGCTCAAAGGCAATGAATGCCACTGGGAAAAACATTCCATAACAGCCCCATTTGATTCCCTGCTCCGATAGGAAATAAGAAATAAAACACTTTAAAAATGAAACAGATCCCGTCAACCTTTGCTGAAAGGAGACCATCAGAGTTTATAGTGCTCAAAAGGTGAAGCAGAAATATAAAAAAAGATGAAAACAATTACAAACCTTTACACGCCGCTTTGGAAAATATACACTTTTCTGGTTTTCTTTGATAATACCACATAACTCAAAGGGAATACACAGCCTCACATAAAGCATCCATCCACCAGGAAAGGCATTTATTGGCCTCAGAAGCCAGATATCACCTAAAACAAAACACACCATTAGCTGGACAAAGATGAAATGACTCGTCCTGACATTGGAACTCGCAGGGAGAGGCACTTCATCAGCAGCCAATATTCAACAGCACTCCGCGGGTGAATCGTGGGGCTTCGAACGTCGGCTCTGGAGCTCAGAGCTCGTGGCAACTGCGTTTGCTCACATTCAGTTCTGTGGATTCTTCCTTATTCACTACCAGGGACACGCAGCAGAAAGCAGCTCTGAGCTAATCATCTTCTCATTTCCTAAAACATTAATTACGCTAATAATTAAGGCTTTTTCTTTTTCAAACTGATTTAAAAAGGAATTAGCGCCACTGAATAAGCAGTAATTCTCATGATCAAATTTCCAATAGTCTCCAAAGCATGAGATTAATTTTTGTGTTTGAATCTCCCTACGACAAGGATCAGGCTGCAATCTTTCCAGGTATCAATATACACCTCAGAGTTGTCAATAAAAAATTTTTTATCTACTACTGAATCAAGTAGTTTGAACAAATTGTGCAAATGTTAGACATATTAGAAAAAAATTAAAGGCGGAGTAAATGAGAGAAAGTGACTCTGTGGTGGTAAAAGCATAATAAGAGCACATCATCCATTGCCCATGAGCTACCCAAGATAAATACCTCTTTCTAAAACAGAAGTGAAGCTTTCGGGGAAAAACTTTTAAAAATGGACAACCATGTAATAACTGCTGTGATTGCTCAATTTTCAGGAAGAGGTTTCAGTAGAAATTGTCCTTATTTCAGGCAGTGTTAGTTTTATTTTATCTCCTCAAGTAGCATGATAGTTTCTTATTAGGGCACTTGGCTTAGAGCTTATGTTTTCAACTGAATTTCAGTTGTAATAAACTCTTGCACAGATGAAACCAAAATATTCCAGCAGTAGCTGGTAGATGATGTTATTTCAATGAAGAAATGTCGTAAGCTCAAAGTTTAATGATTCTCTAACGACAGCTCCGTAATTTAATTGGAACAATTGCTGCAGAGACATTTGTGCTCTTTGGCAATTGCCTTTTTTGCTAATGTTCAAGTAAAAGTAAACACGCTTCGGGTTCTGGAACCTCCTTAATCCCTTTGGTAAACAGAACAGGAGAATTTCGAAACGAGTGAAGAATGGGATGAATTTTCAGTTTTTAGTCAATGACCTGAAATCTCCACTAAAATTATCCATATTCCAGTATCTTCCATCACACATTCCCTTCAGAGCCGCTCCTTCCTTCCGACCTCTTCTGTAACACGACCTTATTTCCACGGCCCCAGGGGTTTGTATGAGACAAGAGGGGGCAGAACCACCCAGGATCTTCCCTCTAGTGATCAGCTCGAAAGTTGAAGATACTGGATTTTAGGAAAACATTTCAATCTAGTTTTTACATAAGCTTGTAAGTATATGGAATTTAAACCAACCATCTTACTGAACAAATGAAATAAACCAAATCATACACATTCAAAATTACTAAAATTATTTAAAATATTTTCTTTAACCCACAGTGAAGCAACACCCTCCTCCAGCCTTTTCATGCACTCTTATTTCCTTGATTTTCCTTAATCTTTCCACAGAACTTTACATCCACTCAGCTAAAATGATAGCTGCTGATCTGTCTGAATCTTGGATAAATTTTTCTGAATTTGGCTGTGTGACCTCTTGTTTTTCATGGCCTGCCACTCCCTCGCAACACAGGAACCAAAGTGTGAGCAATCCCTTGGCTGCGTGGTCTTTTCTTTTTTCCAGACCATTGGCTTATAAAATGAACAAAATTGGTCCTAATCCTGATCTCCTGTGGCACTCCACTAACCACTTTCCTCTTTCCCAAGCCACTACCCACTCACAAATACCTCTCTTTGATGTCTCAGTAGATAATTTATCTATTCACATACCTCAGCTACTATAAAACATCAAAATTACAGACCTCGCAAATTATTCTTTTGTGTTTTGCTCTATCAACAGATTTCCTAAATGCTAGGAAAATTATTTCTATGGACCCAATTTACCTTGTTAGTGCATAGCAATGATTTGTTAAACATAATCAAATTTTTGTGGCTGCCTTTAACTGTAATATTCCAGGTGCCTCCACTGGGGCCTGGTATAAAAATAAATGAAGTAGGAAAAAAAAATATAAACTCCAAGATCCTTCTGTGCACTCATTTACCAACAGACCTCAGGTAGAAAATGTTGTAACATAGACTGTTGAGTTTATTAATAGATATATTCTCTATAACAGTATTATTCTCTATTAATAGTTAATTTTTTGTTTTAAAACAATCGTTAATGAAGGGAGATGTGCTGTTTCTTATGAGGACAAAGCAGATGATGCAGGAGGGAGAACCTGTGTGTTTTCCTTGCACTCACCTGGTCGAATTTCCAGGATCTTGTGCCCAACATACTCGTGCCTCTTTTCTCACCCGAAGTTTCAATACTCCAACAAAAGGCAGGCCCTGTGTTGCCTCCTCATCTGGAGGCGAGTGTCCATCCCTCCCCCAGATGTGCAGTTACTGGGAAGCCCTCGTGGTGCTTCCCTGGTGCTGAACTCCACGTGGGGATGAAAAAGGAGGAGTAAATGAAAATATTCTCTCTGCTCCCACATCGTGGTTTCCCACCTGTGGTGGCAGTGCCAGTTTTGCATCCTGGGATATCTCAAGAAGGTGCAGCTTCACTTATCCCTCATGTGTTCGTTTGGGGGGCAGTGACACATCAGCTCACGGAGTAACAAATGTGTGCCACAGGCAGAACCAGAGATTTCAGACAAGGAGTGAAGAACGTTGATGGAAAAGTGTGCTCTGAGCTGGTGACATCCTTCAGCTATAAAGGAAAAATAAAAGCAAAATAGTGCTTGAAGAAGAATAAAAGTTCTGTTTTATATTTACTCCGTGCTCACAAAATTCATCCTTTCTTTCCTTGGCTAGTCAGAGACACAAAAATTCTATTACAAAAAAAGGAGTTTGTTCCAGACCCCATCAAACGTCAGAGGCATCGTGGTAGCTAAGTGCCAGCACAAGATAAAGGTTAATAATATTGGCAGCAACCTCCTTTCCCAAGACTTCTGTAAGGAAAAGGGACAGACAATACCAGTGGAGCCATGTACACACTTCTTGGCTCCTGCTTTTCCACTGGTGTTTTTTCCAGTGTAAGCTTTATCCTGAATGTCTTGAATTGTTGTCAGAATTCCCTCGGATTATAATGATGCGGTGTCACCACTTCGACCTTTCCCCCCCAGCCAAAATAAATAAATAAATAAGGAAAAGGCTATGTCACAGTGCAGAAATGTTGTTTTGTATTCCAAACGAGTCCCACACGCTCCTGCAAACACAGTGACTGTATGGATGCTCCTCTCATGCATAAAAAAGATCCTTAACAGGCTGTCTTTACTCACAGGGCCCTTCAACAGGTATTCCCGCTTATGTCGGCAAGTGATATGTATTGTAAACGTGCACACCATCTTATTTTATATTGAAACAGAAACAGATTGTTTCATATAGTTGAAATAACTGATAACAGAAGGCAGAGCCATGCTAATTTATGTTGATCAGGATCTGTGCACATTTTCAAATCTTTGAAGGGAGGCAACTCGAACTTAAGCTGTTATGTCTAAAACCATCACATGAAGCCCAATTGGAGAGAGCTGGACAAAACCTTTGTGCAGGAAAAAAGACACTTTAAAAAATAGTTAAATTCTTGTCCACTTTGAAATTGAAGCAAGATTTCTGTGCTGAGATTGAGAAGAACCCCTGCATTTCCAGCAAGAACAAATATTAATAGACAAGATGCAATGAAAGAAGTGATGTCAGAAGCCAGAAGCTCTTAAGCCAACTATGAATTTAGAAGAGAAAAGTACAAATATTTTAATGACATAGTAGATGATGGAAATCCGACTTCTTCTAAAACATTGGCAAGGATTTCCCCCCACAATTTCTACCCTCAGCATTATTAATCAGCTAACCAGTGCTGTCCCAAGGTGGAAATGGAGTTTTACCACCAAGGTGCTTATGAGAGATTTCCTGCACTGCACTGGCACTGCCAGTGGTAATTTCAAGCTTCATGAGAAACAAGACAACAAATCAGTGCTGATCAAATGGAAAAAAAAATATGGAAGGTAAAAGGAAAAACAAGCAGAGTCATTGGGCGGCCTTCTAAAGTGTGTTAGAGAGAAAGAGAGAATTACAAACTCTAATTTGGCAGCGCTGAAAAGGGTCAGGAGAAGCCCTTGCAAGAGCTGTGGCTGTTGTGGTGTCAGTGGCAGAGTCTGCCCCATTCCTGACCTCCTCCCACTGTGCTCCTAGGGAATTTCCAGGGGTTAATCCAGGGAAAGCAGCAAAGGAGGCAGCTTGAACAGGCACTGAAACGTAGTCCTGAACGAGGCTGGAACAATTAGGACGAGTGATAATGGCCAAGCCCCGTCCTTATCCCTTCAAGAGTCAATTTCCACAGGATGGGAAGTTAATGGGAAATTCAGCAGCAGCTGCTTTTTGCTGTGGACGTGGACACACTGAGCCAGGCTGGGGAGGCAGGGTTTCATTCTTCAGTGCAAAATCACATTTTCAGACAGCTAAATACATTCAAGCACGCAGACAGAGACCTGTGCAAAACAAACATGGAAGCTTAGGCTTGGCTGGGACGGAGATTTCCTCATCACCATCCACCACCTGCTTCACCACCACCACCACCACGTGCTGGCACAGCCACAGTTCTATTTTCTGATATCAAATATACTTTTAGAGTACCAGAGACAACATGTATTTTATAAGTGCAGGGCTAAAGAACCCCTATTCATGTGATATTAGTGACTAAAAATGGCTGAGGATTCTTTCTCATCAAGAAAAAGGCACTTACGAGAAGCTGGATTTCCAAGGCCAAGAAAAACTTAAAATCTTAACTATAATAAGCGTATTAAAATAAAACAAGAAGTTTTCAAGTGCTTTCTGTTTTTAAAAATATCAGAAAAATTACAGTATTGACTGCCTATAAACCCTTTTGAAACGAATGCATTCATTTATGGGGAAAACAGAATTTCCTTTCCCTTGCAGTGTTTGATGGAGACCTTGCCCTAGCCATGCTCTACAATAGGAGACATAGAAAAAAAAGGATTTTATTACAGAGGCATTAAATTAAGGTTTAACTCCTTAATAATGCATGCAGAAATGCAGAATATGGTGCTATTGAAGAATAAAATTTACACAGGGATTTAAAAAAAATGTATTAATAATGCTTTGGCTTTCAGGAGGGGGTGCAGCCCTGGTCAGAGTGGATGGAGTTGTGTTGGGGAAAAACTATGGGAAAGGCTGTGCTGGCAGAGAATGAACCAGCTTTTCCCTCCTTTGTACCTCCTTGCTCTTTTATGTCCTCTGCCAGTAAATCCAGGGCTGATTTGTATAAAATAACTCAGAACAGAAAAATAAAAGTGGACATTTTCTATGCTGCGCATCACTTGAGAAATCCCTGACAGACTCAGGATTTGCAGGAGACTGAATCGTTAACTTCTAGAATTACAAATCAAGCATCATCCCATATGGCACCACTTTTCAAATGACTTCCCTGCAAATCACAAAATCCAAAGTCTGACTCATCAGCACTGCCACTGACTGTGTCCATGACATGAATTCGGGCTCCTCACAGAACTAAAGGAGTCACAATATCCCAGCTAGTGCCCAGGGTGAACTGGGAGTAACTCTGGGAGTAACTCCATTCTCCTTCTTTTGTGTCGCCCCCCTGATTTTTTAAATTATTTTTCACCTTCTCGAGGGTTTACTTTTATCTTGAGTGTCTTTTCTGGAGCTCCTTGGCTCTCCTCCAGGTGAATACAATACCCAGTAAACATTCGTTTTTCTGTAAGTTTTATGCAAACCAACAAAGACATCACCAGCATCAGCTGTTCCAGTGCCACGCTGCTGTTTTGATCCCACTTCCTATTATTCCTATTTATCTATTACCAATTATTTAAGTAAGATGACCTTATTTAAATTAAACATCTTCCATCTCCGTTGTCAGAGGACCCAGAGTCAGGCAGAATCTGGAAGTAAATCTGCTTTTTCGTGACATATCAGTGAATAAAACAGGCAACGTCTGTAACCAGGGAGCTTCATTTCATGACAACAGAATTTCCTCTCTTCCCCAAAGTTTTCTTCTTTTCTGGCTCCAAACGATACCTTTTTCTTACATATTTATTGTACTCCATCAATGAGTCTGAATATGTTTGGAATAGACCTGTGTAAGCTTTATCCTATGGATTTCTAGTACATAAACTGAACTATAAAAATCAACTTTTCAGCAGCACCAGAACTAAACCCCATTTCAAGCAGAGTGACCAACTGAGTCAGTCACAGGAATCAGGACAAACAGAGAGAACTTTCTTGAGCTTCTCAGGGTTTTCCAACACATTAATTTGCTATATTGTTACTCAGAAATATTATACCTGTGATACTTTAGCTTTCAAAAATAGAAAGACTCTACAAGAATGACAGGATAAAATATGATTTTTTTCAGTACGTCCAAGTGTGAATTAGTTAAAATTTGCAGAAGAGCAGGATATAAGCTTTGATCCACGCTGTAGCATCCCCATAGCTCACTCCTGAGATGATTTCATTGCCATCTGAAGCACGTATGGAGAGACAGGGCCGGCTCTAATTACAATATTGTAGTTTTGACTGACAGACAATATGTCTACAATCAACTCATTTGAAAGCCATGTGTTGCGACAGTTCCTTGTCCGACTCCACAGTGCAGAACCAAGACAAATCAGTGCCTTGCTACTCTTCACTAATCCCACTGTTAAAAAAAAAAATAAAATAAAAATCCTAGGGAACATGCGTACACAAAGAACAGCAAGAGGCACCCCAGTTTCTTTTTATCTTTTCCTAATTGTTAACATCTGCTGACTCCTTAAACACGCTTGAAAATAACACTTCAAGACACGTAAACTCCAAAGCGACTGATTCCAAACTTCCCAAACTTCACATGTGCTATTCTAAAGCAAAGCAAGTTTGAATATGAAAATTTAAAAATCCCCGTTTTTGAAATCACAAGAAACCCCACATTATTACACTTATTACTCACACCAATATATAGCTGATGCTGAAACAATGTTTTTATTCTGACCTCACACAGGCCTGGGTAAGTATAATTATTATGCAGCATAATATGACAGAGATATCTGTCATTAGTAGAATTTCTGGAATTTTGAACATACATTTCAATAGCCTAAGTGGACCTAGCTTGGCAATTTAGCTGACCCTGGAAAAGAGTGCCTTATGTTCATCTTGTGCAATCTGTCCAGTAACAGATGCACACCATTAAGATGTAAAGTGAGGTGGAGGAGGATGGGAACAGCAGGAGAAGAGTCAGGCCATTAGCAGAGGAGCCACGAGCTTCCCTAGGCCAGCACCAAGGGAGACAGGAGCCTACAAATCACTCCAAACAGTTTTCCCAGTAAACCTGTGATAAACAAATTACTATTTCGGAAGCGTTGCACTTACTTTATGTTAAATGATATGTAAACATACATTAAAAAAAAAAACAAACCCAAAAAAAAGCGAGTCCCTGCAGCGTGTTTGTGGTGAGAGCACGAGGTGGCAGGAGGCTGTGGGGAGGTTTGGGTGTAACGGGGGCACGGAGGGAGAGCAGTGAATTCAGCCAGCCCCAAATCATATCCTGGAGCAGCTTTCCTCTCTCCTCCAGCTCGCAGAGCCCCAGGAAGCAGCAAACCCACGGGCGGTGAAGCTCTCCAGGTGAAGAGTTTGTGCTGGTGGCCTGCCCCAGCAGCAGACACAACCTGGCACGTTAGTAACTCAGCTTATTAGCACGGTGAATATACTGGGAGGGTTTAATGGGTCTAAGCTCCGTCCTGCCTACTGGTTTCTGTGAAATTTTCTCACCTTTGTTTATTCAGTTACTACCACAAATGTGTAAAAACAGTCAGGACTCGCAATTAATTGGTTTTTAAAGTGTTCAAAGTGCCACTTTACAGGATTATCGCAACATAAAAATATTCATCATATCTGCCCACACCAAATGTTGATATAAATTATTAATTTAAGGCAAATGTGACAATTAAGCAGATTTATTAGCCTTAATACATCATGCAATTACTAAATGACTTCTTTTTAAAGCTCATCTCCTCTCATTCTCTGCAGGCAAAACTGCTTTTGTTTTAGGTACCATATTTTATTTATTGATACACATCATCTTGAGAATGAGCTATCCAAGTTCCATTTTGTAGTGACAACATTTAATTAACACACAAACAAAGTACATACAGATTCTTATTAGCATCACAATAGCAGTCTCAAGGGAGGAAAAAAGTCTCTTTCAGACAGAGTTTTCAAGTAAATAATGAACAGACAAAACAATCCCTGAAACTGTGGCTAAAGCACACTTCTATTTGCAGTTGTGGTACAGGGACCTCTAATTGACCAGGGTTGGATTGTCCATCCCTGAGAGAAGCCCCTTTTGCCATGAGGCTGAGACCACAGATGGGAGGATAATGGCCACGTTTGTGTTTGCCTTGCCTGTGGCACAATGTCTCTTCCGTCAATAACAGAACATCAGTTTTCAGGACTGTCAGGATTATGATTTTTATGTTTTCAGAGGTACGAGAGTCCCTAGCCATCAGTATATTAGAAATATAGACAGAAAATTTTAAAATCTGCTTAATTGGAGTCAACACATATAAAATATGGCTCTTTGGACAACTCTGGTCTTTACCACAAACACAACTCATTCAGCACATATTCCTTTGGGTGTCCTTTATAAAAAAGCAACTGTGGTTGTGGTTTAGTTTTTTTTTCCCCTCCTCACACATTACATGTTGCTCTGGGAGCTTAAGATATTGTTTTCAGCTGAGCAAAAGGAAACGTCAGGGATAATTTTGATGAATGTGAGCCATCTCATATTTTCTGTTAACAAGTGCTTTGTGCGTCTAATAACATGCACCTGTGAAGCTGATTTTTCTTTTTCATGTGACCTCACAGAACCAAAAAGAGACTGTTCCTTCTGCTGGGACAGTAACGCTGATGGAAAGATTTAATAAACACAGAGGGAGAAAAGGCCTCCTAACCCCTCCCCGCCCTATGGACCATCCCTCTCCTGGCTTTGGGGCTTGTTCTCAGGAGTTTTCTGGTGAAGAACAAACCTGGACCCACAGATGGTGGAGGGATGAACAAGCCCAGGGCACAGCCTGAAGTGGGCTCAGCTCGGCTCAGCTCGGCTCAGCTCAGCTCAGCTCAGCTCATCTCGGCTCGGCTCAGCTCAGCTCAGCTCATCTCGGCTCAGCTCGGCTCAGCTCGGCTCAGCTCAGCTCAGCTCAGCTCAGCTCATCTCGGCTCAGCTCAGCTCAGCTCATCTCAGCTCAGCTCGGCTCAGCTCAGCTCAGCTCGGCTCAGCTCAGCTCAGCTCAGCAGCCCTCAGTGATCAGCCCAAAACCTCCAAATCAACGCAAGACCAAACGCTGGACTCGATGCTCTTGGAGCTCTTTTCCAACCCAACATTTTTAAGCCGTTCCTCCAGGAACTGAATTCTCTTTACACAAAGAGAACCAATGATTCCTCCTTTCTAACAGACTCTTACCAGGAGGTGACAAATGCTACAGAGCAGTGAGAATTTACACTAATCTCATCAGTATCTGGAGTGCTGTACTGAATTTCCAGTGTATTATTCCCTGTAGCTAAATGCCTTTGGTAATGCAAACGAGTTGTGAAGTCCAGGAATATTCACTGTGGTTCCACTGTACTTTGCTTTTCAAACAGATTTCCCAGGAACAAAATGCACAGGTCTTTCCTCCCGAGCTATCAGACAGCTCTGTTCCCACACAGGGATGAGCTGTGGGCTTTGAAAGAGCCCTGCCAAAATTTCCCAGGTCTACTTTGTTAAAGATGAATAGGGAATGGTATATTTTCTTGTTTTGGTGGTTCTTGTTTGATTCTGTTCTTCTGAGGATAAAACATTCAAAAGAAAGAATTATAGCCTGATACAGAGACTACCTAATGAAACAAACAAAAAAATAAATAAAACTTAATTTTTTCAAAAAATCCAAATTTCCTACAGAACTTCTATTGATACCTTTGTCATACGTGAAAGCCTCAAAGTTTCTGTTTTGAAAGGTGTTTCATTTTTTTATCATGTAAAGGCTCCTGTGAATCCAGGTAAATAGTAATGAGTTTCTTTCAATCACTTGACAACTACAAAAGAAGTGAATCTCCACTGGCTAATAAAAATTAAAAAGAAAATTGTAGCCTACCTAGTTTCCTGTAAAAAAGATTTTCCTTTCAGGAAACAGAATCGAGAGATTTCCAAGTGACAAAATATTTTTGCTTTAGATGAGACAACTTTCTCAGCTTTAAAGAAGTTCTTTAGAAAATTAAACACATATTTGATATAAATTTTCTCCAACACCGAGCCTAACATTAAAACACTTCATAGTTAAAAGAAATATGTCCTGTACTATATTAATTTGTAGAAACTTTAGACTACAATTCAATGTGTCTGTGAAACCTGACTGAATAGAAATTTTATTTTTAAATTAAATATCTTTTAGTCAATTTTAAAAAAATTATTCAGTCTCTGCTTCTAAACTCCTCTAAAGCAAGCTTCTGTTATTTTAGGAATGTTCTTTTAGTCAATTATTTAAATTGTGAGGCTGTACAACAGGACATGGTCTGTAGGGGTTTGTTCTGTACTGATGGATCATTTATTTATGAAATTTCTGTGCTCTATGCCTGTGAAAATATCGATGTTCTTCCCCTTTGCTCCTTTTTCTGATTTAAATAAAATGGTAAGTATTGAATGGAATTAATTTAAAGATTAGCCATTATAATGGAGTCTTAGTTAATCATTAAGAGGAGCCAAAAGAGGCGAAATGTGGCTGACAGAGATTTGTTTGGAGCAGGCAGGAATCCTGGGAGCAGAGTGAAACTTCAGTGGAGTCTCACCCAGGTGCTGGTTGAAACATCAGGTTCGTTTTCCTGAGGAAGGAAAAGTCAGTGTCACCTGCATCACTCATCCCTGTCCCTCCTGAGGAGGTGACATAATTATTAATAATAATAATAATAATAATAATAATAATAATAATAATAATAATAACGATAAT